>OZ038491.1:50799108-50909108 GCA_964036315.1 Acanthosepion esculentum | reverse complement strand
AATCTTGTTTAAAAAATCTTCTTTTTTTTTTTCAGATTTCGTATAAATTTAAATTGTTATAATTTGTGAAAAAGAAGATCTTGTCCTTCGTCTGTGGCCTCCCAGGTCATCAGATCTCACCCCATGCGATTTTTATCTGTGACGGTATACAGAAGAAAGAATCTTTCTCCCATCTATGTCTGCAACTCTTGAAGATTTGAAACATCGAATTGTAGAAAGCTGTCAATATCCACAGATAATTGATTCGGGTGCATTTCGATGTTTCTCGTGCAACACATGGGCCTCATCTTGAGTGCATACAAGTTGAACAACCTTAAAATAATAAACTTTGAAGCTTTTCCTATCAAGTAATGTGTTGAATGCGTTTCTGTCTCTTTTTATTAAATTTTCGAAATCTGCTCTTTCTTTTTGAATATCTCTATATACAGAAACTAGCTTATATTTTCTTAATATGAGTCTGGCAGAATATCATTTTTTCTAAATACTGCAGAACGTTATATTTTATGAAAGCCGGGTCAACTTTTTAAGCTTGTGTGTGTGTGTGTGTGTGTGTGTGTGAGAGAGAGAGAGAGAGAGAGAGTTTTTTTAGAGAAAATGGAAACAAAAAGGACACTTATAGGTAACTCCACGTAGAGACTGTTGAAATTTCTAGGGCACATAAGGAGGAAAGAGAGCTTTGAAAATTTGACACTCACAGGACAAATTGAAGGCAAGAGGGACAGAGGAAAACAACAAATAACCTACCATGCAACCTTGAAGAAATAGCTGGGGGTAGGGGCAAGGTTTAGGACAGATAACAAAAATACAAAATTTATTAAGAGCTACAAAAGTCAGGAAAATGTGGAGAGCCATGATCGCCAATGTCCTTAAGGGATTTGCCACATAGAAGATGAAGGACGTTTGGAATATCGTTTTTGCTTAATATAAAAAAATAAATATATAACTGCTTCTCAAGAGAACAAAACTCGTTTGAATAGGTGTCTCTTAATGTATAACAGGCGTATGGATCCTGTAATCACAATAATAATAATAATAATAATAATAATAATAATAATAATAGTAATAATAATACACCACTCAAACCCGGTTACGGAGATAGGACCTGTTATGGGACTACACAATACACACAGACAGAACAATCAAAGATAACCGCCCAGTCATTATTATAAGAGACCGCAAACAAAAAATTGCCTCCTTATTGATATGGCAGTCCCTGCAGACTACAATGTAACTTTGAAGATCTTCAAAAGACTATCAAAATACAAGGACCTTGAAATCGAAATCTCAAAAATGTGGCACATGGGAACATCAACAATCACTTTTGTAGTTGGAGCCATTGGATTGGTTGCAAAAGATTCCAGTAGACTAATTGAAGGGATTCCTGGAAGTCCATGCCTTAAAGAAATACAAAATATTGTTCAGCGAGTACAGCCCAGACTTTACGAAGGGCTTTATGCTTGTAAAATATGTTTGTGTTTTTTTTTTTTATTGGTCAGTGGAAAATGTCATGATGCCACTTCTAACCTTAGGTCTCCGGGCGGGACCCAGAACAAAATGTCTACACACCATAAACCAAAGGAAATATTATTATTATTATTATTATTATTATTATTAATAATAATAATAATAATAATAATAATAATAATAATAATAATAATAATAACTAGTTTGAATTCATGAAAATTTCACGGTTTACCTATTTTAATATTCTGATGAATCTTAATTATTAAGTTAATGATTCAATAAGTTCATAATGAGGAAAGAGAGCTTGGAAAATTTGATACTCACAGAACAGATTCAGTATCCCTGGGCTTTTGTTTATATTGTTTCTATTTTTAATATCCTCACATTGTGACAACGGAAGATCGTGACAAGAAATGTGATATGAAAGAACATGGACACAAATTTACTGTGTAAATTAGTACTTTCTAGAGAAATGAAAACAAAAAGGTCATATACTTAACATCAGGCAGAAACAGTTGAAATTTCTAAGGCACATAATGAGGAAAGAGGGATTGGAAAATTTTACACACAGGACAGATTGAAGGCAAGAGGGACATAGGAAAACAACAAATAACCTACCTAGCGAGCTTCAGTAAATGGATGGCAAGACAAAGTTTAGGAGAGATAACAGAAAGACAATATTTATTAAGAGCTATAAAGGACAGAATACTGTGGAGAGCCATGATCGCCAAAGGATTCGGCACATAGATGATGAAGAACGTTTGGAATATCGTTTTTTGTCTAATATAAAAATATATGTATAACTGCTTCACAGGAGATATGTCAAAGAGAAAATTTTCTTTGAATATGTGCCTCTTATGTATTTATGTATAACAGGCGCAAATATCCTGTAAATAATAATAATAATAATAATGGCAACTAGTTTTAACCCATGAAAATTTCACAGTTTTGAACCTTAATTATTAAGTTAATGATTAAATAAGTTCACGGCGTGTAAACAATAAGATATCCGTAGAAATTCCCCTATCGCATAGTTCAATATTTGAGCTTAACAACTTTAACAAAATACTGCAATAACAAATATAAATATAAATGCTGGTCGTTATTTTAAGAAGTAAGAGGGTACAAATGAAAAGATATGAAATAGGCAACTTTATCCATTTGACTGAAACAACCGTTAAACACTTATATGTTCCCTTCTTTGTTTCTTTCTTTCATTCATTTTCTCGTTGAAACCAAGTAATGTCCTTTCCTCTCTGTCCACGCGATCAAAACGGAATAGTCTAGTATTTATGAGATACTGGCAGGGTGTAACGGTCGTGCGAACTAATAAAGGGAGGGACATAACAATAATAATAATAATAATAATAATAATAATAATAATAAATGCATAAGTAAATATGAGTAAATATCCTACTCCGTACGACAGATCCTCTACCGAGTTGTCTGAACTTAACCAGTTGGCCAGACTGTCATGAAATATAAGGTTTGATACACTGTTTATGAGCGGGAGTAGATATCGAGAGGGTTGTGTTTTTATGTCAACCAAAGCGACTTGGGAATCACTTTCCCATCGCCGTAACGTAGCTTCCCTGTGTCTTTTCTATAAATGCTTTCATGGTAATTGTTCTGATGAACTTTTCTCTATGGTATCTACAGTTTATGAATTTAAACGCAGTACTACATTGGCATTAAGGTCTCATCATTTTAGAGTTGAAATAGCTAAGAGTAACCGTAAGTTCTATGCTAACAGTTTTTTCTCTCACTCATCTCGTTTGTGGAACTTCTTGCTTTCCAGTCAACTTTGATCTTCAAAAATGTAAATGCAGTGCCAATCGTTATCTTCTGTCTTCTTAGTTAATGTTGTTTTATCGTTCTCTCTACTTAATAGTGTTTTTTTTCTCATATTCTCTCGCATTCAGTAACTTGCATCTTAGTGGCTTTATTACCTTGCTCGAGGGGAACTGATTAAAAAAACACATTGATATTTGGGAACATGCTCAAGGTTATGCGCTGCTTTTATCAAAACTTGTCACTATGTCGCGCCCATTTGGCTGTGATACATGTGCTTTGTATACGCTTATAAGACTGGTTGGCATGATGGTTACATTGGGTTTGTACAGAGGAACTTTATTGGTGTACCGCTTTCCTATTTAATAATAGTAAAAAATATTAACATAATCAAAGTTCACCGTACAGACATAGTGATCAAAAACCAATTCACTCAGGACTGCCGCACTCTAAAGGTTGAATAACTCGACTGAGAAAACAGATTCTTGCCTTACGTCTCTCTCTCTATTTTTATATATTTGCTGAAGGTATTTCCTATCCACATACAGGTGGTTTGCTCCCAGTATAGCTTTTAGATTATTCCAATATCTTTCCCAAATAAGTCAATCTTACCTAGTGGTTCAAACAGTTCTTTGCAATATGCCTTATTAAATGCAAGATTATGTGCTGTTTTTATCAAAAACCTGTCACCATGTCGCACCTACTTGGCTGTGAAAATAGCGATAAATAAATAAATATATAAATAAATAATAATAATAGAAAAACGTGAAAATTGAAAAGAAGAATAGTACCAGTCGTGGTAGGTACGCTTGGAATTATAAAAAAGGAACACAACGACACATTGAAAAATCCCTGGAGAAATACAAAAAATGTCTTGATAAGTATAGCCTACACAGTAAGGACATTGTCCATGCAACGCTTGTGATGTTATAGGAATTAGAAAAACAAATCACGAAACATAGCCATATCAACACACCACTATTTGTGTTAGGTCTTCCAGCAGATAATATAACCATAGCAGAAATCGAATAATAATAATAATAATAATAATAATAATAATAATAATAATAATAATAAGGGCATTTTGTTTTATTATTTTATACGATTTTCTCATGCATCACTCAACAAAGTTCAAAAGTGTCTCCGAGTCCATGTTGGAGGAGAATTATTCTCTACCCTCCAACCTCTCTCTCGCAGGCGGGATGTGGCGAGTCTTTCACTGCTTTCCCTGGAAAGTGCTCAGCCACAATAAGCATGTTTTCTTATTGAATTAACTTGAAAAACAAAACAAAACAGACCCTCAAGTAGAAGGATGAAAAAAAAAAAAAAATAAAAGGAACAACAAGGGAATATCTAGTTTTCTTTTTACAAAGTTTTAACGAGCTTCCCCAGAATGAATTAAACAGGAAAATGAAACTTACCGATATCAGCGGAAGGTGTTGCCTGTTTTGTGGAGACTGCGTTCATAACAGAAGATGTCGTAGGCATCTTAGGAGGTGTTGGCTTTGTCGTAACGATTTCCTCTAGACAGACAAAGGTATATAAATGTAGAAAGATTTAAGGTAAACATAACAAATGTTTCAAGAAAAGCTATAGATATTAGTGAAATACATTTAAGATTTTAATAAAGAAAATAAAAAAAGAGCCTGCTGTAGATATTTAGTAGGCTGAGTCATACGTAATTTCTGTTTTGGAGAACCAATTGTAATGATAAATGTATCACCCTCTCAATGAATCATACGTGGCAGCTAAGAATAAATTACATGACTTAGTTTTTGTACGGTATTGGTAGCGTACACAGTAGATTAAATGAAGAATTTTGTTGTACTCCAAGACAATGTCAGACCGCATGTAGCACGAATAACTCAGAGATTTTGGAATATTGTTGATCTGTTTTGACCAATCAAGTATATTCATCTCGTTTGTGGAACTTCTTGCTCCCAGTATAGCTTTTAGATTATTCCAATATCTTTCCCAAATAAGTCAATCTTACCTAGTGGTTCAAACAGTTCTTTGCAATATGCCTTATTAAATGCAAGATTATGTGCTGTTTTTATCAAAAACCTGTCACCATGTCGCATCTACTTGTCTGTGAAAATAGCGATAAATAAATATATAAATAAATAATAATAATAGAAAAACGTGGAAATTGAAAAGAAGAATAGTACCAGTCGTGGTAGGTACGCTTGGAATGATAAAAAAGGAACCAATTGTACCAACCAATTGTACCAACCAATTATTACCTTTATCGATCGCTGCGAAACGCTTTGATGGGAGAAAACTAACTATAATGCAAAAAGGATTTCCTTAAAAAAAAATTCACATCAAAACCTATAGAATTTTAATCATACCAAAGAGTTGCCTGGTAAGCGACAACAAATCATTGTAAACTGTTAAAATGTTACAGGATACACGCTTGGGCAATCACGTTTCTTTTCGATTCATGACTGACTAGGCAGGAGGTGTTCCCGCAGTAGGTTGCCGTTTCATTCTGCGGTGGAATGGTTACCAACCAAGGCAATAGGACCCAGTCTGTTCTGCTGGGGAAGGAGAAGAAATAGATTCATACCTTTCCGAAGGGTATTTGTGCATAATATAACGAACTGGAATTCAAACTCTGATTTCACATTACCAAGCCGACACCAATTACACCACAACGCACATCCAAATATTGAAAACAAATATAATTGAATAAAATATGATTCTACTGTGTTTTTTTGAAGCAATAATTTGATGGACAAATCAGAAATTGTTTATGACTCAACCAATACAATAATCGTATTCTTGCACACACACAGTGACACACGGACACACACACTTACACACATACACACACACATATAGATAATTTGTGTATTTAGGCAGCAATCCTTTTTTCATGCACATTTCATTGAATACGACCGACAAAGTGCCTTGATTTAGTTTTTTTTTATACAATTTCTCATGTGATTTGATATTTTTTTCTTTTTAGCTGATAAATTATATAAAAAACTGTCCGAATGTTCTTTTTATCTGAGCACATTCGGTTATACATTTAGCTATTTTCAAGGTTGAAATATATTAACTATTAACAAGAAATGGTTTTTTGCATGTATGTATTTATATAATGTTTTCATTTTTCAAAACACGGTCAAGATATTGTGTCTATGTTCATAGTTGATATTATTGAGTGTTGCTTTTTGTTTTTATTAATAAGGTTTCCATTATTTTTAGCCTTTTTTAGCATGTAGATGATGCTATTATATTTGTGTTGTCAAAAAGTATGTTGCGAATAGTGTCCGACAGGTCTCCATGAATATTTAAATGAGATCTAATTGAGCTATGGTCAGAAAGGTGTAGAGTGAGTCTTCGTGTCAAACATGTTGTTGTGTGACCTATATAACTATTTACGAATTTTGATTGATCAGGAATACAATTCCTTAATGGACATTTAAATTCGTAAATAATATTTGTCCTATTTAATTTTGTTCTAAGAGGTGAATTATTATTTTTATCTATGAAGTTAGAGTTTTATATATATATATATATATATATAAAAGTGGACATGGAAGTCAGCACTTAGAGGCGACAGTCTGTTTCATGCTAGTGCAATCGCCTGACGATTGCACTAGCATGAAACAGACTGTCGCCTCTAAGTGCTGACTTCCATGTCCACTTTTATATTTACACACGCTCTATCTCTGATATTGAGCACTTTACCCCATAAATATAGCACACTTTAAGACTATATTTCTGCATATATATATATATATATATATATATATATATATATATATATATATATATATATATATATATATGTGGTTGAAGATCACATTAATCTGCTGTATAAAATTTGTTCTCTCCTGCAGAAGAATCCAAACCATCCATTTTTGAACTGGTATTAACGCGTAACGAAAAGTGCATTCTTTACAAAAGGAAAGAAAATGGTTATGCTTGATTTGTTTCATTCTGTAGTTCTTTCTACGAAAATCTTTCATTTTTTCAACCCCTTTAACAATTTTCTGAGCAACAAACGGTTTTAAAACGCAGCAGTTGGATAAGAACGATTTTCGATCATGTATTAAAGGAAAAACGATATCTGCATTAAAAGTATAAGTAAAAAGTATAAGTAAAAAGTATAAGTAAAATACTACATAGCAAAAGTGACTTTTAATTTACATTGATGTTTGTTTCGCATTGCTCTAAACGTTATGTTTAGTTGGTGCACGTATTCAAGAAAACAACCCCGTCTTTTTAAACAGTGAATTTAATGGCTACTAGCCTAGGGATCCAATGTATTATTAATGTATATGTGCCTCTCGACAGGAATCGAAATTGTATTTCCTTTTTAATCTGGGAAACCATTATTCAAGTGTGCTTTATTATTGAGCCATGGAAAACCATCCCATCAAAGCAAAGCTTGGTTACCCTATATAAGAAATGCACAGCTTTCGTTGGGACCTTTCGAAGTCTCTCTCTCACTCCCCCCCTCTCTCTCTTTCTCTCCCTCTCTCTCTCTCTCTCTCTCTCTCTCTCTATATATATATATATATATATATTTTTTTTTTAATCCGATATTATTTTTTACTGATAGTCATACCAAAAAGAATATTTTTAGTAAAAACAATATTTATAATAAAAATAAATTTATACTAAAGACAATATTTATACTAAAAATGAAATTTATACCAAAGACAATATTTATACTAAAAACAATATTTGTACTCAAAACTAATAGTAGAATTTACGCCAAAGAAACGTATTACAGAACATTATATAGAGTCGTTCTTCCTTTACAATTTTCTAATTTTGTACTCTTTACGTGTTGGACTTATTCATCTTTGAAACAAACTGCCAAAATGACTTTGAAACTGTACGAAAAACCAACCAAGCATTTAGTCAAGGCGTAATTTCTATTCGTACAATTCGGTGTTGGTCCCAGACCTTTCTTTAAATCTTTGCAACTCTCTGAAATATAAACAGTTTCAAAATCAAGCAGCTATGTAAGAATCTTTTTGAGAATTTAAACCATCGCTTTTTCAGTTCAAGTATTAATATTAAATTATTTACATTATTCGGACTGTTATCTTCATCTTCATTGCCATATTCACAGCGTTTCGATCGTTGTACGCTCCGGCCTTCTTCAGTTAATTGGAATGTCGAATCGAACCCTTTATTTCCTCAAGGACACGTGGCCTAATGGATAAAGGCGTTGGTTAGATCCAGTGACGAGACCCACAAAGTTGTGACAGAGTTGTAAGTTCAATACCAGGCTACAGCAGTGGTGAACCAAAACTTGGAGAGTTGAGTTAAAGGAAAATAACTGAGACATCCGGAAGAGGCATGGCACGTGGAACTAGAACAGTCTCCTTCGGTGGACGAAATAAAGGGTTCGGTGCGAAATTCCAATTACCTGAAGAAGGCCAGAGCATACAACAGCCGAAACGTTGTGAATATGGCAATGGAGATTAGGATAACAGTCCGAATAATGTAATAAAGTAATCATAATACCTCATCCCAGAGATATAGGCACGTATTAATATTATTGTTACATGTTGGTGCAAGTGTCTTCGGTCACATGGGATTATTTTATTTAAACAAATTTTCCATAATTTTGTTAGTTATGAAAAAGCTACATAACTGTCTGGATAACCTAATACCGCCATATCCCTGTAAAATAATTCAAAAAGGTGGTTTCGTTTTGTACAAAGATTGCTACGAAAATAGTACCCCCTATTTTATTATGTTACGCCACGACGTCAGAAGCAAATATCAGTGGTATGAAAGTAGGGACGGAACCTTCCTGGCCATAATCCTTAATGTTTCATTGCTCTATTACAGCAGCACTGTGGCAAAATGGTGTCTGTCATGAAAGTGAGTTCGAAGCAAAGATGCATCATTGAATTTCTCCATGAGGTAAATGTTGTACATATTGACAGTATCTTTCTGTACTTTTAAGATGAGATATTGTAACTATTTCCAGTATTTATATTGTTTGGGCTGTTGTCTTAATACTTACTGTCACATTAACGACGATTCGGTCGTAATAAACTCGTTATTCTACATTTTCAGTTTTTCTCCTTGCGGAAAATTTTTAAAAACTATACTTGAAGGGCGCCGAAGTTCAGCTTATATGGGGTGCTATGAAAGCTAGGGCGGTTACTATATATATATATATATATATATATATATATATATATATATATATAATATTTATTCAGAATTATACAATATGCATCACTACAAAATTACAATTTTGTTTCAACACTACTAGTGTCTTAGTGATAGTGTTGATTGCAAAACAAAGGGTTTTAAGAGTTCAAAAAATAACCAAATCCCCTTAGTGGGGGAAACATTGTTACGTAATCTATGATGACCAATCAGAATACAAGCATATGGTAATTAAAAATAAAGTGACAATATACTCTAAGTACATTAAAGTTTTGATTAGTTTAAATTATAAATCAATATAACAAATAAAGTTTTAAATTAAAAATTAAAAATGTCAAATTCAACCAACACTGTACTTGAGTTCATATATATATATATATATATATATATATATATATATATATATATATATATATATGTATATATATATATATATATATATATATGTAAGTTGGTATGACGCTTCTTTGTATCAAAACGTTCTGGGTTCCATTCTCGGTAGTGGATGCGCAGTGCTGATGAGTCCCAAATAGGATGAAACGACTTCTAGTGTTTTCTGCATTGTGTTGAGGATTCTTCTAGACTCGATGAATTACTATATATATTTATACTAAATCCTCCCCCAATTTCTATCACTTATATATATATATATATATATATATATATATATATATATATATATATATATATATATATATATATATAAAAGTGAACATTGGAGTCAATACTCAGAGGCGGCAGGCTGTTTCATGAATCGTCAGGCTGCCATATATATATATATATATATATATATATATATATATATATATATATATATATATATATATGTATATATATATATATATATATATATATATATATATATATATATATATATATATATATATATATATATATATATATATATATGTATGTAAAGCTCAAATGCCGATCAAATGTGGATCGGAATACAACAGGATCATAAAATAAAGAATAAATAGGAAACATATATCAATCTAACACGTTTCTCTTTTATTTCGTCAGAGATTGAGAGAAAACAAACAGAAAGACAGAAACACTGGTATTTTCAATTATGTTTGGATCAGTTCTCATTGCTCAGACACGTGTCACGTGCATTAAAACTAATTAAGTAATTATCTCTATATATGTAAGTTTGTGAAGATTCTTGTATGTCTAAGTGGGCATCTAATGGTAATGTGTATTTGTAATTCTGTA
Source organism: Acanthosepion esculentum (assembly GCA_964036315.1). Lineage (NCBI taxonomy): Eukaryota > Metazoa > Mollusca > Cephalopoda > Sepiida > Sepiidae > Acanthosepion > Acanthosepion esculentum. The sequence goes on along the minus strand of OZ038491.1, from coordinate 50,898,485 downwards.
TGGGCCTGTCGAGTGGGAATTCTGATGTCTTCACCCTTGTGCAGCAGGACAGGCCGTGCCCCCATGACTCCAGACTGTTACGAGCTTATATATATATATATATATATATATATATATATATATATATATATATATATATATTACAATGAATCATTCATACAGAAAACATGATTCATTGTAATGTAAATTGAACTGCACCACATACTTGATATATATATATATGTATATATATATGTATGTATGTATGTGTGTGTGTGTGTGTGTGTGTGTGTAAAATTTCAGATATAACTAAAATTATGTGTAAAAGATCAATATGAATAAAGACAAATTGACTGTCAGTTAGCTTGATTAATATTTATGAGCGTTTTTAAATTTTAACATTCTTAAAAATTAACGACATTTTTACTTTTCTTTATAAATACTTGTTGCAAAATAAAATCCTTACATTTGCCTTGATAGGAACTTAAGCGTGATACTAGATTGGCAATTAGGTCTCACCGTTTTACCGTTGAACTAGCTAGATGCAACCGATACTTCTGATAGCTTCTTTTTTTCCCTTCTGATTTCTTGCTTCCCTGATAATTAGTCTTCAAACATTTAAATTCAACGTCAGTTATCATCTTCTGCGCTCTTGAACCCTGTTCCTTCATTGTCCTTTTCTCACTCCTCCACATGTAACCTTCTTCATCATTTATAAATTGCATTATTTTTTAAAACTAACTCTGATAATATCATTCTTCCCTTCCACACTGAAAAGTGATTGTTACCATGGATTAAGATTTACTGGATAAACAACTTGCAGCCATTCTTATTTAATCAATATTTAATCTGCTTCCATTCACTTCTAACATGGACGGGTATTTTTCTTCTGGCAGAAGTGTGCATCTTTTATACTTCCTGTTCCCGATAGGATGCGCACAACCTAATTTCAAAAGCACCATTCATCTTCTAATCTCTGTATTCTGTGACTTCTTTTTAATAGAAACATTTTTCTTCTAAGTTAAATCTTCTTCTATGTGCCTTGTTCCTTCAGGACGTTGGCGATCACGACTTTCTATAATTTCTTGTTCTTTTGTAGCTCTTAATAACTTTTGTCGTTAAAATACAAGAACAAAACATTTACAATTGAATAAGAAATTTAGTCAAAGAAATGATGACAAATCTTGAGATTTTTAATCATAAATTTAGCATTGTAAATAATACAAACATGTCTTCTCTGGCTTGTCTGCAACGAGTCAATATAGTTTTCGTTATGGCGCAAGGCTAATACTAATCAGCGGCTTCAGGAACGTTGTTTGATCTAATAATACTTACAGTACAAAACCAAATGAGTGGGGTGATATGATTTAGAATACTTTGTTGCAACAGTCTTCGAAGTGTGGAGACGGAATTACCCTGAAAACCAGCGTTTGAAATCCAGGGTCAAACGTACCTCAAGTTGTTAAGATTGTGTGCACCACTAATAAATCCTTCTAGAACTTCTAGTTATCTTAAGATCGATGTTTCAATTGAATAAATTCAGTGAGAAGACCCATGATTTTCTTACGTGCCTTTTTATTTTTGTGTGCTTGTACTATTTATTTTTTATCTGTATCCAAACGGTTTGTCCCAGATTATTTTAATATATTTGTTATGAATAAACAAGAGTGGTCTCCCTTTTTTTTTCTTGAAGCCTACACCTGTGTACTTTTGTCTTTAGAATATTTCCCAAGCAAATAAAGTTTTCGTAGCAGTTCATATAATTCTTATACATTAGAAAATATGAAGTGGGTAGTTAATCAAGTCGACATCTTTATTCTTTTCTTGTTTTTTTTTCTTAGCTCTTTATTTTTTCTAGACATTAGCTAAGCTCAGTTGAGTACAGGACGAAGATAAATGAGATGAGATGAAGGGGAAGAACATTGTGTTACACAATCCTTTTACGTGGGGAGGGCATCTCTGCATTGAAAATTCGTATTCGAAAGCCTGCTTTTATTTGTCTCGAAGCAACGTTTGGGAATATATAAGGTGTGTGCAAAAGTTCCCATAATTCTGTATTTGAAAACAATATAGACTAAATACATAGTTGAAAACAGTTGTTGTTTTTTTTATTTAAAGAAAATAATAAAGTTGGAAACTTTTACACACATTTTCACCTAAAAGACAAGATTTTTTTTCTAACACTTTTCACTCCAGCCCCTCAACCTCCGACGTCTTACTCTCTGGGTTGAGGTGTCAACTCGGTCCTAATCGAACTTAAGGGAGTGACCGTATGTCCCCTGAGCATCCGTAGATTATTCGACCGGTCCACTGGTTTAATCCTGCTTCCTGTCCACGTTGTGATTTGTTTGATCCAGAAAGCAGAAGTGATATTCATCCATTCACGGTCGACTGAAGATGTAGACCCGGCTGGAGAGTCTGCGCTAAGAAATTTAGAATGCAGCAAAAAAAAAATTTAATATCTGCAGAAAACCGGATAAACAACTATTCAATGGTTGAATTATATAGCAGAAAAGAATAGTATAGAAAAGAAAAGGGTTACAGAAGAGAGAGAGAGAGAGAGAGAGAGAGAGAGACAGAGAGAGAGAGAGAGAGAGAGAGCGAGAGAGAGAGAGTACGTACTGAGATTAACTTGTTAAATCGTCTCAGAACGCTATACGACTCTTGCGATGGAGGGATAAGATTTCTGTGCGGGGCTTAAAGTTTATAGTGGCGTTCCTCCTCAGCAGTTGTAACAGTAGTAGTAATAATCGTTGTAGCAGAAGCAGCGGTATTTATATCAACAGTACATGTCAGCGGACGCCTCGTTCCAATCTCTGACGTCACTTCCTCTGCTCCTCGAGTCTCCAACTCGACTCTCCACTGTCTCTAACCCAATCCTTGCCCGGGCTAATTCTCTCGTCTCGCCAAGAATTTTCTCCCGTCTCTCATGTAGCGCCGCGACCCGTAACGATCGACGCAGGTGCCCACGCGCGTGACGGCACGCAGGCGACGACGACGACGACTCTCCTGTCTCTCTCTTCCGTCTGCCACTTTTCCAGCATAACTACGCATTTATATAGAAAAACCCGGCTGATCATAACCGACCCTCGGCCCCACCACCTCGCACGCAATCATCACGAGGTTCTGGCTGCTTCAACCTTAATCATGTGAATTCTAAAGGTCCTTCTTGCTTACTCAGCTCTATTCCAAGTTTTAATCAATAAAAATTATTTCGAACATTTTCATTGTCTTCTAATGACCCGGATTCAATGGATACAACTCCTGCCCTAGATCAGATTTCTCCATCCGTAAACAAAATGCTCTGATCTAATTTTGCTATTCAAATCTACTCCCATTTCAGTAAAAAAAAAATATACGTGTGTGTGTGTGTTTGTTATGTGTGTGTGTGTGTGTTTGTTATGTGTGTGTGTGTGTTTGTTATGTGTGTGTGTGTGTGTGTGCGTGTGTGTGTGTGTGTGTGTGTCACTGTCTCTGTCACATTTTATGATTCTATATTTCGGATTTTTTGTTTCTTTGATTTTGTTAGTTTTTTTTTATCTTTTATTTGTTCTCATCTCTGTTTCCCTTTCAATGTTGAAAATTTAAAATTTAGTAAATAACCCCCCCCCCCAACACGCCCCCCAAACAAACAAACATGGGCACATTATCAAAGCGTCAACTTACCTTGAACGCAATCATAAACAAACCGGAGCCTTGGTTTCTTGATTTCTGTGTTACCGCAGCAAGAAAATATCGCAGACTCCAACTTATCGATGTCGCAAAAATTGACACGGTCACATGTCGTTCGAATTGATGTTTCGCTTAAACTCCACATCATGGGATCTACCGGTGTAGGACATTTTACCACATCTACTCGAATTATTTTATCTCCATCACAGCGCGGAGGATTCCCCCGGCAAAGGTTAGAGTTCTTTGCATCAACTGAAAATAATAATAATAATAACAACAACAACAACAATAATAATAATAATAATAATAATAATAATAATAATAATAATAATAATAAATTGTCTCAGTATTATAGCCCACACTTTACGAAGAGCTTTATCTATGTAAATTTTTTTTTTTGTCAGTGAAAATGTCATGATGCCATTTCTAACCTTAGGTCTCTGGGCGGGACCCGGAACGAAATGTGTACACACCAGGAATCAAAGGAAATAAAATAATAATAATAATAATAATAATAATAATAATAATAATAATAATAATAATAATAATAATGATAATAAGGCGTTGCATGGCAAATACCTAAAGCGAACGAAAGAAGCAGATGTGGACCAGCATAAAACACATCAGTGGCTGAGGAGCACCCAGTTGAAAGCTGAGACAGAAGGCCAAATTATTGCAGCTCAGGACCAAAGCCTTGCAACAAGATCCTCTCACTGTCACATAATCAAGGATGGAACTAACCCGAAATGCAGGATCTGCGGAAAATACGATGAAAGTGTCAACCATATTATCTCAAGATGTCCGGAACTAGCAAAAAATGAATATACCCACAGACATAACAAGGTAGCGACATATGTGCACTAGAAGATATGCAAGAAGCAAAAAATCGAAACCACTGAGAGATGGTATGAGCACCAGCCAGACACAGTTACCCAAAATAACGATGTAAATATTCTTTGGGACATGCTTATTGAAACTGATAGGGAAATAAACTCCAAGACCTGATATTATCATAAAAGACAAGAAATTCAGGAAGTGTATGCTTATTGACATAGCAGTAACATCTGAGGGAAACAATTTCTCGATAATTTTCATAGAAACACCTCTATGGAAATTATCGAGAAATTGTTCAAATACAAGGACCTGGAGATCGAGATTAACAGGGGAATGAAGACTGAGACTGTACCAATAACAATCGGAGCTCTGGGCATCGTAAGAAAAGGAATGAACAATTTTAATAACAGTATCCGAGGTAATACCATCATACAAGTTGCCCAAAAGATCGCCCAACTAGGGAAATCCCATATACTAAGAAAAGTGATATCAATTAAATGATAATTCTCTTATAGGGCTTTTGAACTCGACTCTGCAGGATACAAAGCAGGAAGCATAACATACACAAATGATAATAATGATAATCTATATTATATTGATTTGACTTCTGCTTGTACGCAGTAAAAACAGCACTCCATAGCGAGATTTTTGTTAGGATAATTCCGTTAAAAGTCCTTACTTCAATGACATATTTGCAACTTAATCGTAATAGTGTTTCGTCTCTGTTCGATGTTATCTCGATTTTCTTATCTTTGTTATAGAAAAGAGAACCACACTAGAGACTGTTTTTCTCGCCTTATTACATCTGGTAAGAAATTGTTAGAGTTCCACGAGCATGAAAGCCTTTCTATATGCTTACAAATTAAGAAGAGGCTTGACAACAGAAATATGGTTCTTGAGAAGGATGCTTAGCATATCACTGACCGACCTTGGGAGTAAAGACGAAGTTTTAGAGACAATAGAAACAAAAAGGACATTTAGACTTCGAAGTAGAAAGAGAGAGAGCTGAAATTTCTAGAGAGTGTAATGAGGAAAGAGAGCTTGGAAAATGTAATACTCACAGGATAGATTGAAGGCAAGAGGGACAGAGGATAACAACGCATAACCTACCTAGCGAACTTCAGTAAATGGATGGCAAGACAAAGTTTAGGAGAGATAACAGAAAGACAATATTTATTAAGAGCTACAAAGATCAAGAAGTTGTGGGAGCCATGTTCGCCAACGTCTAAAGGAGACATAGCGCATAGAAGAAGAAGAAGAAGAAGAAGAAGAAGAAGAAGGAGGAGGAGGAGAAGAAGAAGAAGAAGAAGAAGAAGAAGAAGAAGAAGAAGAAGAAGAAGAAGAAGAAGAAGAAGAAGAAGCAATATTTCAGATCTACCAGGCGCATTTGTGTTTATTCAACACCCACAGTTTCCACATGTGGTTCATACTGCAACTGTGCTGAGCAGACCGTAGTTACAGTTTCTGGGAAAGAGGGTGTTATCTAGCGTGATCAACAATTTGAACAAAGCCCGATGACTTGTGACTTCGGTCCCATCTACCCAATTTCACAACCAGTGGTTTGGTTTTCGGACACTTTCCAAAGGTGCCGCACGCTGAGATCGACGCCTTCAGTCGGATAACATCTTGAAATTTCCTTCCTGACAAATCGACCATGGTGAGATTCGAACCCGGGTCTCATGGTCAGAATGCGAACGTTCTAACCACTCAGCCATATAATAATAATAATAATGATAATAATAATGATAATAATAATAGCCAAGAGAACCCGTGAAAACATTTTGTTATTTGAATTTTCTGATGTCTCATATATCTAATGAATACATAGGCTCATCGTGAGTTCCACGGCTACAAAATAAACGTGAGAATACTCCTATTGTATCGTTAAACGCTTGAGCTTAACAATTTTAACCAAATATTGCAAGAGAAATCATAAGTATGAATGCAGGTCATTATTTAAAGAAGTAAGAGGATACAAATGGAAAGATCTGAAATTGACAAAATTTTCCATTTCACTGAGAAGACATTAAACACATGAGGGTGATATAACGCCCTTTATCTTATCTCTCTCTCTCTCTCTCTTTCTTTATTTTCACATCTTTTCCATAAAACTAAACAGCGCCTTTGATAGCTCTTTTCTTCCGTCTACCTTCGCAATGAAACAACAGTGGTCTATTGTTTATCTGAAGTAATGTCAGAGCATAACGTACGTGCTAACAAAGGAGGGAAGGAACAAGTAAACTACTACTACTAATAATAATATTAATAATTGTTCTAACCTAGGGAAGGTTACTAAATAGAATAATCAAACCAAGGTTGGTAATGAACGATAATACTTAGGACAAGAACAACACATATAAGATTCGCCAGCCGCGCGTAGAAAAGTAGTCAACTGCTAGAAGTGAGTCAAGTGAATTCCACAATGAATCTCCAACTGCAGGATATCTACCAACCGCCCCACGCGGTCAGATGTGGCACAAGGCCGAATTTAATGTCAGATATCTGAGCCTGTAGACTAGGCCAACAATTGCCCGTTGACGAAGTATAAAACGGGGTCGGGTAGCTGTTTCCAGAGACGAGACTCTGCCCTTCGACATAGCATTGTCTGGGGATCCTCTCTTCCCGTAGGCAGAGAGTTTGACCAGAACAGCTGATGACGAATCTCTAACTGCAGGATATCTACCAACCACACCACGCGGTCAGATGTGGCACAAGGCCGAATTTAATGTGAGGTATCCGAGCCCGTAGGCTCGGCCAAAAATTCCCCGTAGACCCCTTATAAAACGGGATCGGGTAGCTGTTTCCCGAGACAAAACACTGCCTTTCAACATAACCTCGTCTGGGGATCATCTCCACAGCTGGAAACAAATCTCCGACTGAAGACCAACATGCAGTATTTACTACTGTATTTATGTGAATGGGGACGTACCCATTATCGTCCGTAGGTATGCAATAATAATAATAATAATAATATCTATATTTCTGAGATGAGGTATTGTAAGTATTTACACTACTTACATTTTTCGGACAGTTGCCCTCATCTTTATTGTCACATTCACAACGTTTCGGTCATTGTACGCCCCTGTCTTATTCAAGTGATATTTGTTGAAATTTAGACCCGAATTCAGAATATAACCTTCACATTCCTGAGCGAGCCAGGAATGTAAAGGTTATATGTCAGCCCTTTTCAGGAAATAAACATCGGAAGAATGCCTACACAAACGAGATCGATCCCTTCTTCAGAAACTCCAACATTCAGATTGACTATTCTGGATTCGGTTCAAAATTCAAACAAATATCATATGAAGAAGGCCGTAGTGTACAAGGACCGAAGCGTTGTAAATGTAACAATAAATATGAGGACAACAGTCTGAACAATGTAAATAGTATAAATAATAATAATAATAATAATAATAATAATAATAATAATAATAAGAAGAAGAAGAAGAAGAAGAAGAAGAAGAAAAAGAGGAAGAAGAGGAAGAAAGAGGCAAAACGATATCAATAATAATAACATAAAGTGAACATGAAAACGTTATCATCACAACTTTGATTATACTTTTTTTGTCCTTTTCTCTTTTTACTACAGTAGCAATAAATAAAACAACGTTCAAAACTGAAACTATTTTCTTCATTCCTTTCAGCATTGTCGGGTGGGTCTGGGGACAGGGGAAGCTGTGACAGTCTTCTTTGACGGTCTCTTGGTAACCTTCATCAAGAGATCTAGCATTGTCAATTCTGTCCACTTTTTCACATTGTCAGGCAAGCCCTTCCGTTTCCGCTCTCGCCTGTGCCTTCTCTCGGCGGAACTTTTTATAATGGCCTTACATAGGTTGTTGTGCTTCGTGACATGACCGGACCGAGTAAGCATCCGTCACTTCATGGTGGCAAGGAGATGTTCCTGCGGCCCCCATAAGACTCTTGACCTAAAAAACTATTAGATGGATGCAAATGTCCCCAGCGTCATTTTCTGTACAGTGATAGAGAAACCTTTTCTAAGTCTTCTTCACGTTTATTATGTTCTTTATTATTGTTCTTTATTGCTTCAGGGTAGGTTCTCTAAGAAATAGTTACAGAAAATAGGTAATTTAACTTCATTTTAGTGAAAATATATAACGTGCATACTCAACATTGATCTGTATTTATGTTTAATCTTGGAACAGTGCATCGGGGTGTTGGCAATTGATCTGCGGAACTTATGGTAATGATGATGCAGAGATGCAAGAATGTGTCAAGAATATTTAGGGTCCTTTTAAAAAGGTGATTTTGAGCTCGAGATTAAAGAAGACCCCAGGACTTGAAAATTGATTAATTTTAGAATCACTGATAAGCGAACATTTAATAAGATTACCAGTGAATCATTAGAAGAAGAAGAAGAAGAAGAAGAAGAAGGAGGAGAAGGAGGAGAAGAAGAAGAAGAAGGAGGAGGAGAAGAAGAATACGGTGGAGGAGGAGGAGAAGAAGGAGGAGGAGAAGAAGAAGGAGGAGAAGAAGAAGGAGTAAGAGGAGGAGAAGAAGACGGAAGAGGAGGAGAAGAAGGAGGAGGAGGAGAAAAAGAAGAAGGAGAAGGAGAAGGGGAGAAGGAGGAGAAGGAGAAGAATAGGGAGGAGGAGGAGAAGAAGAAGGAGGAGGAGGAGGAGAAGAAGAAGAAGGAGAAGAAGGAGAAGGGGGAGAAGAAGAAGAAGAAGAAGAAGAAGAAGAAGAAGAAGAAGAAGAAGAAGAAGAAGAAGAAGAAGAAGAAGAAGAAGAAGAAGAAGAGCAACAACAACAACAACAGCAACAACTCCTCTTGACAAAACCTGAATTTACTTCTCTCAATTGATCAGGAATTACTTCCTGGTTCTGCTAGTATGTAACCTGTCGTATATTATCTTGTGTGGAAACGGGCACCGTTAACAAAGCTCATTTCCCTGAAAATCGCCATGAAGGACCTCACTGGAAACGGACGAACAATAACTGAGCAATATTGAACTACGATATGCCTACCATGTGCAATAGAACGAGGACAGTAGATTAAATAGAGGGATCAATTCGGAATTCCCTGTAGGTTATCTAGATATGCACCTGATAACAACAACAAAGATGAAGACAATAGTCCGAATATAAGTCGTGTAAATAACAATTTATTAGAGTTTTAAAAAGTTCAGTGTGTAAGGGTAGTGTAAAAAGAAACCAGCGAACTAAGTTCGACCTACACTTGGGAAAGGTATGATACCTTTTCTTCTCCATATATACAGCTGTTGGTTGAATAATAGGGTTGACTGCGTTCTTTTGTCTTAAGTGTCTAGGAGAAGCAAAACCATCCAGAAGTAGGATGGACTCCGTATGGCTATCTTGTCCTAGACACACAATTATTCCTGTGCCTTTACGACCCTGGTGGGTTACCAGAATTTTAACCAATCGGTTTTAATAATATCAGTAGAAATTAATAAGCAGAAATTTAAGAGTAACGGCCATTTATTAAGAATGTTCATTAATGTAACTTTCCTGTCAAAATTATTTCGCTAATTTAATTCCGAAAGTTTCGGAATCTCTCAATTAAATTCGCAAGTATTTAAGGATTTGGGCCCATTTAAAATTTTTCACGTTTACCGAGCTTACAATTTTGATTATTACAGACAAATATAAGCGAGAATAGTGAATGAATAATGTTGGAATTTCACAGGCGTCAAGTTCTCCAAATATTATTTTTTCACTCACACCGTTTAAATTACTTTTAAAATAAGAAAAGACGGGACATTATACGATTAAAATATTATTTTGGTTTATGATTCGAATTAATTTTTAGTATTCTAATTTGAATTAAGTTTTAGAATTGGGTGAATTCTAATTTGAACTGAATGAATTATAATTTGAATTAAGTTTTAGAACTGAATGAATTATAATTTGAATTAAGTTTTAAAATTGAATGAATTATAATTTGAATTAAGTTTTAGAACGGAATGAATTATAATTTGAATTAAGTTTTAGATCTGAATGAATTATAATTTGAATTAAGTTTTAGAATTGAATGACTTAAAATTTTAGTTAAGTTTTAGAATTGAATGAGTTAAAATTTTAGTTAAGTTTTAGAATTGAATGACTTAAAACTTTAGTTAAGTTTTAGAATTGAATGAATTATAATTTCATTGACATTTTAAAACATCTATTAAATCAGTTTCGCAAATCTAAACTATCATTTTCTTAGAATTCAATATTTTATAGGAATTTTTCACGAAAAAAATTAAGGAAGGTATAAACCTGGATTTTAAAAATATGTCTAAGTAGTAGCTACGGTTATTCTAGACCCAAATGTACTCGGCTGTGATATAAAAAAATCAAATTATGATTTCCCGTAGATCTAAGTTCTTATTAATTAGATTGAACTATAATCAAACATGTTTGCATCAATATGATTCTTAAAAAAACTACTGAAGTTTTCCCTGAAGTCTTTCCCTAAAAGACGGCGAATGATAGACTGTATTAGTCATTTAAACAATTATCGAACTCAAGATTGTTATCAAACGCCATTTATTATAAGTGGGTTTCACTCTGTAAAAGGCCTGGAAGCCACTCGAAGTAGAGGCTTACAAAGCGGCACAGTTTATGCAGATATGTGGGGAAGATAACGCTTGATCCTAGACTTGAACAAGCCAAGCTTGTAGTGATCAGGAAAATACCATCTTGGGAATCGGTTCCACAGAGAAGTAGTTCGCTGGAAGAAGCTGGAACTTGAATCTTACAAATCGAATGAGGTTTGTTCGTTACAATATGCATGGTCTTAGCCATGAAATTTTTTATGATATTTGCCAGACCAAGCTAAATCTCGCAGTAAATTCTATTCCTGGACTCCTAACCTGTCCATTGGTTGATTCTGTTATATATTTCTCATAGACATTACTGGTCGGTTTTTGAATACAGCAAAATGAATATATAAATAAATGACAGGATTTCTTCAAAGCATAGTCTTGCAAACAGTTTATAACTACGAAGCTTAATTCAGTATGACATACACAAACACACACACACACAAACGCACACACACACACACACACACGCGCGCGCGCAAACACGCACACATAAACAAATAAACAAAAAACAAATTGTGTAGAAAATACAAGGTTAAGAAAAGAGTAATTCTTCTAAGTTGAGAGATTACCTCCCTTGAAAATCAATAATTTTCCCCTGGGATTTAACATTAAATTGGCTGAGATGGCCAAGTGGTTAAGGCGTTACACTTCAAATCTGATCGCATATTCCCACGAATGTGCAGATGGTATAGTGGTTAGCGGCTCTAAGCGAGAAATCGCCGAACCGGGTTCGAATTCAAGTTGAGATCATTGTATTACCTTTGAGAGATGTATGAATACTGGTGTGGACGCCCTGTTTATGTAGGCAACAGTATATTTATTTATTTTCGTCTGTCGGTCAAGATATTCGAGAAATGTTATTAAAGGAAAATATGCACTCTTCTGCAGAGTTGTTACCTGCGTCCTCCTTTGCAAATGTCAGCCACGGAGTACGTCACCGATCAAAAAAGCCGAATACTGCCTTCTCAGATTAATGGAAGTTCATATCTGTTTAGTTTCGTATCCGAACGTAAACAAAGCAATTTCGAATGTAGTAATGATTTTTTAAAATTTATTAATCCGACAGATTTTTTTAGAAGATCCTGAAGTTTTTATTCCAAACTGCTTCAACGTCGACGATTAGAAACAGCTAGTCATTGTTTCAGGAAGGTTATTGTATATGTACTTTTATAGTCCTCCATCTCCCCCAATGTTAGGAACACATCTTTTGTTTGATAAAGCATTTTCCGCCCAAAGGTCAGTTTTCGTTATTCCTACAATTACAGACATGATTTTCGTTGGTATCATTCGTAGAAATCACTTTATGTTTGTGTTTCTTTACTGACAGAGTAATGCTGTTTCATTAGCCGTTTTGATTTTATTGAAATCACGTATATTCGATGAATCGACCGTCATTCTGTTACAAATAGGCAGGTGAATATTCCTGGAAATAACAGGGGACTGATTACATGTCACATTAACATATACCGGAGTGTTTTTATTTTCCATTTTTCCATTGATAGACACAGAGTTGCTGCTATGAATAAAGAGACCTTTTCATTCCTATATTCCAATCAAGTTCCTCCCATTCCTCTATGCACACAACCCCTATCTATGGATTAAATAGCAGCGCAGTTTGAGCTCAGCCTAAGAGAAGGACAACTTTGAATTTTAAATCTGTTGGGTATGGCGCTAGCAAAGACTTCTCTTAAAAACCTAGTTGGTGCGGAAACTACATGAGCAACGCCTAGTGTTGTTGAGAGCTGTGGCCACATACTCCTTAATGGAATCTACAGGACTTGAGGTTAAAGAGTGACTCTCTCTTTCTTTCTTTCTTTCTTTCTTTCTTTCTTTCTTTCTTTCTTTCTTTCTTTCTTTCTCTCTCTCTCTCTCTCTCTCTATATATATATATATATATATATATATATATATATGCGTGAGGTGACAGTTTGTATCACTCTTGAATGCAATCTTCAGGATATTGCCAGAAGATTACGCTGTCACCTCTTTCCATGCTGTCACCTCTCGGTCTTGACTTCAGTGTCCACTTTTATATTTATATATGCTGTATCCCTGTTATTGAGACCATAAATATAGCATATCTTCAATCTATATTTTTAACATATACGATAGTTAGCTGTTGTATTCTGGTACACATGCATATATTTTAGTCTGCCAACTGGTGAGTCTACTTATATTTATATCTTGGTCAACTTATGAAAATTTCAGCCGACTCTTGTATATATATATATATATATATATATATATATATATATATATATATATAGAGAGAGAGAGAGAGAGAGAGATAGATAGATAGATAGATAGATAGATAGATAGATAGATAGATAGATAGATATGAAGGCTGGGATAGATAGATAGATAGATAGATAGATAGATAGATAGATAGATAGATAGATAGATATGAAGGCTGGGATAGATAGATAGATAGATAGATAGATAGATAGATAGATAGATAGATAGATAGATAGGGGTGGAGATCGGTGGTATGGCAGTAGAGCTTGACATTTCCTGACAATAAGCAAATAAGTGGTGATTGGTAGTCTGGAGAATTTGCGTCAGATAAGAACGTACGTTCGAAGAAGAGGTAGTTAATTGATGTCGTCCATGTGAAAAAAGAAGTAAGTCACTGATGTTCGCCACGTGGAAAAGAGAAAGGTCATTGATGACCTCCATGCGGAAAAAGAGGTAGAGCATTGATGTCCCCCATAGGGAAAAAAGTTGATTATTGATGTCATCCATGCGAAAAAGAGGTAGGTCATTGATGCCGTCCATGCGGAAAAAGAGGTAGGTCACTCAGTTCGGCCATGTAAAAAAGTGAATGGACATTGATGTCGTACATGCGGAAAAAGAGGTAGGTCACTCAGTTCGGCCATGCAAAAAAGTGGAAGGTCATTGATGCCGTCCATGCGAAAAAAGAGGTAGGTCATTGATGTCGCGCATACAGAAATAGAGGTAGGTCATTGATGTCGGTCATGCAGAAAAAGAGGTAGGTCATTGATATCGGGCATACAGAAATGCGGTAGATCAATTATGTCGGGAATGAGGAAAAAGTGGTAGGTCATTGATGTCGGTCATGCAGAAAAAGAGGTAGATCATTGATGTCGGTCAGGCGGAACACTTGCACATCTTCATATCTGTCGACGCTTGAGGAATGCTTAAGAAAACAAAAGGTGAATGCTATATATTCAATTATTCGCATCATATTTCTTTCTTATTTATAGAAGATGCGTGGGTGGTTTAATGTATATCGAAGCTGAAAATAGACTAACCAGTTTGACTGAGACTGCTATGTTCGTGTTATACTAATGTATTTATGAAAATTATAAACCGATTTTTCTACCAACCAATAACCAAAGTCTCGGAGAAGGACAGCTCTAAATTCAACTTATGGAGAAGACAACGGGACACTACTATATTCACCTCTCAGATATAGGTGAAATAATATATCAGAATTTTTAGCACTGGATGACAATAAGTCTAGAAAGAAAACACCAGAGTCAAATCTTTATAGTGGGACGAGAAATCACATCCTTGTCTTATTTAAAAACAGTCATTGTAATATTCATAATAAGGAATTTGTGGAGAACCGTGACCGCCTATATCTCATGAGGCCCGGTATCTTTATTACTATAAAAGTCTGTGAACGTTGCTTGTGTGTTTGCCAGAAGTCATATATAGAGAGTGGGTGTAAGAAAGATATGAATTTATCATCGTGTAGGAAGGAGGGGAGAGAAGGGAATGGAGAAAAAACTCCCTCTCTTTCCACCCACCTCTCTCTCTTTCCACTTTCCTGCGATTGCGTGCGTACTTATTTATATTTCAGCTTTCTTTAAACAAATAATATTTTAAATATTTTTATCTCAACTCAAAGACAATTTTTTTAATGTTGAAAGCAACTTCAATACCTGCCAATAAATGTATTTTTTAAATATGGCTACTTTCACAAACTCTTCATGAAACTAAATGTAAACAGTAATACAACAAGGTTGACCCAACGGGTCTCGGGTGATCTAATATTTCTCTAAAGTTCTTTTCACTAATCTTTTACCGTGTTGTTGCTTTTTATCACAACTAAATCAGTACTTTCTCCCATCGATAAAGAAATCAATCTGAAGCGGAAACACTCCTATTTAAATTTGAACTCCATTCTATATTAGGTAATTACTTATAATTAAGCGACCGGAGCTGTTTTCATTTGACGTTGCGTACTTGAGATAAATCGAGCAAGCACAGTGGCCATTACCCATTTTTTAAAAACTCATTTATGCTACTCATACTATTTCAGATGTCATTCGCGGATGCCATGATTGTCTTTCATAGACAAATAGAATCGATCAAGAACAATGGTTCTTACGCTTTTACGGTCTATTTATTGTCCTCCCCATTTCTCAACTTAAATCAGTGTAGAAATGTACGAGGTATTCTGAAAGTCTTGTCACCCGCTACCAAAAAGTAATGAGAACAACAGAAGAACAAGTAATACAAAGCACATGCACTGGATTCAGTTTATTCACTTTCATTGACGCTGTCACACATCGAAAAGGTCTGTATGAACACAAAATGATGCGGCGCTATGTCCTGTGTGATATTTTACGAAACTGTGCTTTGTTGATGGTTGCAAAGGCTCTTTGAACAGCGTCCTTTAACTGATGGGTATTCTGTTATTGTTCATGTGAAACTATCTCCTTGATAATACTCCAGAGAGCGTTGGAATAGAAAATTATATTATGTAGACATTCGAACAGCGCTGTAGATCTGTTGTGGATTCCGGGAATGGAATCCTGCACAAATAAATAAACAACGCCAGTAATTGAGATAGAAAAATAAGTGTATTAAACGTAAGAATACAGAATTTTTTCTATAGTCGTATATACCATACACAGAAGAGGCGAAATGCATTCAACAGTTGCTCTGAGGGCATAAAATGTGTAACAAATAATAATAATAATAATAATAATAATAACAATAATAATAATAATAATAAACTGTGTCACACCGATTCTTAAGTAATTATCTATTCGCCAGATATCATTTATTCTAGCCTAATTCTGAATGTGCATTTTCAAGGCAACAGTATAATTTATTCTGTATCTCATACTACGGAGAATGTCTTGTTACCCCCTTCCAAAAAGTGATCAGAGCAATAAAAGAACAAGTAATACAGTAACACAAAGCATATGCACTGGACTCAGTTTATTTACTTTCATTGACGCTATCACACATCGAAAAGGTCTGTATGAACACCATCATATTCGTGGCACAAAATGATGCGGCGCTATGTCCTGTGTGATATTTTACGAAGCTGTGCTTTGTTGATGGTTGCAAAGGCTCTTCGAACGGCGTCCTTCAACTGATGGGATTTCTGTTATCGTTCATGTGAAACTATGTCCTTGATAATACTCCACAGAGCGTTGAAACAGAAAATTATATTATGTAGAGGTGACAAGACTTTCAGACCACCCTGTAGTTCATTGACAGTATTCCTATATCTTGAAATTGTCAATCTGCGATCACAGTTCAGCCTTGAAACCTTAAAATTCCTCTTGAGGATGCAATGTTAGAAAAATTGCTTGTTATCTGTATCCCTTCCAGTAAGTACTTGACTCGTCTTGCTATCTTCTACCTTTACAAGAGGCAGATCAGACCGAAAATAGAGTACTGTTATCTAATTCTCACTTTCTACTCTTGGCAGAGTCCAAAATACTCTCCGTGTCCTTGTGGATGACGAATTATTTTCCACCCTATAACCCCATTCTCACAGATGAGACGTCGGAAGACTCTCGCTGCTCTATCGCTATTTCCATGGAAAGTGTTCAAATGAAATATATTCCATAGCTCCACCAGTCCTAATCTTCACAGCTGAAACTCCATGCCACCCACATTGCAGCGAACTACCCTCATTCCTTTTGTATTTCTTTGGTAAGATATAAGTTCCTCTCGAGCAGTTTCTTCACACAAACCGCTTCCTCGTGGAATCGATTCCCAGTAGAATGCTTGCCAGATCGTTACAGTCTTAAATAGTCCGCATCTAGGGTTAACCGTTATGTTCCACACATCTGCATAAGCTTTGCCTTTTACTCTGTAATCTTCTACCTCGAGTGGCCCACGGGACTTGTACGGTTAATTTATTGTTAAATGTTCCTTACCCCGCTTTAACTTATTGAGAGAGAGAGAGAGAGAGATACAGAGAGATACATATATATGTATAGATAGATAAAGATAGATACACAGAGAGAGGAATAGATAGAGATCGATAGATAGATATAGATAGATAGAAAGATAGAGAGATACATAGAGTGATAGAGAGAGAGGGATAGAGAGATATATAGAGAGATAGAGAGAGATATAGAGTGAGATACATATACATATATATATAGAGAGAGCGAGACAGAGATAGAGACAGGGTAAGATATACAGAGAGATCGAGAGAGAGAAAGAGAGAGAGAGAATGAATAAGTAAATAAATATTATATCATAAGGAACAAATATGGCTGAAGAGGAATGAATGTAACTTTGATGAGTTTGAATAAATTGAAGAATCTCTGGAAAGTGTATAGAATGTAATTTCATTCTATTTTGCATGCTTCTTAGCGCTTGATGTAGAGTGATGATTAGCAAACTTGTTGCGCTGACCATTGCAAGTGTAGCGAGTTCAATCTTAACTCTGCGTAACCAGTCATGAAAGCCTCTTTTCTTCACGAAACTCGACCAGTTCGAAAAAACTAGCCTTCTAGTTTTCGCCTAAAATAATGAAAAGCAGCTTCTTCTTTTTGGGAAAGTCCAACGAACACTCATTGAAATCTAAACTTTAAAAAGGTTTTAATCTTAGCATTGTTTCCTGTGTGCTAAATGTAAAGGATATCAGTAGTGAAAAGTGAAAGCATGTCGACTTCTAATTCGGTGCTAGTCCATAGCATTCGCTATCGTGCAAATACATTTGGGCATGACATAAATCCATCTCTTTCTTCAGCTATAGTCGTGGTTGGCAACCAGTCTAGGAGAATGACGAGCCTGAATTCAAAACGAACCTGAAGAGGAATGAGCTCCGACATATCTTGTCCTAGTCATCGCTTTTCGGCCTTTTGGCTAAGATCAAAGTGTAGTATTTGTTCGCAGATTACTCGCTGAATGAAACGCCTGGGCCTATCCCCACTCCCCTTATCCCACGTAAAGCCTCGGCCTTGTGCCACATCTTGACCGTGTGGGAGGTCAGTAAATCTTGGCTAAGATCACGGTGTAGTATATGTTCTCAATTACTCGCTGGACGATCGCCTTTTGGCTGAGATTCGATCACTGATACAGGCCAGTCGAAGGGATTCGACTCTGCGCTGGTGGTATCGCGGCTACGTCTAACTAGCTATGACCAGCTTTGACCAGCTCTGACAAGCTATGACCAGCTAAGACCAGCTATGACCAGCTATGAGTAGCTATGACCAACTCTGACCAGCTAAAGACCAGCGACTCGGGTGGAAACACTCGGGTCAACCCCCCTCCCTTCCCACATTAAACCTCGACCTTGTGTCACAACCTGGCCCTGTGGGAGGTCAAGTAAATCCACGGTCTTTTGGCTAAGATCAAAGTGTAGTATCTGTTCCGTATCGCTCGCTTAATGATCGCTTTTTGGCTGAGATTCGCTCACTGATACATGCCTGGCACAGGGATTTGTCCCTGCGCTGGTAGTATCGCGGCTACGTCTAGATATGACCAGCTCTGACCAGCTTGGACCAGCTTTGACAAGCTAAAATAAGGAGACCAGCGGCCCGGGTGGAAACACTCGGGTCAAACCCCTCCTCCCCACAGACCTTGTGTCACAACCTGACTCAGTGGGGGGTCAAGTAGATACCAAGTGTAGTATCTGTTCTCAGATCGCTCGCTTAATGATCGCCTTTTGGCTGAGATTCGATCACTGATACATGCCTGGCACAGGGATTCGTCCCTGCGCTGGTAGTATCGCGGCTACGTCTAGCTATGACCAGCTCTGACCAGCTTGGACAAGCTAGGACCAGCTAAGACCAGCCAAGACCAGCTATGACTAGCTCTGACCAGCTCTGACCAGCTTGGACAAGCTAAGACCAGCAAAGTCCAGCGGCCCGGGTGGAAACACTCAGGTCCCCACGTTAAAAACCGACCTTGTATCACAACCTGACTCAGTGGGCGGTTAAGTGAATACCTCTTGGCTAAGATCAAAGTGTACTATTTGTTCTCAGATCGCTCGCTTTATCGGCCTTTTGGCTGAGATTCGATCACTTGATACTTACCTGGTGTAGGGATTCGCCCCTGCGCTGGTAGTATCGTGGCTACGACTAGCTTGGACCAGCTATGACAAGCCAAGACTAGCTATGACCAGCTCTGACCAGCTTGGACAAGCTAAGACCAGCTATGACTAGCTTAGACCAGCTCTGACCAGCTTGGACAAGCTATGACCAGCTAAGACCAGCGGCCGGGGTGAAAACACTCGGGTCCCCACTTTAAAAACCGACCTTGTGTCACAACCTGACTCAGTGGGGGGTCAAGTAAATACCTATCTTGCCCTAGACACACTGACTGATGCTAAGGCGGAAGTAGATGTAGGACACTTACGACCATTACGGTTTAATGGGCTCGATTCGATCGTTGTGCTTGTTAAACTTTTATTCATTTGTAAATATATCTCACTGAAATGCTTGCTTGATTTGATTCGTGCAAACAAACTGACTCAGAAGGTAGACATTTTTTTTCCTAAAGTCTTTATACGACGACAAAAAGTTGTATAGCAAAGCCTCTGATCGAGAGATTCGAGTTTGGGATGAGTGTGGAAGCACCTCTTAATTGTTATTGTTCCCAGGTTCACCCTGACCGGTGCTGGTAGAACCCGTTAGGGTCCCAGCTGTGGGCAAATAGTTAAACCCCCAAACTGGGGCCAAAACACTATGAAAGAATAAAACTACATTTTTGCAGTGAGAATACCAGCAATGCATTTCCATAATAAAAAATTACCAGCAATAAATTTTCGAAAAAAAATACTAACTATACATCTTTGTAACGAAAATTACTAATGCTCCCAAGAAATATTTAGCCACTCCCCCACAAGGGCTACATGTGGCACAAGGCCGGGTTTAATGTGGGTTTTCCGAAAAAAAACGGGTTCAGGGACAGTCTACCTCCCCGAACGAGACTCTGCCCTTCGGCATAGACTCGTCCGGGTTCCTCTCTGTCCGAAGGCAGAGAGTTCGACCAAATAACTCGACTCGGGGCCAATTACCAAAGCGCCCAAGAAATTTAAATTTCTGCATTAAATGTCCCATAAGGAGTTGATATGCTGCTAAACAAACTTTCATAGTGTTTTGTTTTTGTTTAGGTGTTCACTATTTACATATAGCTGGGACCGTAACAGGTACTACCAACCCAGGTCGGGGTGGACCTGGGAACAACAGTAACTAAGAAGTGGTTCCACGCTCCTCAAAACTTCAAATCTCACGATCAGAGGCCTTGGTGCCGGATGTAATTTAACGTCATACCCAAGATAGCTAACTCAATGACAGAACATGGACTAGGAGGAATAGTAAGGGGACAAATATTGTTTAGAACTAAAAAGGATAGGAAATTGAGGAGAGCCATGATCGTTCACGTCCTGAAAAGGGCACAGTACATAGAAGAAGAGAGATAAATAATGCTTCAGGGTGTGCGAGAAGAAGGAATATGCCCAGAGGAAGAGAAAGAAGAGGATGAGGAAGAAGGCGAGAGCTGAACTGTTTGAGTGGCTCTTATATATTTGTTGAGTCTTCTCTAATTTCAGTCTGAAGCTAAAAGAGGGTCTTAAAGCAGCCAAGTAGTTTCCGGTTACGCTTTTATGTTCAAGCCAATTAATTTTTGAACAAATAAAAGTGGTGAGTCAAATATTTTTCTTTTTCTTTTTCTCTCTCGCTCTCTTTGGGAAAATTACAAAATATGAACTGTTAAGAGTGTGACTAACATATCTTCCTTTTATGGTTCATTTTGGGAGTTGTTTTTCGCTTTCATATTAATTTCATAATACACTGTTTTTATATTAGTATCAGTTAATTTTAATTGAACTCATGTGCGTTTAGAAAATTCTCAAGTTTGAGCCTTATTTCAAACTTAACATATAAGCCTAATGAACGTTAGACATTTCAGTTATTAATGTCGATAATATTAATAAAGTTTTGTTAAAAGTATCTAAACCACACTACGTTTTTATTCGCATCAGATTAGATCAGTTGTGCTTAACAAATTCTCAAGTTTTGAACTTTATTATATGATTAAAATAGAACTCGAATGAAAGAAACTTCAATTATGAATGCTTAATAAAGTTGTTTTAAAAATTTGAGCCACGCTTCATTCTTAACATATGCTTATTTTGTAACTAACTTGATCCTTGTCAAGCTTATAAGTTTCATAGGAATAAGGAAATCTGAGCTTTGCTTCATGCCTAATTTTTGACCTAATCTGAACTTTGCTTATAACTTTTAGGAGAACTGAGTTATGCTTATAAGTTTCATGCTAATATAAAAAACGATAAGCAATGTAAAGCACAAATGGACAAATTTTCAAGGGCGCTAGTTCACCAGGATTTGATAAATCTTTGTGCGCCAGGGAATTAAATACAAATAGAAGTTGTCAACATGGACCGGAGAACAGACCAAGAGATATGATAGAAGAGAGTAAAAGAAGGTAGGTGGGGCAAACAGTAAAAAGAAAAGATAACAGGGGGAGCAATAGGTTCCCGATTGGGAACAAATGCTGCAGAGGAGACATATGGCGGGGAGATTAGACATAGGGGTTTACTGGTAATACATGGTAAAAGTGGTACATTCACGGTCGTCGTGGAAGGATTTGGGAAAGACCTTTCTCCGGCAGCGGGTTTGCAATAGCTGTTGATGATGGTGATATTTTAGGCTTAACGCTAGAACAGTCGAAGCTGTCAAAATTGACACTTTCACAATTTTAACACAGTCTATTACAAGATCTCACTTCAAACGTCAAATTTATAATAGCCAATTTAAGCAATAAAAAGATTTATACGTTAAGGCTTCAACTGAAATCTTAGCATTATTTTCAAGGTAAAAGTGTTACTGCGAATAAATTCGTTGTTCGTGACTGCAGATGAAAATGCCAAGCATGTAGTCGACACAATATAAGTCTTAATAAAAACTGTCAACCAGAAGTTAACTCGGAGTTCACAGTCAATGGGGTAATCGTATTTTCAGAGTAATACTTCGATGTATTTCTTTACATACAATAACATGCCAACAATCATAGGATAGGTTCGTATTGTTTGAAACTCCATCTAGTGAAATGTAGCAGGTCGATATGATATAGGTTCTATATGAAGTCAGAGATGTTTAATTATGACGTCTCGATAGCTGTCCACAATCTCCTGAAACTTGTAGGCGCAAAGTCTTACGTGAGAATAGACCTCTGCAGCACGTCCCAATTGGGCTCAGTTCAAGTGGTCGTGTTAGTCACAGCATTCATTGGAAGTCTACAGAATACTCCTCACGTCAATTCTGTACAAAAGTCCAATAATACAGTGTATTATTCGACTGGAATGACCAATCATTACTGGAATACGTGAATGGTCACAAAGCAGTGCAATGTAGTAGACGATGATGCTTTAAGACGGACCAGCGAACCCAGCTCATAACATTATCAAAATTTATCATACGCTGTATCATTATGGAAAAATAACAAGCCGGTACGGTACCTTGTTGTCAACAGGAGTACTTAGCATCGTGGGGTCAGCGTGTTGGTTTCAATCTAGTGTTGTATACCCTTCATTGGGAGGTAGTCTAATATCGTCTGGCCAGTGATCGCTGGTTGTTTTAGTTCAATACCCCTTTTCTTTTGGTCAGTATCGCGAAATGTTCTTTGGGTTCAGAGGACGAAAAGCATCAACAAAGTGAAGTTTTAACTTATTTTATTAGTGTCGCCTACGTACATTCTATCAAGTGGGGGGGTTACTATACCCCCTATTAGGGAGCCGCTTTCAAACACTAAATCTCACACGTCCATTTCCTTTGACGTGTAACAACCAACTCTCGAAAGACTCCTTCTCCACCGGGATGGAGGGTTTTGCACAAACGCTATCCAACACGTCTAGCTAAGCTTGACGTCCAAACAGCAACTCTCTGGTGCAGCGGAAATGAGGTCAAAGGTCTTCCTCAACCGATATTCAACAATGGTCGCTAAAAACATCCACTGTCCAAATTTATAGACAACGCGTACAGTTGCATGCTGAGATTTCTTCATAACCCCCCAAAATGAACCGCTTCTCGGTCTCATCCGCTGTATTTTCGTTCGTTCTTGTTTAGAAGTCAGATCGCTGCGAGCACTTGACTGTATCCTTTTTGCATGTCAACACCGTTCTTTTTTTTTGCCTTATGACTGTTGTTTTGCTTAGTTTTGACATGCTTTGCTTAGTATTATTTTATCCTCTTCTTTTCTTTCTTTTATGTATTGGAAACTTCGTTTATTTTATTTCTTTGTTATTTATACCAATTATACTTAACCATGGACAATTACTCTACACCAAACCTTACCATTAGCCTCATACAACAACAAACATTGCCAGACTTTCAGTATCCAATTAACTACATCATGAGCACAGCTGTCATGGGTCTATCAGGAGGACATTGGTAGGCATTCTACTCATCCTAGGGATGTAAAAAAAATAGTAGACCTTCTACTCATATCCTAGGGATGTAAAATAACAGTAGACCTTCTACTCATATCCTAGGGATGTAAAAAAAATAGTAGACCTTCGACTCATATCCTAGGGATGTAAAAAAAAATAGTAGACCTTCGACTCATATTCTAGGGATGTAAAAAAATAGTAGACCTTCTACTCATATCCTAGGGATGTAAAAAATAGTAGACCTTCTACTCATATCCTAGGGATGTAAAAAATAGTAGACCTTCTACTCATATCCTAGGGATGTAAAAAAAAAAATAGTAGACCTTCTACTCATATCCTAGGGATGTAAAAAAATAGTAGACCTTCTACTCATATCCTAGGGATGTAAAAAAATAGTAGACCTTCTACTCATATCCTAGGGATGTAAAAAAATAGTAGACCTTCTACTCATATCCTAGGGATGTAAAAAATAGTAGACCTTCTACTCATATCCTAGGGATGTAAAAAATAGTAGACCTTCTACTCATATCCTAGGGATGTAAAAAAAAAAATAGTAGACCTTCTACTCATATCCTAGGGATGTAAAAAAATAGTAGACCTTCTACTCATATCCTAGGGATGTAAAAAAATAGTAGACCTTCTACTCATATCCTAGGGATGTAAAAAAATAGTAGACCTTCTACTCATATCCTAGGGATGTAAAAAATAGTAGACCTTCTACTCATATCCTAGGGATGTAAAAAATAGTAGACCTTCTACTCATATCCTAGGGATGTAAAAAAAAAATAGTAGACCTTCTACTCATATCCTAGGGATGTAAAAAAATAGTAGACCTTCTACTCATATCCTAGGGATGTAAAAAAATAGTAGACCTTCTACTCATATCCTAGGGATGTAAAAAAATAGTAGACCTTCTACTCATATCCTAGGGATGTAAAAAAAAAAATAGTAGACCTTCTACTCATATCCTAGGGATGTAAAAAAAAAATAGTAGACCTTCTACTCATATCCTAGGGATGTAAAAAAAAAATAGTAGACCTTCTACTCATATCCTAGGGATGTAAAAAATAGTAGACCTTCTACTCATATTCTAGGGATGTAAAAAAATAGTAGACCTTCTACTCATATCCTAGGGATGTAAAAAATAGTAGACCTTCTACTCATATCCTAGGGATGTAAAAAAAAATAGTAGACCTTCTACTCATATCCTAGGGATGTAAAAAAAAGATAGTAGACCTTCTACTCATATCCTAGGGATGTAAAAAAAAAATAGTAGACCTTCTACTCATATCCTAGGGATGTAAAAAATAGTAGACCTTCTACTCATATCCTAGGGATGTAAAAAATAGTAGACCTTCTACTCATATCCTAGGGATGTAAAAAAAAAATAGTAGACCTTCTACTCATATCCTAGGGATGTAAAAAAATAGTAGACCTTCTACTCATATCCTAGGGATGTAAAAAAATAGTAGACCTTCTACTCATATCCTAGGGATGTAAAAAAATAGTAGACCTTCTACTCATATCCTAGGGATGTAAAAAAATAGTAGACCTTCTACTCATATCCTAGGGATGTAAAAAAATAGTAGACCTTCTACTCATATCCTAGGGATGTAAAAAATAGTAGACCTTCTACTCATATCCTAGGGATGTAAAAAAAAAATAGTAGACCTTCTACTCATATCCTAGGGATGTAAAAAAAAAAATAGTAGACCTTCTACTCATATCCTAGGGATGTAAAAAAATAGTAGACCTTCTACTCATATCCTAGGGATGTAAAAAAATAGTAGACCTTCTACTCATATCCTAGGGATGTAAAAAATAGTAGACCTTCTACTCATATCCTAGGGATGTAAAAAAAAAATAGTAGACCTTCTACTCATATCCTAGGGATGTAAAAAATAGTAGACCTTCTACTCATATCCTAGGGATGTAAAAAATAGTAGACCTTCTACTCATATCCTAGGGATGTAAAAAATAGTAGACCTTCTACTCATATCCTAGGGATGTAAAAAAAAAATAGTAGACCTTCTACTCATATCCTAGGGATGTAAAAAAATAGTAGACCTTCTACTCATATCCTAGGGATGTAAAAAAATAGTAGACCTTCTACTCATATCCTAGGGATGTAAAAAAATAGTAGACCTTCTACTCATATCCTAGGGATGTAAAAAAAAAATAGTAGACCTTCTACTCATATCCTAGGGATGTAAAAAATAGTAGACCTTCTACTCATATCCTAGGGATGTAACAAAAATGAACTAACCTGATGGATATACATCTAGTACTTCCTGCCTTAACTGTGAAAGTGATTTGAATGAAAGTTAGAAATTTCAGTTTTTAATGTCGATAATATTAATAAAGTTGTGTTAAAAGTATCTAAACTACACTACCTTTTCTTATTAGCATCAGATTAGATCAGTTGTGCCTGGTAATACTTAACAGATTATCAAGTTTTGAACTTTATTATATGATTAAAATAGAACTCGAATGAAAGAAACTTCAATTATGAATGCTTAATAAAGTTGTGTTAAAAATTTGAGCCACGCTTCATTCTTAACATATGCTTTATTTTTTAACTAACCTGATCCTTGTCAAGCTTGTGTCGCTTGTCTGTTACCGCAGACAATTCCAGACTAATACCTGTAGTTACGATCATTACTGACTCGCAGTTGACCACTGCGTTATCCAGTAATGTTATATATTAGTCAATCCCTGTACACTCGTGACGCCGTAGATCAAAAGATATCAAAAGTTCAATGACTAAGCTATAATATTGATACACAGCTGAAGTTGGGGATATTTTATATTGTCTGAAGGCAAGGAAAATAGTGTGAAAAATGGAATCGTTGAATCGAGTTCAAGGTGAGTTAAGGTTAAAGCAATTAAAGGCATGACTCCTCCGCTCCTCTTATAACAGGTCATCGATTACTCTCTACTGTTGACACTATATAACCCTCATTGCTTAGGGCACTTCGACGCGGTGTAATGGTAGCAAGCTTGTCTCCCTACTTCAATTACGACGGAGTAATGAGTTAGATCGTCACTGGGTTCTCCATACATTTGGCCTTGTGCAAATATCTAAGGTACGCTTAGAAAATCACTATAATCCATATTGCTTCTCGGCTTTTTGCTTGGGATGAAAGCGTAGTATCTGTACTCTTTTCATTTGAGATGGGAGGAGGCGCCCAGTCTCAGCGATACCAACCCTGCGGCAGTACCTTCCTCATTGGCCTAAGTGAGCTAATGGCCGGTGTAATATCAACGCCAGCGGGACAGTGGTCGTGGGAACTAGGCAATTTTTGTCATTGGCCCATATGCGTATGTACGTGTATGAGCACTCCACATAAAATGACCTTGTGTCACATTCTTCCTTAGTATGGAGGTTAGGTAAATAACTATAACCCACATAAGTTGTCACAAGTGACTGATAGATAAAAAAAAAGCTTCAGGTACGAACTACGAATTGGAGACGTCACAATTAAACCAGTATTTTTTAAAAATTATTCTTCGGTCGAGCTAGCTCGAACAGTCACGAGTCTATCACGGTCCGGCATCAAGGTCGGAAGGTCATTAATGTGGCATTCTGTGTCATAACATAGCTGGTCAATGTAGGTGGTTACTGGGCGACCAACCCGTCTTGTTCCATGGCTAGGTGTCCAGAGCTGTAGATCACTCGCGAGTTCTTGTTTTGCACGCCAGCAGTGTCCTGCAAAGCGCATTCTCCGTTCGCGTATGATTGTAGAAATATCAGGGATGATTTTCTGCTTTATTCAAAAGAAATATTATTTATGATGCCATAGTAAATTTTATTGACCGAATTTGAATTGCTGATGGGGTCACCTCTTAATGATGTATTGATGCATAAGCATATATTTTCTTAGAATTTTTAGAACCTGGAACTTTCCAAGATATCTTACGTGAAGAATTAACACATTTCCTATATATCGATGATGCCTTATTAATATAATTCCTGAACACAGTATAGTTTTAATCAGTATCACCCCATGCAAGTCAGTATAGCCACTGGGACACAAGGGATTACAGGGTGAGAAATTATTAGGAACAGAACGATTAATAAAGAGCTGGAGGAGATAAAAGTGATCAGGAGGGCAGTAGATAGCGATTGAGATTTCATTAAAATTTTTGTAGATTAAAGCTAGTTGAAAAGCATAGAGGCGGAAGGGAGTTTCACAAGGGAGAAGTGCGAGAAAAGAAACTGTTAGCATAGAGTTTACGGTTACATCTAGCCAGCATAACTGTAAATTGCTGAGAACTAGACCCCAGTCTAGTACTGCCCTTAAGTTAAAAAAAAGTCTAGGGCCCTTGGCGAAGAGCTCAGCAGAACAATTACGCATAAAAGTATTTATAGAAAAGACAGAGAGAGGCAACCTTACGGCGGTGGGAAAGTGACAGAAGCTGAGCCGCCAGATGAGTATTAACTGATCTTGTAAGTGCACTAAAAAAAAAAATTACTTAACATATAAGTGAAATTATTTATAAAACAGAAACATATAATATTTAACACCTTCTTGATATTATGTTGAATCGCATCGATAAAGATCTAAAACTAAACTCTATCGAAAATCAACTCACAAAAATGATCTGAATTTCTGGGATTAGGAGTTATCATTATTCCAATCTTTATAGTCGGACTCATTGCCTCAACTCTGTTGTTTTTATCTCAACGTTTCGGCCGTTGTACTCTGCAGCGTTCTTCAGGTAATGATCTATCCAGTTAATCTTTAATCTTAATATATATATATATATATATATATATATATATATATATATATATATATATATATATATAGCATATAAAGTATTGATGTTAATAAACTAGTGCTCGATGTAATATAACAGATCTATTAAGTATATATGAATAAATATGCATATTATCCCTCACCGGTAGCACGACTCGGAGTTTCATGCACGGCGCAATCTTCAGGTGTTGAGTATGGACTAAACTGAATTTAAAAAATATATATCTGCTTATCGCAATGCTGGCACGGTTATATATTTTATTATACTGGGATTATAGTTTTTTAAGTAAAAACAACAACTTATATTTGACAATTAAAATAACCGTGATTTGCATATATGTATGTATGTATGTATGTTTGTATGTAATAAATTTATTAGTTATTTAATTATTATTCTTGAGTTGTGAATATTCATTTTTACATTTTTTACCATGATTTACATTAAAATTAATCAGGGATTTATCCATATATATATATATATATATATATATGTGTGTGTGTGTATGTGTGTGTGTGTGTGTGTGTGTGTGTGTGTATATATATGGATAGTTAGGTATATTAATAAATCGATGTCTTAATTAAAAAAAACCATTTAATTTTAAGTACAATTATTTATCTTATAAATTAATCTCCTTTCAACATAATCATGAACTTAATCTTATCCCCACGACAGACGGATCGGACATTATACAGTGTACATTTCAGAATAAAATTAAACTGATAACTACGTCCTGCTAGTTTTATTTAGCCGACCTCATATAATAATATTAGGTTGAGTCATATTTTTAATCAAATACACCCCACACAAGACAGTAAAGCCACTAAGAAACAAGGGGTTACTGTGTATGAAAGAATTAAGAAAACAGAAACATTATTAAAGAGCGAGGACGTTAGAAGCGTAATCATGAAGACAGTAGAAAACGATTGATATTGCATTTAAATCTTTGAAGATCCAAGTTGGATTATGGAGCCGGAAGAGAGTTATACAAACGAAAAGAGCGATAGCAGAAACTGTTAGCATATAACTTATATCCAATTCAACTGTAAATTGGTGAGGTGTAGCTGTCACTCTAGTACTGCGCTTAAAGTCATAAAGTCTAGGTACCCTGGCGAAGAGTAATATTTATTTTATAAGATTTACAAAAATGTGACACAAGGCCAAAAACGGAATGGGGAACGGATGGTCTTCTGTCTTATAATTAAACTTAGTTTACAATTAGTAAGCCAACATTCATTACACCAAAACAGCGCATTCTTACTTATCATTCTTATTACATCCACCAAAATTCCTCAGAATCTCCATGAAGTCCTAACTAGTCCCCATGTGTACAATTCTCGTCTTTAGAATAAAACGACAATTTAAAAATTTAAGCCCCAATGTGTATTTACAATTTGAATTAATCTATTTACAAGAAACTAAATAAAATAGTGTCAGTCATAAAACCCTGACAAAACTGGCAAAGAGATCATGTAAAGAATTTCCATGAAAGGGAAGCAACTTTACGGTGGTTTGGAAAGTAACTAAAGCCGTCTCGGCTTTAGTTACAGGTCAAGATCAATAATATTGCTGATAATTTTTGTTTTTTGGTAACCAACTGTGTTGATGAATATATCACCCTAACTACGAATCATACGTGGAAGTTAAAAATAAATTTGGAGTATACGAACATAACTTAGTTTCTTATACGGTAATGGCAGCGTACACAGTGGATAGAAGGAAAACTATTATTTTCCTCCATGACAATGTAAGGCCACATACAGAAAAATAATACAGGGGAAAAAAAATGAAACACGGTCGGTCTGTTCTAGCCCACTGCCATGTTCATCTAATCTTGCACCAACTGATTATTACCTTTTTAAAACATTGCAAAACGCTTTGATGGGGAAAACTTTCTCTAATGAAAACCATATTTAGGTGTTCATCAAAAACTTTTCACATCAAAACCTGCGGTATTTTACTCAAATGTTATCAAAGAACTGATTCAAAATTGGCAAGAAGTCATTATAAATATTGGGGAATAGGAAATTGAATAAAATGTATCTCATTTTTTATGAATAAAGTTGATAAATAAAACAAAAACAAAAACAACGGAAATTATTTAAGACTTAACTAAATAACGATTTAAAATCAGTGTTACCTAAATACATTAATACTTCATGTCTCTGTTTATTATAGTTTATAATTCATTGTATATCTAGATTTAAAATTATTTAATAAAGTATGAAGGACACGCCTCGAAAAATAAAGAGGCAATTTAAACGTTTCAAAATATGTTTAAGTCGTAATCTATTCGTAATATACAACATTTTTTGAATTTATTTTTCTCTCTTCCTTTTTATTTTAAAATTATCTACACGGGTAAATAAATAGGTTATTTAGAAAACAAAAACAAACTTACCGTACAGAATAAAAAGAAATAAGAACGCCAAATTCCACATTGTCGCGAGTATTCTATCCCCTCTGCCTGTGTCCTTTTTTGGTTTAATTCAGTTCTATTCCAACACCGTCCACAAGCAATGACCGTTGTAATGCAAAAGAAGTTGTTGACCAACAGCTTACTCATTAAACTCTACTCAAATTACGGATAGCACTACATATGCGTAGGACCAAAGCCCTTCAGATTCTTCCGGTTATAAGCCTGAATTTTTCATCATCTTTCTTTCTTTTTTTTCTTTTTATCATCCTTTTTGATAATGTTTTTTTTTCTCACTTCATCATTCCTTCTTCCTTTCTTTTGTATTATCATCTCTTTGTCTTTTTTCTTTCGCCGTCTTCATCTTTCTTATTTTCAGTTTTTTTTCTTTCTTCCTTTCTTTTTTCTCGTCTTTTTTGTAATTTATCTTTCACCATCTTTTTCCTTTCTTTTGTTTTATTATCTTTTTCTTTCTCTTTCGCCGTCTTTCTTTCGTTTGTTCTATATCATTGTTGTATCTTCTAATTTCTCTTTCGCATCATTATTTTCTTTCTTTCTTTCTTTCTTTCTTTCTTTCTTTCTTTCTTTTGTTTGTTCTATATCATCGTTTTATTTTGCCATTTCTCTTTCACCACGTCTATCTATCTTTCTTTCTTTCTTTCTTTGTCATATTTTTATTTTGACATTTCTCTTTCACCACCTTTATTTTTCTTTCTTTTTCTTTCTTTCTTTCTTTCTTTCTTTCTTTCTTTCTTTCTTTCTTTTGTTTATTCTATACCATCGTTTTATTTTGACATTTCTCTTTCACCACGTCTATTTTTCTTTCTTTCTTTCTTTCTTTCTTAATTTCTTTCTTTCTTTCTTTCTTTCTTTCTTTCTTTCTTTCTTTCTTTCTTTCTTTCTTTCTTTCTTTCTCATATTTTTATTTTGACATTTCTCTTTCACCACCTTTATCTTTCTTTCTTTCTTTTGTTCTGTATCATATTTTTATTTTGATATTTCTCTTTCACCACCTTTATTTTTCTTTCTTTCTTTCTTTCTTTCTTTCTTTCTTTCTTTCTCATATTTTTATTTTGACATTTCTCTTTCACCACCTTTATCTTTCTTTCTTTCTTTCTTTTGTTCTGTATCATATTTTTATTTTGATATTTCTCTTTCACCACCTTTATTTTTCTTTCTTTCTTTCTTTCTTTCTTTCTCATATTTTTATTTTGACATTTCTCTTTCACCACCTTTATCTTTCTTTCTTTCTTTTGTTCTGTATCATATTTTTATTTTGATATTTCTCTTTCACCACCTTTATTTTTCTTTCTTTCTTTCTTTCTTTCTTTCTTTCTCATATTTTTATTTTGACATTTCTCTTTCACCACCTTTATCTTTCTTTCTTTCTTTTGTTCTGTATCATATTTTTATTTTGATATTTCTCTTTCACCACCTTTATTTTTCTTTCTTTCTTTCTTTCTTTCTTTCTTTCTTTCTCATATTTTTATTTTGACATTTCTCTTTCACCACCTTTATCTTTCTTTCTTTCTTTTGTTCTGTATCATATTTTTATTTTGATATTTCTCTTTCACCACCTTTATTTTTCTTTCTTTCTTTCTTTCTTTCTTTCTTTCTTTCTCATATTTTTATTTTGACATTTCTCTTTCACCACCTTTATCTTTCTTTCTTTCTTTTGTTCTGTATCATATTTTTATTTTGATATTTCTCTTTCACCACCTTTATTTTTCTTTCTTTCTTTCTTTCTTTCTTTCTTTCTTTCTTTCTCATATTTTTATTTTGACATTTCTCTTTCACCACCTTTATCTTTCTTTCTTTCTTTTGTTCTGTATCATATTTTTATTTTGATATTTCTCTTTCACCACCTTTATTTTTCTTTCTTTCTTTCTTTCTCATATTTTTATTTTGACATTTCTCTTTCACCACCTTTATCTTTCTTTCTTTCTTTTGTTCTGTATCATATTTTTATTTTGATATTTCTCTTTCACCACCTTTATTTTTCTTTCTTTCTTTCTTTCTTTCTTTCTTTCTCATATTTTTATTTTGACATTTCTCTTTCACCACCTTTATCTTTCTTTCTTTCTTTTGTTCTGTATCATATTTTTATTTTGATATTTCTCTTTCACCACCTTTATTTTTCTTTCTTTCTTTCTTTCTTTCTTTCTTTCTCATATTTTTATTTTGACATTTCTCTTTCACCACCTTTATCTTTCTTTCTTTCTTTTGTTCTGTATCATATTTTTATTTTGATATTTCTCTTTCACCACCTTTATTTTTCTTTCTTTCTTTCTTTCTTTCTTTCTCATATTTTTATTTTGACATTTCTCTTTCACCACCTTTATCTTTCTTTCTTTCTTTTGTTCTGTATCATATTTTTATTTTGATATTTCTCTTTCACCACCTTTATTTTTCTTTCTTTCTTTCTTTCTTTCTTTCTTTCTTTCTCATATTTTTATTTTGACATTTCTCTTTCACCACCTTTATCTTTCTTTCTTTCTTTTGTTCTGTATCATATTTTTATTTTGATATTTCTCTTTCACCACCTTTATTTTTCTTTCTTTCTTTCTTTCTTTCTTTCTCATATTTTTATTTTGACATTTCTCTTTCACCACCTTTATCTTTCTTTCTTTCTTTTGTTCTGTATCATATTTTTATTTTGATATTTCTCTTTCACCACCTTTATTTTTCTTTCTTTCTTTCTTTCTTTCTTTCTTTCTTTCTCATATTTTTATTTTGACATTTCTCTTTCACCACCTTTATCTTTCTTTCTTTCTTTTGTTCTGTATCATATTTTTATTTTGATATTTCTCTTTCACCACCTTTATTTTTCTTTCTTTCTTTCTTTCTTTCTTTCTCATATTTTTATTTTGACATTTCTCTTTCACCACCTTTATCTTTCTTTCTTTCTTTTGTTCTGTATCATATTTTTATTTTGATATTTCTCTTTCACCACCTTTATTTTTCTTTCTTTCTTTCTTTCTTTCTTTCTCATATTTTTATTTTGACATTTCTCTTTCACCACCTTTATCTTTCTTTCTTTCTTTTGTTCTGTATCATATTTTTATTTTGATATTTCTCTTTCACCACCTTTATTTTTCTTTCTTTCTTTCTTTCTTTCTTTCTTTCTCATATATTTATTTTGACATTTCTCTTTCACCACCTTTATCTTTCTTTCTTTCTTTTGTTCTGTATCATATTTTTATTTTGATATTTCTCTTTCACCACCTTTATTTTTCTTTCTTTCTTTCTTTCTTTCTTTCTTTCTTTCTCATATTTTTATTTTGACATTTCTCTTTCACCACCTTTATCTTTCTTTCTTTCTTTTGTTCTGTATCATATTTTTATTTTGATATTTCTCTTTCACCACCTTTATTTTTCTTTCTTTCTTTCTTTCTTTCTTTCTTTCTTTCTTTCTTTCTTTCTTTCTCATATTTTTATTTTGACATTTCTCTTTCACCACCGTTATCTTTCTTTCTTTCTTTTGTTCTGTATCATATTTTTATTTTGATATTTCTCTTTCACCACCTTTATTTTTCTTTCTTTCTTTCTTTCTTTCTTTCTTTCTTTCTCATATTTTTATTTTGACATTTCTCTTTCACCACCTTTATCTTTCTTTCTTTCTTTTGTTCTGTATCATATTTTTATTTTGATATTTCTCTTTCACCACCTTTATTTTTCTTTCTTTCTTTCTTTCTTTCTTTCTTTCTCATATTTTTATTTTGACATTTCTCTTTCACCACCTTTATCTTTCTTTCTTTCTTTTGTTCTGTATCATATTTTTATTTTGATATTTCTCTTTCACCACCTTTATTTTTCTTTCTTTCTTTCTTTCTTTCTTTCTTTCTTTCTCATATTTTTATTTTGACATTTCTCTTTCACCACCTTTATCTTTCTTTCTTTCTTTTGTTCTGTATCATATTTTTATTTTGATATTTCTCTTTCACCACCTTTATTTTTCTTTCTTTCTTTCTTTCTTTCTTTCTTTCTCATATTTTTATTTTGACATTTCTCTTTCACCACCTTTATCTTTCTTTCTTTCTTTTGTTCTGTATCATATTTTTATTTTGATATTTCTCTTTCACCACCTTTATTTTTCTTTCTTTCTTTCTTTCTTTCTTTCTTTCTTTCTCATATTTTTATTTTGACATTTCTCTTTCACCACCTTTATCTTTCTTTCTTTCTTTTGTTCTGTATCATATTTTTATTTTGATATTTCTCTTTCACCACCTTTATTTTTCTTTCTTTCTTTCTTTCTTTCTTTCTTTCTTTCTTTCTTTCTTTCTTTCTCATATTTTTATTTTGACATTTCTCTTTCACCACCGTTATCTTTCTTTCTTTCTTTTGTTCTGTATCATATTTTTATTTTGATATTTCTCTTTCACCACCTTTATTTTTCTTTCTTTCTTTCTTTCTTTCTTTCTTTCTTTCTCATATTTTTATTTTGACATTTCTCTTTCACCACCTTTATCTTTCTTTCTTTCTTTTGTTCTGTATCATATTTTTATTTTGATATTTCTCTTTCACCACCTTTATTTTTCTTTCTTTCTTTCTTTCTTTCTTTCTTTCTCATATTTTTATTTTGACATTTCTCTTTCACCACCTTTATCTTTCTTTCTTTCTTTTGTTCTGTATCATATTTTTATTTTGATATTTCTCTTTCACCACCTTTATTTTTCTTTCTTTCTTTCTTTCTTTCTTTCTTTCTTTCTCATATTTTTATTTTGACATTTCTCTTTCACCACCTTTATCTTTCTTTCTTTCTTTTGTTCTGTATCATATTTTTATTTTGATATTTCTCTTTCACCACCTTTATTTTTCTTTCTTTCTTTCTTTCTTTCTTTCTTTCTTTCTTTCTTTCTCATATTTTTATTTTGACATTTCTCTTTCACCACCGTTATCTTTCTTTCTTTCTTTTGTTCTGTATCATATTTTTATTTTGATATTTCTCTTTCACCACCTTTATTTTTCTTTCTTTCTTTCTTTCTTTCTTTCTTTCTTTCTTTCTCATATTTTTATTTTGACATTTCTCTTTCACCACCTTTATCTTTCTTTCTTTCTTTTGTTCTGTATCATATTTTTATTTTGATATTTCTCTTTCACCACCTTTATTTTTCTTTCTTTCTTTCTTTCTTTCTTTCTTTCTTTCTCATATTTTTATTTTGACATTTCTCTTTCACCACCTTTATCTTTCTTTCTTTCTTTTGTTCTGTATCATATTTTTATTTTGATATTTCTCTTTCACCACCTTTATTTTTCTTTCTTTCTTTCTTTCTTTCTTTCTTTCTTTCTTTCTCATATTTTTATTTTGACATTTCTCTTTCACCACCTTTATCTTTCTTTCTTTCTTTTGTTCTGTATCATATTTTTATTTTGATATTTCTCTTTCACCACCTTTATTTTTCTTTCTTTCTTTCTTTCTTTCTTTCTTTCTCATATTTTTATTTTGACATTTCTCTTTCACCACCTTTATCTTTCTTTCTTTCTTTTGTTCTGTATCATATTTTTATTTTGATATTTCTCTTTCACCACCTTTATTTTTCTTTCTTTCTTTCTTTCTTTCTTTCTTTCTTTCTTTCTCATATTTTTATTTTGACATTTCTCTTTCACCACCTTTATCTTTCTTTCTTTCTTTTGTTCTGTATCATATTTTTATTTTGATATTTCTCTTTCACCACCTTTATTTTTCTTTCTTTCTTTCTTTCTTTCTTTCTTTCTTTCTCATATTTTTATTTTGACATTTCTCTTTCACCACCTTTATCTTTCTTTCTTTCTTTTGTTCTGTATCATATTTTTATTTTGATATTTCTCTTTCACCACCTTTATTTTTCTTTCTTTCTTTCTTTCTTTCTTTCTTTCTCATATTTTTATTTTGACATTTCTCTTTCACCACCTTTATCTTTCTTTCTTTCTTTTGTTCTGTATCATATTTTTATTTTGATATTTCTCTTTCACCACCTTTATTTTTCTTTCTTTCTTTCTTTCTTTCTTTCTTTCTTTCTCATATTTTTATTTTGACATTTCTCTTTCACCACCTTTATCTTTCTTTCTTTCTTTTGTTCTGTATCATATTTTTATTTTGATATTTCTCTTTCACCACCTTTATTTTTCTTTCTTTCTTTCTTTCTTTCTTTCTTTCTTTCTTTCTTTCTTTCGACCTCATTAATAGTGATCTGACCGTTTTGCTGCAAACGCAACAACCAGCTATAATAAGTACGTGTAAGTTATATATAAGGCGACATCCGATAACGATACACTTAGAAAATTTATTAAGAAGAATTCCGCCGAGTTTTATTTTAAAATTGTTTTGTACTTTATTTTTTAATTATACTAGTAGTCTTTATTCAACAAATTTTAAAATATTTAATCACAACCTTTGAGCTTTGGCCTAACACTTCTTTTGAATTTAGGTTATCACAGATTTCGAATAATACGAAGTTGGAGACAAAAAAGCACTTGAAAAAGTCTTATTCTTTCTTTCTTTCTCTCTTTCTTTCTTTCTTTCTTTCTTTCTTAGTGTTATTAGCGTTATGTAGCAATGAATCTATACCGAATTCAATTTCTAACTCTCGTCTGGTCGTTCATTGCACCATTTAACTAAAAATTTGTTTGACATTTAAACATGCGACATGAATCGTTGAATAGAATTCCTAACTCTAGTCTTGTTATTTACTCGGCCATTTAACTCGTCGAGGTGAGCATTACTTGATTAGAATTTCTGATTTTCGATTATCAAAGAAACAAGAAAGATAAATACAAGTTGAATGGAATTTCTGAATAACGTCCTGTTCATCACGATGTGATGTCCATATATGTCCATCTATATCAACTTCTCCTTTACGCTAAAACTTAATAAATAAAAACGAACTAAAGTTGAACAGAATCTCTGATTTTCGTCTTTCTTTCTATAAATTAACCAAGAGAGATGAAATATCTGCCTTTCGTCTTGTTCTTCATCGTACCATATAAACAAGCGAAATTCTAAAAATTGTAAATTACTCATGCAGAATATATAACCAATGACACTAGAAAATATTAAAAAAAACAAACAAACTGTAATATTCCAGCTTTTAGAAGTACATACAGAATAGTTGAAAATGTATGTGCATCCACGCAAATGCTGAAAGGGATAGAAGATGCTATAGAAACGTTGGGGAAATTTGACCCAGAAAAAAGATACTTAACCTAAAGCCTAGCTTCTACCTTTCCTTTAAGGTATTTTCTTGCTTTACGTTTGAATACTTGTACAAAAGACGTGCTAAGTAGAATTGAAATTCTATCGCCTGTCATTTTAACATTTAACGAAGCGAGATGAATGTTAGTTGAACATAATTTCTCACTCTGGTCCTTTTTTTCAACCTCAGGTTTAATTAATTCTATATGAACTTAATTTGAATAGAAATCCCGACTTAATTGTTCTCCTTCATTCTATAGCTAACCAATCGCGATAAAGCTGGATAGAATTTCTGACTATCGACTTGTTCTTTAATCTACCATTTAATAAAGTGAATTGAACCTAATTTAGATAGAATGTAAAGCTCTAGTTTTATCATCGACTGTACTATTTCTTGAATAGAGCATTACTTGATTAGAATTTTTGACTCTCGTCTTGTCTTTCACACTACAATTTAACGAAACGAGATGAAAGTTAGTTGTACGGAAATTCTCAATCTGGTCTTGTTCTTCAAAGTAACCATTAAACAGTAATTTGAATAGAGCATATGACTCTAGTCTTGTCATACACTCTACAATTTAACCAATTGAGTTGTCTATTACTTGATTAGGATTTCCGACTTTTGTCTTATTGTGCAGCCTACGATTTAAACAAGCGATATGAACCTAATTCAAATAGAATATCTGGATTTAGATTTGTTCAGACTACAAGATAACCAAGCGAGATGAATGTTGAATTGAATTTCCGACTCTCGTTTTGTACGTCTTTCAACCAAGGGAGACGAACTTGAAGTTGAACAGAATCTCTGATTTTTAGCTTTGTCATACACCAAGAAATGTGAACCTAAATTGAATAATATGTCTAACTTTCTTTATACCAAGCGAAATTATAAAAATTCTAAATTATCTTTGAAAAAAAAACCCACTAAGAAGAGAGAGAGAGAGAGAAAGAGAGAGAGAGAGAGAGGGGGAGAGAGGGGAGAGAGGGGAGAGAGAGAGCAATAAAAGAACAAAAATTAAGAAGACAGAAGATAACGATTGACATTGCATTTAAATTTTTGAAGATGAACAAATTTGACGCTAAAAAAAATCTAAGGCGGAACGGTTGGTAATTACAAATACACATTACCATCCAATGTCCACTTAGACATATTAGAAGTTTTACAAACTTACATATATATATAGAATTATCTACGGTTTTAATGCACTTGACACATGACTGACCAATGAGAAACGATCCAAACAAAATTGAAAATACCAATGTTCTATCTTTTTGTCCGTTTTCTCTCAATTTCTGACGAAGCTTTAATAAAAATGAAACATGTTAGATTGATAATCGCTTCCTATTTGTTCTTTATCTTTTCATATATATATATATATATATATATATATATATATATATATATATATATATAATGTCATCCACAGACAGACTGTTTTGCTGTATCACAGCTCATCAGTGTGGCTAGAAATCCGATTGATTTGGTATCAGTCGGAGATTTTACCCCTGAGCTATCAGCGTCCGGTCGAGAAGAAGGCTAATTTTTACGTACTTATTCTTCGAATAAACACGCCAGTGGCTGACAGGTTCCATTCATGGAAGAGCTTTGCAGTATTAGCAATATGAAAGTAAAGTTGCCTTTGGCTACAACCCATGCCGGTTAAGTTTAACATTAAGGTTACTCGTTGGGCATGAAAAAAAAGCTTTTGATGAGTTGTCAAGTATTTGCAAATACTTAGCACACACATGAGATAATTGTTACCAAACACGAAAAGTGTTAACCATAATGACATTAATGTTTTCCCACTTCCTTCACAAAACATGGTACTTCGTATACCAGTAAGGGGCGCGTCTATTTAAGAGAGTCTTTGCTAACCATGCTGCTCTATGAAGGAGCTTCCACTTACAGCTGATTTCTGAAATCCCAGAAGTCTTAATTTCTTCTCTCGTCATGGACACGTTTGACTCATAATTCAGAAGGCAGCTAGCAAGAAAAAAAATAAATTAAAGATTAATTCTTTTACAAGTAAAACCATCGATAGCCAAATGGTATAAACGACTATTCACAAGAGACGCTCACATTGAGGGTTATGCAGTGTGCTTCTAATTAAGTGCTCTATGAATAAGGCCTTGTACCAATGCCTTGTATCTCATTAAAGTAAAAAAGCTGCTCACCGGCGCATCTTTTTCTTTAATGGGATTTCTCGAATATTTAGACCGGTAGACGAAAATAAATAAATATACTGTTTAATAAATAAATAGAGCGTCTACTCAAATATGAGTATCCACTAAAAATAATGTTTAAAGTGATAAAAATCTGTCGGGTTAATACATAAAACCCATTACCCTAGAATTATATATATATATATATATATATATATATATATATATATATATATATATATATATATATATATATATATATATATATATATATATATACGTTCATCAGTAATACTATCATTAATTCTTGGCTAAAGTCATTCCGTTCTTTATTTTCAATGTATAATATAGAGATTGAAATATAGGACTGAAATTTTGTAAATAAATCTTTAGGTAAAATACTGGAGAATTTGATTTTCCCTGTTTCTATAAATATTTTCTTTGTTAGTTAAAAACATTGCTAAAGAAAATCGGGAAGATTTGGAGTTGCAGTAAAATATGCAGTGGGGTATGTCACAAGAAATTCTCTACCAAATTACAATCGTGGTTATCCATATATATTT
This sequence comes from Acanthosepion esculentum, assembly GCA_964036315.1. Taxonomy (NCBI): domain Eukaryota; kingdom Metazoa; phylum Mollusca; class Cephalopoda; order Sepiida; family Sepiidae; genus Acanthosepion; species Acanthosepion esculentum. The sequence continues at coordinate 50,857,720 of OZ038491.1, read as the reverse complement.
ATCTTTATATCAAGAATTTCTTGCGTATTAGAGTGAATGAAAATTTAATCATATTCGTTTATTAAATGCGATATCAAAGCAAAGCTTATATTATAATAATTCTTATTTTCATAATTAAATAATTTACAATGGAGTTCTATAGTGAAATGATTTCCATTGAATTGCTAGATATGCTTTGCTCATTTGCTTGCCTCGCTATATATGGAAAATGTGATGTACAAATCTATATATCATACTAATAGTAGGTAATTGAATGACAAAATAAAAACTCATACGTAACATGCTTCGTCCGTAGAAGAAACTTCTTCAGACTAATAATGATTTTATAGATGGAGTCGGTTTATCTAAAAATAGGTAGAGGAAAAAATGTGTCAGTTATAATTTTACATAGAAAATATTAAGAACACAGAGACGCTTAACTTTAAATAGGAATTTTCTACTTTTTGAGATCCGTTATATGTAGTTACATAACTTCGCAGACCTCATTCAATTTCTATAGATTCTGTTTGTATTTTCTATCGTTGCTTTATGCCTCCTGATACCTTGGGGAACATAGAGTCGCAACAACACCTCTACAATGGACGCGGTTCCTAGCGATCCTCTTCAAGGCGACCCATTTCGTGCCGGCTGCCTTCACATCTTCGTCAGCAGTTCAGCGCCAAGTCTGTTTTGGTCGACCCACTTTTCGCTTCCCTTGTGGATTCCAGTCAAATGCCTGCCTGGTGACACTAGACGCAGGTTTGCGGAGTTTGTGGCCGATCCATCCGCATTTCCATTTCTTGATGTCAATCTCCATTGGGGCTTGTCTGTTCCTGTCTCATAGTTGGTCATTAGCGATGACTTCCCTTGTGGATCCCAGTCAAATGTCTGCCTGGTGACACTAGAAGCAGGCTTGCTGAGTTTGTGGCCGATCCATCATCATTTCCATTTCTTGATGTCAATCTCGATTGGGGCTTGTCTGTTCCTGTCTCACAGTTGGTCGGTGGAGACGACTTCCCATCACATGATATTAAGGATGTTCCTGAGAGATCAGTTGAGGTCTTCCAACTGATGAAGGAAGTCGATAAGTTTGTCTACCAGGGAAGCGTCGTCAGTAAAGATGGAGGGGGTATAGATGAAGGCATCAAGTGCTGAATCAACAAAGCCCGGCACGCTTCTCAACCCTCTGCGGCCAATCTGGAGATCAACAGCCTTCTTACTTTATAACAAGATCCGGATCTTCAATATCAAGTCGGTCTTTACGACTCAGAAACCTGGCAAGTAATAAAGACCAACACCCATTGAAATCTTTTATCGCGATTGCTGTTAAATGTCCCACGTTGTATCTGTATTAGCTTTGTTAGGAAAGAGTTTATGTTGTATAATCCTAGACGTAAATTTACTGCAGACGATTCCGAAATTAGGGCACCTTTAATACATTTTCACCCTGATAAACGACTTTCTCTTTTAATTAAAACTGCGTTCTTTAAGTCGAAATTATTGTCAGACCTTCTACGATGAATGACTAATGCGTTGAGCATATTGGCTAAAATAAAGCAGGAATTTACAAAATAAACTATAAAATGTTTTAAGATAATACAAAGGTGAAACATCTAGGAATTTACTTAAAAGATTATACGAACACAAAGTCTTTTTATAAAACAATGCACTCTTTTTGCCTTTCTTTTAGCGTCCATTTGCTAACGTTTGCCGCTGATATGAAATGGAAATACTATATTGAATCAATTATATTGAATCAATTATATTGAATCAATTATATTGAATCAATTATATTGAAACAATTATAGTGAATCAATTATATTGAATCAATTATATTGAAACAATTATAGTGAATCAATTATATTGAAACAATTATATTGAAACAATTATAGTGAATCAATTATAGTGAATCAGTTATATTGAATCAATTATATTGAATCAATTATATTGAAACAATTATATTGAAACAATTATATTGAAACAATTATAGTGAATCAATTATAGTGAATCAGTTATATTGAATCAATTATATTGAATCAATTATATTGAAACAATTATATTGAAACAATTATATTGAAACAATTATAGTGAATGAGTTATATTGAATCAATTATATTGAATCAATTATACTGAAACAATTATATTGAATCAATTATATTGAATCAATTATATTGAAACAATTATAGTGAATCAATTATATTGAATCAATTATATTGAATCAATTATATTGAAACAATTATATTGAAACAATTATAGTGAATCAATTATAGTGAATCAGTTATATTGAATCAATTATATTGAATCAATTATATTGAAACAATTATATTGAAACAATTATATTGAAACAATTATAGTGAATGAGTTATATTGAATCAATTATATTGAATCAATTATACTGAAACAATTATATTGAATCAATTATATTGAATCAATTATATTGAAACAATTATAGTGAATCAATTATATTGAATCAATTATATTGAATCAATTATATTGAAACAATTATATTGAAACAATTATAGTGAATCAATTATAGTGAATCAGTTATATTGAATCAATTATATTGAATCAATTATATTGAAACAATTATATTGAAACAATTATATTGAAACAATTATAGTGAATCAATTATAGTGAATCAGTTATATTGAATCAGTTATATTGAATCAATTGCTAAGTCTGCTGCTCGGAAAAGTGTGTCACTGTGTCGTGCCAGGCAATTTTCTCGCTAGAATCTATCTTACAAATTTATAAATCTACCATTTATCATTGCTTTGAATATTGTTGCCACATCTGGTATGGTTATTCTGCTATATATTTAAATATTCTTGATAAAATCCAAAGAAGAATAAGCATTGTTATTGGTCCTGACCAGGCATCGCGCCTTTAATCATTTCCCCACCGCCATAACGTAACTTCCCGGTACCTTTCATCGTAATTATTGTGATGAACTTTCCGCTATCGTATCTATAGTTTATGAATTTAAGCGCGGTACTAGATTGGTAGCAAGGTCTCATCATTTTACAGTTGAAATGGCAAGATGTAACTGTAAGTTCTATGCTAATAGTTTATTATATCTCACTTCTCACTTTTGGAACACTCTTTCGGCTTCTTGCTTCCCAGTCAACTTTGATCTTCAAAAGATGAAATCGCTATCTTCTGTTTTCTTAATTCCTACTATTTTATTGTTCCCCCTCCTTAATAGTATTTTTCTCCCATTCTCTAACACTCAGTAACCCCTTGCGTCTTAGTGGCTTTATTGCCTTGCTTGGGGCGAAATGATTAAAAATCTCAATGCATTAGTCGTATATCTCAATAGGTCTGACAATTAGCGGTCATGACTATCTACAGTTTTCTTTGCTTTATTAATGGGGAATTAACAGATATTCTTGGGAAAGATAGAATGTTTTCCTGTTGTTTTTGTTTGAGTTACAAGCCCAAAATATTTGAAAAAAATTTACGCTGGCAAGACAGACTACTGCATGGCCAATATCCAGAACGTGCTAATAAAGCCGATACTGATAAAGTTAATACTTATCGATGGTTACGAACATCTGGATTAAAGGCTGAAACGGAAGGCTTTATTCTTGCAGCGCACGACCAGAGTCTTTTCGCTATAAACTTTCAGGCGAATATCATACATAACAGTGTGGACCCAAAATTCAGGTTCTGTGACAAATATCAGGAAACCATAGATCATCTGATCTCAGGATATTCTATACTTGCGCCAAACGAATATAAAAATTGTCACGATACAGTAGGGCAATATTTACACTGGACAATGTGCAAACAAAATAAACACTGGTATGAACATAACCCATCACCGGTTACAGAAATAGAAAATATCATAATTCTATGGGATTTCACCATCTTTACAGACAGCAAGACTGAATCAAATAGGCCGGACATAATTATCAAAAACCGAAAAGAATACACTTGCCTACGAATTGATATGATTTGCCCAGCGGACTGTAACTTAGCAAATTGGAAGGTATTTCGAGGTATAAAGATCTGGAAATTGAAAACAAGATTAGCACTAGTCATAGTAGGTTCGCTTGGAATGATAAAAAATGGAACACAACAACACATTGAAAACATCCCTGGAAATCCAGGCTTAAGAGAAATACGAAATTTGTCTTGATAAGTAAAACCCCCACACTAAGAACTTTGTCCATGTAACGCTAGTGATGTTATGAGAGTTAGAAAAACAAATCATGAAATGTAGCCATATTAACACACCACTACTTGCCTTAGGTCTCCCTTCAGACTTGGTAGGTAGTGTAACCAAAGCAGAAATCGAAATATAATAATAATAATAATAATAATAATAATAATAATAATAATAATAATAATAATAATAATAATAATAATAATAATAATAATAATAATAAAGAGAAGAGCACGATTTAAGAAAAGAAAAAGCACAGTGACAATGTTAAAAAATATTTCGACAATGTTGCGAGAACGAAAGTCCGCCCCCTTTGAAAAAGAAGGTCACGCGAGACATCGCAGGTCACGCGAGACATCGCAGGACAGGAGAAGCAGACGACAGAGAACGTGGAGCGAAGTGAATGTGGGAACCGTTTTGCTTTCTTTCTTGGTCCTGCCTCGTGGCTGGTGGATGATTGTGACTCGGAGGTAGTTGTGGGCCATTGTCGCTAATGCAAGTGTTACGGGGGAACTTGTTTGCAGCTGACGGTGGACACTTTGTCAGGATTTCTGTCTTCTTCAAGTCATATTTTTGAAAAAAATCTAAAGTATAAAAATATGTAAATCTACCAAAAAATATAAGTCATTGCACAAATGCTGCTTGTCTACGATTTTTTAGTGATTGAATACAGTAATTGTGGCACAAGGCCGAAAAAAGGGGAGATGGGTCAAAGCTGGTTGACACTAACTATCTTATACCTAGTTAATCAGACTCACGACCCATTCACTCGTTACGAATTAACTCATTCACCAAAAGAATCTATCCGTCACTATTCCGTCCTACATATACCAAAATACCTCACACACGCAGGGCTCCTACTGAAAATCACCCCATGACTTAAAATTTCAATACCTACAATTGTATAAAAATTCTGGTAATGGTGGGTGACGACCCCGAAAATAAACTAAAAAAAAAAGAAGAAAGATGTAAGAATCGTCCACCCCACAAAATTAAGAGTTACCACTTTTTTTCTGTCTTCTGACAAAATCAAGAGATTCTCTCTTTCTTTCTCTCTGAGAGGGGAAAGGATAAAAAAAAATTATGGGTATTAGAAAATTAAAAAAAAACTGAACCAGTCGTGATGAAAAGGGCGGGCCAAAACAAATTGGGGGAGGTTTGCTTGTTGTTTGTCTTATAATCAAAAAACGTCTGTACTTGTAATGAACGCGTCAAAACGAATGAGACGCCGCCGCGTGAAGGCATGCAACTGAAAAGTGCTTAATATGATGGTGATCTTGTTCATCTTGAAATTTTCTGGAGGCGTTTCATTCGTAATTTTTTATTTATTTATATATTTTCATACTTGAATTTTTAAAAAACTATAACTTGAAGAAGACAGACATCCTGTCGAAATATTTTTTAACATTGTCAAACACTGTGTTTTTTTTTTCTTTATCTTTTCTTAAATCGCACACTTCTTTTAAGTGTTGAAAAAATATTGGAAAAGTTACGTCAAAAATTTTGTTTAACAATAATAATAATAATAATAATAATAATAATAATAATAATAATAATATATGTCTTCTTATTAACTTGTCCCTGTAGATGGTAATGTATCTTTGAGGATCTCAAAAAAAAAAAAAACTATCAAAATACAAGGATCTTGAAGTGAAAATCTAAAAAATGTGGCACATGAGATCAATAATTCTCTTTATAGTTGGAGCCCTCGGATTCATTGGAAAAGGTTCTGATACACACATTGAAGAGATATCTGTTAGCCCATGCCTTAAAGAGATACACAAAAATTGTACAAGTACAGTTCACACATTACGAAGAGCTTTATCTATGTAAAATATGTGTGATCTTTGTTTTTTTTTTTTTTACAAAAATGTTCAGTGGAAAATACAACAGAAATCAAAAGAAATAATAATAATAATAATAATAATAATAATAATAATAATAATAATAATAACAACACTAAGCATGGCTCTCATGGCTTTTGATCAGGATTGAAGCTGTTAGCACGTACATGTTTTTCCTTGTTGAATTAAGATGGGCTACAATAAATATCCCGTTCAGTACCACGGGTTTCCTTGTCATTTGTCTAACCTTCATTTTCCCGGGGGAACGACGCATCATCATCATCATCATCATCATCATCATCATCATCATCATCATCATCATCATCATCCCTATGGTTTGCCGGAACTCCAGTGACAATCCCTTTCCACACTGTTTGGTCCTGCATTGCCGTTCCCAGATCTCCAATGTCCAACCCTGAGCCCCGAGCTATGGTGTCTGGGGAAAGTTACTTTTTGTGAGAAGACACTTCCAGAAGAATGCCATAGGAGTAAGGAGGAGACGATTTCCCTGCCCGCCCGGTGGCAGTGGCCGGCAAACTGTAATCGTTTTTGTTTGAGCTTAAGAGAGATTGGTCACAGTTCTGCGTAAATTCTGTCAAGCGTTGCATGGATTCCCCAACTGATGTAATGGGTTTTCCTAAGTAAATTTGTTCTATCCGGTCATCTTTCAAGACAAACAGATAATGTCCAAGTTTCTGAACCATACATTAGGACTGGTTCCGTCAATGTTCGAAAGGTTTTCAACTTTTTAATGGCGCACTATACATCTTTGTTCACGAGCTTTAACAGTTAGGGATCATTATATCCGAGTGTGAAGAGTTCTTAAGCTTGAAAGATGAAACAGCCAAGGAGACTTGAGAATCACGTAATTACTTCGAAACACACTCAATCGAAGACTGTATTAATCGGCAATAAGGTATTTCTAACTGGGCCCCGCCAGCAACGTTATGCGTTGTTTTTATCAAAACCTGTCACCATATTGAGCAAATTTATCTGATACATGTTCCTAGTACACCCATATCAGACACTAGGTGTCATAACTCGTATGTTGGGTTTCATATATTCGAATCCAAACAACAGACACGCATGCGATAAGAATAGGAATTAAACATCACGGATCATTCCACTTTTGAAATGTCAGTATCCTGCTTTCGCTGGTCCCTAGGCCTCATGAATTTAAACGAACTACGAGGCTGGCATCCCGTTCCCACCCCTTCACCGTTGAAACTGTTAGATGTAGACGTATCTTCAACTCCAATAGCTTCATGTCTCGCAGATCTCGCCTGTGGAACTCCCTTCCCTATTCCTGTTTCCCTGACAAATACAATCTCCAACTATTTAAGTGTAACGTCAATCGACATCTCCAGTTGCCTTGATCTATCTACTTCCCTTCTCCACATCCTTTCACCTTTCATTCCTATCGGCTCTCGCTCCAAATCTTCTGTAACCCCCTTGCCTTGATCGATCCACTATCTTTCTCCGCATCCTCTCCTTTACCACTCCTATCTGCTCTTCCTCCAAACTTTCTGTAACCCCTTGCGTGCTAGTGGCCTCCAGCCTTGCTTGGGGTGATAAGCTTAAAAATAAAAAAATAAAAAAGATAAAAGAAAAAAGTGGAACATTTTAAAGCCACTTTTTGAAGTTTATCTAAGAGCACAGGGGCTAATATTATGTCCCACAATTTTTAAAAACATCTTTTTATCTTCATCTAAGAGGAGAAAGGCTAATATCCCGTGTCATATTTTGTATTATCACCTTTTCTTTTTATCTCCGTCTAAGGACACAGAGGCTAATATTCTGTACTATAATATTTAATATTGCCATTTTATCTTCATCTATATAAGAGCACAGACTATATATGTACATGTATAGCTGGCCACTCGTATTTGAGGATATCCGTCTACTAGGACAACTTGCCAATCCCTATTTCTGATGCTTGCTCAGACGCATTTGAGCTTATTCAGCACCCATAGAGCCCACCTGTGGTTTATACTGCAACTATGCTGAGCAGACCTTACAGTTTCTGGGAGAGAGCGTGTTATCTAGCAATTTGAACAAGGCCATCACGCTCAAGACCTCGGCCTCGATGATTTGTCTTCGTGCTAGCACAACTATCGACGACCCCCAAGGGTTCCAGCTACCCAAGGCCACTCACAAGGCTTGGGTCAACCCGTGCTATGGTTTCTCAGGCATTTTCTAAATGTGTCGTACACTGTGATCGACCCCTCCAATCCGATAATATCAGGAAGTCTTCTTCCTGACAAATCGACCATGGTGAGATTCGAACCCGGGCTTCATGGTCAGGATGCGAACGTTCTAACCACTCGCTACAGAATATAATATTCTGGTAAACAACCAAGAGATTGGAAAATATTTTAAGTGTGCCCCAAAGAATATTAGCTTATATTATTTATACAAGTGTTGAGATTAATTTTAACGAAATTTATTTTAAAAGTTGGCGTATGGGAGTGATTTCATAAATTTTACTGATGTACAACGAATTGAAAGAAATATTTCCTGTAGGTTTTGGCGGGCATAGGGAGGCTTCTGATTTGTCACAACAAGTTAGCACCATTATCGTTATTTTTAGTTAAATTAGCGCAGTACAATGGTGTTTATATTTAGTTTGTTGTTGAAATGCGTTCTAGTGCGTTATATACGATGGCGGAGTCTAGCGAACGAGATGTCATGTCGTTCAAAGACCACCAAACTATCAATGAACTTAGTATTAAAATCACTGATGATACACCCCAGTGTAACATTGCGAGATAAAAGTGAGATATGTGACTTTTAAACGTTGCATAGCATACTTATCAATCGCAATTGATGTGCTTAAAGAGTTTATATTGGGTTGACGCAAAATTTACTTAGTTTTTAGGCGAATATTTTACTCATATAAATTTGTGATGTTATTAGTCACTTAACAGAATCGTTTTCCTTTCTACTATCATGCATAACATTTCCGCTAAATTGCATATTCTATCGTAAAAGAATGATGTTTCGAGAATGTTTTCCTAAATCTTGATTTCTTGGCTTTGCAATGAATATTTCATAGTGTAATAAAAATAAATCTGAAAGAAAAGTGTCTGAAAAATATCGATCTATAACAATTTACTACGCTGTAGTTATTTGATTTTCCAATGCGTTATTCAAACAGGCCAATTACTCGCTGTGCCATTGAACAGAAATATCTTGGTTAGATTCCTGAAAGCCACAGTAAAGAATTTCATTTTCATCTCACCAAACACAGAGAAGAATTTTTTCACTGATAGATTATATTTGAGTTGTAACGTTAAAGAATCCCTGCATCATTTTTTCGGTTTTGGGATTGTGGAACGAGACTTCATCTTTTGCATCTTTCATTAGAATTACGTTTGGAATGATATCGAAAAACCTTCGAAAGAACTTGAGATATGAGGGAGAATCGAAACTTTTTAAGCGACAGTATTATTTAAATTATCAAATATACAAAGTTTTAGAGTACTAAGAAAACTTGCTGTCACTTGATCTATATTGGAAGTCACCAGTTATTATTGGATGAAATCTCACTGAGTACAAATGGTAATGACACGAATAAACGCAGTTATGTTATGAGTCACAAACAATTTTATTCGGCAATTTACTGAGGAGCAGGAACGGGATCAGCAGCTGGTTCAGCGGCTCCTGCAGGCGCGACCTGATCCGCAGAAGCTTTGTTGTAGTGAAAAGTAGCAATGCCATTATATCCATGGTTGAAAAAGTATGGGTAGCCACGAGCCCAAGCAAAATGGTATGGCCAGCCAAGCCCAGGATTACCGTACAAACCATAATAATGGTCTGGATAAACTGAAAAACAAAAACAAAATTTAAAAAAATCAGCCTTTAGTGTTAGTTTTATATCTATATAAGAAATTATTCTCAAACAAAAACAAATTGGCAAGCATAGACCTTCGTGCCTGCAATAAGACGTGGTGTCAAAAGGACGGTTTTTCATATGACACCGCTTCACTTCTCTGCAATATTTATCGTTTTAAAAAGCAATGATTAGAATTGTAATAAAATCTCAACATATAAAAGTTAATTCAATTCTCTGTTCTTGAGAATTGACAACAAAATTAATAAACACTATTTATTTATTAAATTGTTTATTTACACTATTTATAATATATATTGTTTATTGAAATTGTTGGCAAAACATCGGCTAATTGCCAACTGATTCGAACTTTATAAAATGGTAAATAATAAGAATTTCTTTTATAGTTGGTTCACATATTTTAATAATTAAGTAAATGTTTATAAATTTATGAATAAAAATTGTTTTCATATTTCTTTCTTTCTACACTGGTAAATGATAAATATTGCATTGCATTAGTTCTAATTGTATTAATTTTTAGAATGCTGTAAATATAGAATTATTCTTGTAAATAAACAATCTAATAAATAAATAGTGTTTAATATTTTTGTTGTAAATTCTCAAGAACAAAATTGTATAAATCCACTTTCTTCATATGTTTAGATTTTATTCCAATTCTAATCATCGCCTTTTAAAACAGTAAACATTGCCGAAGAGTGAAGGTGTCGGATTTAGCTCCTCCTCAGTTCCTTAATCCTTCAACATGGATCTCTCTCCCCTGGCTATAATTACTGGCTGACCCTTCTCTCTCTCTCTTTCGACTTAGGCCTTGGGCCGCTACCTCGCGCGGAGACGAGGTAAAATCTCTCTTTTCAACGAACTCCAATATGTGACCTCTCACAGATACAGCGTTTCCCAAATTCTGGGAACACGCTAAGAACAATACACGTACGTACGAACACTTACAACACACACACTTAATTTCTCCATACAAACTCTATGTAATAGTCCATGTTATTGTTTAACTTGTTTTGTTATTAATATATATTTGTTTACTCATGTATATCGGTCTTGTTTGTTTTCTTTGTCTTCTTTGGACTTAATTAAAGTCCAACATTCTCATGTAGCTGGACCGGCCAGCAGGAAATTTTAACCTTCTGATATCTCTCTACATCTTCACCCGCACGGTCCGCTACAAAGGTAGCTAAAAAACAAAGCCATGTCATGGGAAAACCGTTGTTTTGACACTTCGTCTTATTGCTGGTACGTAAGTCCATGTTTGCCAACAAATAATTTAAAAATAAGTAGCTGATATATGTTTATGTTAGCCCCTATCAAGGCTAACAATAGACGAAACATAATTTCAAAGTTATTACTTCACGGGCGTTAATTAAGGGAGAGTTATTTGCTCAATTGATCACTCGCTCAATCTCTTTTCTCTGTCAGCCAGAGTAGCTCGCTTGTGATGAGACATTTTTATGAAGATATTTGGTGATAAAACAAAACGCAAGGGAGTGAATTCATACGTTTCTCTAAAACATTAGTGTTAAGTGTTCAGAAATATACTCAAGCGAAATTCAGAGTCGGATTTCTGATTCCGTTTCAATAACGCTTATGGCTCCTTGCACCCCCATTGATTATATTTTATGGTTATTTATATTAAAGGACATTCCAGAGACAAAATCAGCATATTACAAAAGTTACTGTCAAAGCGGTAACAGATTCTACATTCGATTCTACACCCGATGAAATATATTTTACCTCTAATCCATGCATGATATCCATATGATACTATGCATGATATCCATATGAGACTATGCATAATATCCATATGATACTATGCATGATATCCATGTGATACTGTGCATGATATCCATGTGATACTATGCATGATATCCATATGAGACTATGCATAATATCCATATGATACTATGCATGATATCCATGTGATACTATGCATGATATCCATATGATACTATGCATGATATCCATATGATACTATGCATGATATCCATGTGATACTATGCATGATATCCATATGAGACTATGCATAATATCCATATGATACTATGCATGATATCCATGTGATACTATGCATGATATCCATATGATACTATGCATGATATCCATGTGATACTATGCATGATATCCATATGAGACTATGCATGATATCCATATGATACTATGCATGATATCCATGTGATACTATGCATGATATCCATATGAAACTATGCATGATATCTATGTGATACTATGCATGATATCCATATGATACTCTAGATCTGAATGTGTTATTTAAAAACAAGACCCAAGTTCTTTGGTTAATGTTTTGGTTCTGTAGCAACTTGTGATGTTGTACGAAACTACCCCTAGCGCAGTCTATTCCATGTTCAGTTACCTTATCTCCTTTACTAAATTTATTATAACTGATCCATACACCGAGGTATTTGATGTGTTTAATATTTATTAATTCCATACCCTGAATATTTTTATCGATTCATGGCATGTGCTTTTACAGCTTTCATTCAATTTCAAGATCATAGTTTCTGTTTTTGAAAGGTTTATTTTGAGTCCAACATCTTGGCAAACTTCGTAGATAATGTCGATTTTTTGTTCAAGATCACTCTTATCCCAACTATGAATACCTATGTCATCAGCAGAGCCCCATCACTAGTACACTGACCTCTTCAGGGAAAAGAAGGTCGCTCTTTTGTATTAGCAGATTAATTTTGGATATGATATCCATTTATTAAATTACTATTTCCCATCTCTTCGTATCTGTGCTTGTATACGCGTAGGATATAGTCTAGTAAGAGATTAAAAATATTGGGGTTCTCATTTTTTGTGATGTTGGACGGCTTCGCTTGTCACCTTTGCTATGTCAAGCGAAAGCTCGTTATCACTTCCAAAACTGCACGTTATATTCGAGACTTCGTAGACGCCGGTACTAGTAGTAATACCTTCAAATAATATCCGAACTAGTAATACTTGTTCAAGTAGTAATCGCCAAACAGTATAATGATCAGAAGAGAATCGTAATCCGTATACTAGTACAGAGAGTGAGCGTACAGCAATAGTGGATCGACAAGAACAGTGATCGTATAATCATCACGCTACTTCCTATGTATTCACTTCCTTTAAGATCACGTGATCTACTTAATAATGGAATCCCTGGTGTTACTCACTGGCGATAGAATTTCAAACCCCAGTGTCGGCGACGGCACTTACTCTTATACAACACATTCCCCCCTTGTTGTACACATGATGATGTTTGAAATAATTAGGCATCAAACCTGTACGACTTTCTGGACTGATACAGTTCCTCTATCAGATCCTCATTTCTAATGTAAAGGAAGTCAAACTTGGAATATGCTTAGAAGTCCGCATTTATGATAAATGTATTGACGATATTTCAAGGCAGAGCTAAATGTTGAGGTTTCGGGTAGCGGGCGAGTGGGTGTTATTTCTTTTGAGAACAATCATCGGGTGCGGTTTGTTTTTATAAAGTCGTTTGAAAAATAAAAAAAACAAACGAAATTTTAAAATGTCGAAAACTTTTAAGAAATTGATTTAACACGTTCGTTGTCACGCGACGCACGTGTGCTTTCTTGTGTCAAACAGCGTATTACTCCTGACGCACATGTGCGTCCATCCCGCGATAGTATGAAAGCTAAGGTAAAATAAAAACTTCAGTACTGGGTAGACGATGTGCATAATTTCTTTCTGTTGTAGCGTACCTACGGACGATAATGGGTATGTCTTCATTCACATAAATACAGTAGTAAATACTGTATGCTGGTCTGCAGTTGAAGATACATCTCCAGCTGTACTGGTCAAACTCTCTGCCTCCGGTCAGAGAGGATCCACAGGCGAGGATATGTTGAAGGGCAGAGTCTCGTCTCGGGAAACGGACCAGCTAAGACCAGCTATGATTAGCTTAGACCAGCTCTGACCAGCTTGGACAACCTATGACCGGCCAAAACCAGCGGCCCGAGTGAAGACACTCGTGTCCCCACGTTAAAAACTGACCTTGTATCACAACCTGACTCAATGAGGGGGGGGGGTCAAGTAAATCAACTTCATTTGGAGATTCCTCTCCAGCTGTGCTGGTCAAAATATCTGCCTCCGTGCAGAGAGGATCCCCAGACGAGGCTATGTCGAAGGGCAAAGTTTCGTCTGGGGAAACAGCTACCCGACCCCGTTTTATACGGGGTCCACGGGGAATTTTTGGCCGAGACTACGGGCTCGGATACACCACATCAAATTTGGCTTCGTGCCACATCTGACCGCGTGGGGCGGTTGGTAGATATCCTGCAGTTGGCGAATCATTGTGGAATTCACTTAACTCACTGTTGGCTACTTCTTCTACGCGCCGCTGGCGAATCTTATATGTATTGTTTGTCTCCTAAGTATTATCGTTTATTACCAACCTTCCTGTGATTATTCTATTCAGTAACCTTTCCTAGGTTACAACACTTTCGTTGCATGTTCAGTATATCTAAAGTTTGCAGTGAACGGTGCTAAGGTTTGAAATTTGATCACATTTTAATTTACTTACAGGCAGTGGTAACTGCTATTATGGCGAAAAGAGCAACAAGGGTAACAACCTTCATGGTGATGCAAAGCTGGAACAAAAGAAAGAAACAATTAGAACATATATTTATTGATACATCTATGACAAAACTACATCTAAATTTACAGCCATTACATTATGCTGAAAGAGCGGGTGTGAATTGTAATTGCGAAAGTATAAGCGATCGTCTCAGACACGAGGAATCGAAGACAGAAAAAATGACGAGGATTGGGATAACAACCAGTAAATATTAAACTTTGGTTTATACATCAAACAACAGAATTATGTCCCTATAAGGATGGAAAAGAAGGAATCGTCTTATCTGCTAAGCACTATTGCTTAAGTCAAAACATAAGCACATGTGGTAAATGTAAGCAATCCTCTTAAAGTCAACAATCAGTTTTCACGGCAGATGTTCAGGCGTACTACATTTCAGCAGTCCAGACCCGCCATGTCACATATACTGAGTCGATTCATCTTCATTTCCTTCATATTCCACTGGTAAAGAGTAAGTTACATTCAGACAGTTTCTTCCCTAGAATTACTGCAATGTGAAATGAACTCCCAAGGAATGTTTCTCTGATTACTACACTGTTAACCTTTTAACCTCTTCAAGTCGTGTGTCAGCTGTTATCTATCCTACATATCCTCATAATATGCAACCCTTACTTTCTCCCCGTACGCACTTGCAACATCCTCATTTAGTAACGCTCTACCTTGAGTGGCTCCTAGGCTTTGCATTCGGTGAACAATAATAAATAATGAGAAAGAAACTGGTAATTTTTGACAGGAACCATATTTACTTCATGTTTCACGCACATTTATAACGCAAGAAACAATTTATTAATCATTGAAAATAAATGGTGTTATCATTTTTTCTACAAATTGTTTTTCAAGATGTCCATGCCAAGCGTTTATATTAAAAGTTCATGTCAATAATATAAAAACATCAGGAAATAATATTATCATTTGTGATACTGTTTCTAGCAATAACTTCAAATTAAGACACTGGCCGAAACACGCCTGGCTAAAAATTGGTTTACCAGGATGAAAGGAATGCAGGTTTGATCCCAGCCGAGAGGTACATTTTCTTTAAAAAAAACTTTCAATGATCCAAACCGGTAGACATTAATTTTAATATTTCTTTTATAAAGTACGTATAACGCTGGTAGTTGGTGGTGAGTAAGACCATAAAGTAAACACTTGAAACATTAGTTTGAGTGAAGAAGGGTTTAATCACACGAGAACATGGATCGAGAATGCAATATCTCAGGAGGAATGAAAGGGCTACGCCTTGGCCACCCACTTTCTGCTCCTGAGCAGACGTTCTACTCATAGCGGATGGACGAGTCCATTTTTCAATAATAGTGTAGAGAAGGATAGACAGTTTTTCTATACAACATTTTGGAAACAAAAATAACAGGTGTTTTCTACGCCAACACATCTACCAACTAAAATAATGTTAATATATATATATATATATATATATATATATATATATATATATATTAATAAAGTGAAACATGTTATTAGGTTGGTGCAAAAATAATGTCGTTTTTTGACGTTCAACTTCATGTGAGAAAACGACATTATTTCTGCACCAACCTAATAGATTAAGATCTGTTTCCAACTTGTTCTTTATCCTATCATATATATATATATATATATATATATATATATATATATATATATATATATGTATATATATATATATATATATATATATATATATATATATATATATATACATATATTTGTGTGTGTGTATGTGTGTGTGCATGTGTGTGTGTATTTAGGCAGCATATCACAGTACAATAGGTTTGTATTTGCAATTCACCCCTAAGGATGATCTTGGAGGAGATCGAAAGTACTCGGGTAGGAAAAATAATACAACGCCTTTCTTGATGAATTTCATCTTATCATCAAAAAACTGATTACAGAACTGGAAAGGATCAGTACAAAAATAAACAGACATAATGTTGTATCCTTAAGAGGTTGCAAACAGACAAAGGTGGTACTCGAGTGAAGGAATAGCAACACGCGCGTAGATGAAAGAAGAGAGGTTTATTGTAAAAGAGAATACATTGCTGAAAGACAGGGAATCGGGTGGCAGGCTAGTAATTCTCGAAGCAAGCCCGCAAGTATATCCTGTGCTCACTATCTATAGCTACTGATATAGTCAGTCCACATAGGCGATTGGGTGTGTGGAAACAACACATAATAATATGTCTATATTATTCAATGAAACATGTTTGAATATATATATATATATATATATATATATATATATATATATATATATGTGTGTGTGTTTACGTGTGTGTGCATAGAGGCATGTTTGAATATATATATATATATATATATATATATTCAAACATGTTTCATGTATATATATGTGTGCATAGAGACATGTTTGAATATATATTTATATATATATATATTTAAACATGTTTCATTGAATAATATATACATACATACATATATATATATATATATATATATATATATATATATATATATATATAGCAGGACAGTCTAGGTTCTATAGCCTTGGATAGCAATTGGTCTAGGAGAAGGACAACTCTGAATTCAAAACCTGCGGAGGGTTGTTTGGGGACCTTGTTGCACGGTGTTCACCAGGTCACTGTATTCGGCGTTTCAAAAAGAGTGGTTGGTTTTGCACAAAGCCTTCAACACTATAATCAAATCATATGTGCTTGTGTCTGGGCTGCCGATTCCTAGGAACTGAGTTGCTTCACCCTCATACGTCGAATATGATGGGAGAGTCCACCATATATATATATATATATATATATATATATATATATATATATAATCCCTTTTCGTAGAGTTAAAATATATACTATACACTGACTGATCCTAGGTAGAAGTGTTAACCATACGTAGATAATCTCACGGATTTTATGGGTATTATGCAAGTAAATAAATAAATTAAGTTATTTTCATTCTTTCTCTCTGCATGCTTGATTATGTGTGCGTGTTTATTTATTGTATTTTTACATACAATTTTGGCACAAGGCCGAAAGGGAACTGAGGTGAGGCTGGTCGTCACTGACTATCCTGAACCTTGCTAATCTGATTCGGGACCCATTGATTCGTTACAATTTACTTATTCACTACAAGAACACATCGCTCTTCACCCATTCTTACTTTTATCAAAAATACCACAGACTCACAGGGAACCTACTAAAACTCCATGATTCAAAAACTTATGAAAATTTACAATTTTTCTTTGATTATTTTTCTCTGATAACATTGGTATGCATTTGAATACAAATGCTTTTGCCGGGGTGGGGTGTAAGTATGAAGGAAAGACACAAAAATTAAAGAGATTATAAATAATCTTTAGTTTAATCTCAATTTGTTGTTGTAATTTTATATGGGACTAGACCACCCGTGACCCGTTGGATCAACCTTGTTGTGTTACTGTTTACATTTAGTTTCATAAAGAGTTTGTGAAAGTAGAGATATCTTAAAAAACTTTAAAAATACACTTATTTACAGTTATTGAAGTTTCTTTCAACATTAAAAACTGTCTGTCTGAAGAAAGTTGAAATAAAAATACTTACTGTATAAAAAAATCGTATTTTTAAATTATATATATATATATATATATATATATATATATATATATATATATATATATAAATAACCCTCTGAATGTTCAGTTTATAAAACATTCAAGTTGCTTTCAGCATTAAAAAAATTGCCTTTTGAAGAAAGTTGAAATAAAAATATTTAAAATATTATTTGTTTAAAGAAAGCTGAAATATAAATAAGCACACATGCAATCATGGAAAAGTGGAAAGAGAGAGAGAGAGAGAGAGAGAGAGAGAGAGAGAGAGAGAGAGAGAGGTGAGGGGGAAAGAGAGAGCGTTTTTTTCTCCATTCCCTTCTCTCCCCACCCCGCTTCCTACATGATAATAAATTCATATCTTTCATTCACCACTCTCTATATCTGACTTCTGGCAAACACACAAGTAACGTTCACAGACTTTTATAGTAATAAAGATAATAACACTCGAAGAGAACATTGTTTCTATTGCAAAAATCTTGTGTTTAGAGAAGAACTATCATAAAGTTATGAAATTCTTTAAATTCATAATAAAACTAAGGAACTTTTAAAAATGTTAACAAAGAAAATGAAAAAGAAGCTTAAGTAGCTCCACATTTAGAACAAATGAAGCCCTATGCTAGTTAATTTATGAGGCCCCTTGCTTGGGCCCTGAAGGAGATAGGCTTGGCATACCTAAACAGGCATCGAAGGGAGGTGGGTCCCACTGGCCAACGGGGACCTGTGCTTAAGCACACCTAAGCACAAGTCCGGAACTGCTGATAAGTGAAGATAATATTTTCTGTGGACTAATTCGAAACTTAACGTTATAGTTTAATTCAAGAAAGTTAATCGAGTTAAGATCAAGAACTCTTGCTCAAGTCTTTCTGTTGCCTGAAAAGCGTTTTAGACAATAACATAATCCCAGCACGTTTGCGAATGTGTATGTGTGTAAAAGAGAGAGAGGGGGGAATAGAGAGAGGGGAGAGAGAGGGGAGGGGGAGAGAGTAGAGAGAGGTTAAAACAGAGCTAGGAGAGAGAGAGAGAGACAGAGAGACAGAAATTGTTTTCTTACCTTGTTGAATTACCTGGCACAGTATCAGCTTGACTTAAAATCGAAGACTGACTGAATTTATGCCGGCATCCATTATTTATAATCCACGAAATCTGTTGTCACTGCCCAGAGGCTATCAATTGTGTCAAGTTAATTTCTTACCGGAATAGAGATTAAGTTTAACTGAATTTTACTTCTACCTATTTCTTTCTTTCTTTCTTTCTTTCTTTCTTTCTTTCTTTCTTTGTAAATGCGTTTATGAATATTTTCACATATATGTATGTATGTATGGTTATTTTCTAAGAGTAACTTGGTTTCGTACAAAGCCACACATCTATTCCAACGCCCTCTTCAAAAATTCCTAACACCATTTTGGAGCCTGTAATATTTGAGAAAAGTTAACGTTAATAATGATGTGCTTATATGAACTTGCTGCTATGTATCAGGACAGAAGAGCTACTTTAAAAACATTAATAAAACATTTAGTCTGCAGGTTGATGAAATGATGTTATTGGCACTGAAGACAATATAATTTAAATATTACTTTCATTACAAGTGGACGCGTTGACAATCATGTACAATAACACTTTAGTAATGGTTAATGTTTCTGATTTTGGTGAAAACAGTATAATGGAAGATGGACATATTTAATCATTTCATCCCCAAGTAAGGCAATAAAGCCACTAAGATGTAATGTGTTACAGAATGGCAAGAGAGTATGAGAAAAATAATATTAAGGAGAGAGAATAATAAAAGAACAGGAATTAAGAAGAAAGAACATAACGATTGACATTGCATTTAAAATTTAGAAGATCAAAGTTGACTGGGAAGTAAGAAGCCGGGAGATAGTTCCAAAAGCAATAAGTGTGACAGAAGAAACTGCTTGCATAGAATTTCCGGCTACATCTAACCATTTTAACTGTAAAATGACGAGCCCTTGTCGCCAATCTAGTACTGCACTTCTATTCATAAAGTCTATGCACCATAGAGAAAAGTTCATCAAAACAATTACCATGAATATATTTATAGAAAAGACACTGGAAAGCTACATTATGGCGGTGGGAAAGTGACTGAAGCCAAGATGCCAGATCAGGACCAATAACATTTTTTTGTAATATCAAGGATCTCTAACTATATAGCAGGAGCAGCAGACTGTATCTGGCAACAATATTCAAAGCAAAGACAAATGGTAGACTGATAAATATATAAGAAAGATTCTGGCGAGAAAAATTGTCTCGGACGACAGAATTTTCATCACTGATATAAAAGCAAACCTATTTTCTCAACAGATAACCTTTAAACAACGGAAAGAAGATTAAATGAACGTACGCACCAAAGCGTAGTTTTTATTCTCAAAAATGCTATAAAAATATATTTTAACTCTTAGATTATAAAAGTAAAGTAAAAAGTCGATAGAAGAAATTTTAGTTTCCTAAATTGAATATTTGCTAACAGTATGATGCCCCTTGAAGCATTTCGTGTATCAGAAAGTTGCTCAGTTTTACACCAAGTTGTCACCGGTTTTCATTTCTTTTCTCTTCGAGAACTATGCACACAGACGCAGTACTGTCTTTGGCTTGTTCTTCTAGCTTCGTTGATTTCACTTCATGCAAGACAGTAAAGCCACTAAGTCACAAGAGGTTAGTGAGTATGAAAGAATAAGAAAAAAGAGAAATATTAAGGAGCGAGAATAGAAGAAGAAGAAGAAGAAGAAGAAGAAGAAGAAGAAGAAGAAGAAGAAGAAGAAGAAGAAGAAGAAGAAGGGTTATTTAATGCTGACAAGATTTTTTATTGCTTGTAATATTTTTTTTATTTATCTATCTCAGTATATATTGGTTTGGTTTATTTTGTTTTACGTCATATCAACCTCAATGGGCTATTTAATGCCGACAAGATTTTTATTGCTGGTAATATTTTTTATCTATCTATCTATCTATCTATCTATCTATCTATCTATCTATCTATCTATCTATCTATCTATCTCAGTATATATTGGTTTGGTTTATTTTGTTTTACGTCAACTCAACTCAAATAAATAAACGGGGATCCTCTCTGCTCGGAGGCAGAGAGTTTGACCAGCACAGCTGGAGACGAATCTGAAACTGCAGACCAACATACAGTATTTACTACTGTATTTATGGGAATGGGGACATACCCATTATCGTCCGTAAATTCGATAAATCTATTAAGCAAAATGCCATTTATCGATAAATTGAAAATGAAACCAGTTCAGCAGTAAAATAATACATTGAAACTTACACCCATTGAAACCTATTGTCTCTTGTGGAGCAGATGATGAAACATCGGCAATAGTATGTTACTATAAAGGTAGTAGATTTAAAGAAAGAAGTATAAAACATTTTCTGTGTTCAGTCAATTGCAAGAAGGCTGAATGCATGATTGATAGCAAAAGAAACACCCCAACTTGCAATTTACAATATGAAGATGCCAACAATACAACAAATATCTGGGAAGCGTTTTAACAGAGGACGGAAAATGGTGCTCTGAAATCCGAAGGTACATTGGGATAACGAGACATGTCTTCCAAAAGCTGAGCAAATATTAAGAAACAGAAAAAATATTGTTAGAAACAAAGAAAAGAGTACTGGATTGTTATGTAATATCAGTCTTTCTATATGACAGTAAATGCTGGACGATCTCCTCATAGATCATGATGTGGCTTGAAGCAATTTAAATGTGGTTCTACAGAAGGATACTGAGAAGCAATTTAAATGTGGTTCTACAGAAGGATACTGAGAAGCAATTTAAATGTGGTTCTACAGAAGGATACTGAGAAGCAATTTAAATGTGGTTCTACAGAAGGATACTGAGAAGCAATTTAAATGTGGTTCTACAGAAGGATACTGAGAAGCAATTTAAATGTGGTTCTACAGAAGGATACTGAGAAGCAATTTAAATGTGGTTCTACAGAAGGATACTGAGAAGCAATTTAAATGTGGTTCTACAGAAGGATACTGAGAAGCAATTTAAATGTGGTTCTACAGAAGGATACTGAGAAGCAATTTAAATGTGGTTCTACAGAAGGATACTGAGAAGCAATTTAAATGTGGTTCTACAGAAGGATACTGAGAAGCAATTTAAATGTGGTTCTACAGAAGGATACTGAGAAGCAATTTAAATGTGGTTCTACAGAAGGATACTGAGAATGCCACAGACTGAACATGTGAGCAACGACGACAATTGAAATTTCTAGGGCATATAATGAGGTAAAAGGTCTTAGAAAATGTAACATTCGCAGGGTATGTTCAAACAGAGGAATAAAAGAAAGCGGCTAATACCTTTTACCTTATGAGCCTGGGTAAATAGTTGGCAGATAGCAAATGGACAAACGTTGCTAAGAACCATAAAAATCAGGATATTTTGGAGAATCATATCACCCACGTCCTGAAAGGACATGACACACAGAAGATTGCAGATTGTTTTTAGATTTCCAAAGAATATAAGTTATAAATGAAAAAGAGACACGAATGTGTTTGTTATGACTTTTAAAAATGTCTTCGAGCGAATGAAAACCGTAGCTCTTAGCGTGGACCATTATTCTTGGAACTTGGTATTTTTTTCTGAATATATTTCCACAAAGTTAAATGAAGCTAATAACTTCAAAGAAAGATTATGATGCTCACTTCATGTAAATGTTTCATATGTTTATTCCTTGAGAAGTTTTTCTAGATAAAATATTACGAACCTTTCAGACAATATCATAATTCCATCATTCTAGAATATTTTATCTCTCTCACTAAAGAACTAATCCGGGTATCTTTTGAGATTTTACAGATAATTTTTCAAGATGAATTGAATTTTGTAAAGACCCGAATAAATCAGACGGTGAATTCGGCAAATGAGTGTAAACTTCCCCTACCGGATCGTAATGGGTTTTCTCTGGTCCTCAGTGAATATGCTACCGAGTCTTATCCTAATGGAATATTGTGACCATTCTATTAACTAGTACTTGACGCTTTTTGTCGCTTACTAATGTCCTCTTCACCCATTCTTCGTAACAGTAGACTCATGTCTGGAGTAGAAAACCATAGTCTCACCACATTAGGTGTTGCTGCTATGGTTTCTATAGCGTATAGATTCTCCGTCTCCTAAACTGGTTGCCATCTAAGGATAGAGAGTCCAGACTACCTCACCATAGCTGGGGTGAGGAAGAAGAGATGGATTCATACCTTTTTATCAGTTTCTTACGTTATTTTCAATGAAAGATGATCTTAGAATTAGGGACCTGGAAAAATATAGCAGTCTTTTTGATGCACTCAAAGTAAAAGCATTTTTGAGACATTATCGACAACAAAGTGGATATAGAGTATATTTACAGTAAATATAGTTGAAGTGGGCGTTACTTTACGGGAATAGCCATTGCTATTAATGAATGACGATGAGAGAAAAGCAAATTTAAACGAAAATTGAATAAGTAGAACTTTGGGTAAACATAAAATCCATGGTTCACCCCTCTCCATGTTCACACTCCTTCCCATCTATTGAACAGGAGCAGAGGTTTATCCCTTGTTTCTTGTTTAGGATTAAGTTTGCGGTTCCTTCGCCTAAAGTATTCTCATTCTCTTTCATTTCACTCCCAGTAACTGCTTGCGTCTTAGTGGCATTATCACCTTGCTTGGGGTGAAATGATTAAAAAAAAGATTTATTGAATAAGAACTACGCTTTATTTAAGGATTTCGTGCTTCAAATATACTTGAAACGGGATTTACTACAGTGAAAAGATTATAGTGATCTACTAAGCGAATCTTAGATATGGCACAAGGCCGAAAGTATGGATCACCTAGTGAGGATCGAACTCACTACTCAGTAGTACAGTGAAATAGATCATAAGCAAGGCGAGAAATCATCTGGTTGCTGTGGAGAATAGTGATCTTGGCCTGTTTCCGAAGGAGAGAAATCACATGATTTACAGAAAGTGGAGCTCTTTGTTTCCGGGTAATCTTTCCCAACCACAAAAAATATGGATTTAATGAGCACGCAGCTGCTATGAAGCTCTCATTAAATGGAAGTATTAATAAAATATTTGCTTTTTTTCTATATAAACTGGTGATTTAATTTTTTACCTTTAGGTGGGTACGAAATTTAGGACTTCCTAAACGCTATCAATTGGCAGTTAATCGTTTATTTTATTACTGATTTCTTTAGTTACTTTTGTAAATAATGTTTTGCTGTAAAAATATTGTCAAGTTATGTCATGTTATGTGAATTGCTGCATATTTTTATCACTGTAAATTGTCAGAGTGCTCGATGAGAGAAGAAAGGTTGATTATAAACTTTATTTATGAAAGTTTGTTTTTTAATTTTTGGAGAGAGTATGCTATTTTCAAAGGTTCAAACTCAATATCAAGTGATACTCTATATGTCATTAGCTTTTTATAGCTTTCTTCATTTCCTCATCACCAGGTTCGTTATTGTTTACGTTTGAAGACAAACTTTGGAATGATCGGATATGTATTGGTTTAAAATCTATTTCCAATGACATTTTCAGTTTAGTACTGAAATGAGACTTAAAGTGCTTTTTAGACCAGGACATTTATTTTGTCTTTCTTTTGATTGCATGATATTATCGTGAATTTTAGCTTATCTCTACATTGTCTATGTTGTTTTGCTCCATTAACACGTTGGCTCCCACACAATCCACCAGAGTCTAATAGTGGTATGTCTGCAAGGGGTACACGGACCTCCGGTGGGTCATTTTCCAATTTGTTTTCTATGGGGATTATTAGAAGTGGGATGTTATGATTGTTTACTTATAAGATAATGAAACACCAGACCCCCCCCAAAAAAATAAATTTAAATACTTTTGATTTTTTGTTTTTTATTTCGTTTTCCTTTTGGAATTTCTACTGTTGTTTTTGGACTCATTTTTTAAATTTTCACATACACAGAGCTTTACAATGCATTCGTGTGGGTTGTGTAGGACTCTGGCTTGTAAAATGGACTCAGATACCGAACGACACTAGCTTCCCTCATATATAAAAGAATGTTAATACAAAGTCGTTTGCGCGAAAATTAATTAAAATATAGTTTGGGGGACCTGGGACAAAAAGGAAAATTAGGTTTGGGTGCCAACTTGTTAATTTGTTTTCCAATTTTCTAGAGATATCGGTTTTTCAATGAATTAACTTGTTTTTATCAGTTATTTGGTATATAATGTTAAGTTGTAAAAATATTGTCAAATTATAAGTCAAGTTATATGAATGGGAACATAATTTTATCTCTTTAAAATGTCAAAGTGCTCGCTGAGAAAAAAAAATGTCTGATTACACCTAGAAACGATTATTGTTAATGTTGAGAATTTGTTAATTTGTTGCGAGCAATTGTAACTAACAAAGTGGATCTTTTCCATCAATTATTCGGATCAGCTTCCTCATCTTTCTGGTTCTTCAAGAGTTGCCTTTCTTTCTTTTTATTTTTACTGAAAATAAGTAAATAAATAAGGAATAAAAAAATAAAAAAATTTATACTGTAAAGGGCCGTACCCCAAATCTTTCAAGGAATAGTTATTGTATTATATGTAAAAGAAAGATAAATATTGTAATTTGATTGATTTATTTGTTTACCGGCATATCAACTCCTTATGGGTCATTAATACTTTGGGAGCTTTGAAGTAATAAAAATATGATATATGTTATTCTGCTTTCACAGTTGAATACATGGTAGATGACTGGTTGGTTTTGTTTAGCGGCATATCAACCTCTATGAGATATTTAATACCAAAATCTAAATAATTTGAACACAATTTTATACCTTCGACTATAGATATTTTGAATGCGTCTGTATGCCTTCAAATACAGATAAAATGTATTGTTGGCCATTTTGCTATAAACAGGTATCGTTGGTAATTTCTTTTTCTATATAAAAATGTATTGCTGGTATTTTTATCAGTAAGCTCATTGTTGTTCTGAATGTAGTTTCTCATAAGTACTAATCCTAACCTTGAAGACGAAACTACTAGAGAAATAGTAGTGAATACTTTAAAGTAAGTACAGTGTACAACACACAGGACATACTGAATGTATGCGGGATAGAGGAAAACAGTGTATAACCTACTAGAGAGCTTGAATGGCGGAACTGGATCAATGAGAGATAACAAAAAGACAACATTTATTAAGAGCTACAAAGGACAGGAAATCGTGGAGAACCATGATCACACACGTTCCTAAGGAACATGACACATAGAAGAAGATGAAAATGAAGAAGAGTATCATTTTCGGTCATTTATCGCAATGCGAGTGGAGAAGTTAATGATTATATTTTCTACTTCTTTCAAAACCAAATAAGAATTTCGAATCCGAATTTAAGTTTTCTAAAAAGCAATTATTACAGTAAAATATTAAAAATATCTGTTTAGATATAATTATTAAAGTAAACTTGCCGTGGATCATCACTTAGCAAATGCTTTTGGGCCCTACATGAAACAAAAAAACCTCTTTCTATAGGGATTTTTACTTTCTATCGTGTGCGTCCAATAAAAAATATAATAGAAAATCGCTGACGCAAATAAGCAGGTTTTCGTCGTGCTTAGACACTAAACATGAGTAATGGTAACATTAGCCGTTTCCCTACAAGGAAACATTTGGCCTTCGAGTGGTCAGTAATATTTTCAGTTGAAATTTATAAAATCTTTCTCTTAAAACAATTTTTTTCAGGAAAATATATTTCTCATGTCCAGTAGCTATTATTGCTCTTTCCAGCATTTTCCCAACAACCTTTTTATTTGAAGTTGTGTGGAATATAAGCAACTTGATTATGCCATTATTTTCACTTCGAATTACATGTGCTATCCATTTTAGTGGTTGTAGTCGTTGGAAGTTCTTAAGTGATGTGGTTTCTATTATTTGGCAAAGTTCTTAGTAGTGCCAATTTTCATTCGCTCGAAGATATTTTAATCATTGATCTGAAAAAGTTTTTTTTTTACAGCTGACAGGTTAGATATTTCTGGATGATTTGAGCATCCATATGAAAATCTCTAGCTGACGAGGCTATTTAAGAAGATGACTTGATATTTTAGGTTAATGTTTTGCTTTGGTAGCGATTTGCGATGTTGGGCAAAACAGCCCTAACACAGTCTATCCTATGTCCAATGTCCTTATTCCTATACTAAATTTGGTATAACGGATACCTACACCGTGGTATTTTAAATGTTTAGTATTTACTAATTCCACATCATAAATTTTTATGACTGATTCAGAGTATGTGCCATTACTGCTTTCATTTCAATTCCAGATCATAGTTTCTGTTTTGGAAATGTTTATCTTGAGTCAAATTTCTTGGAACACTTGGTAGAGGACGTTGGCTTTTTGTTCAAGATTATTCTCATTCCAACTTCACCGTTGAAACTGTTAGATGTAGACGTCTCTTCTACTCCAATAGCTTCATGTCTCGCACATCTCTCCTGTGGAACTCCCTTCCTTATTCCTGTTTCCCTGACAAATACAATCTCCAACTATTTAAGTGTAACGTCAATCGACATCTCCAGTTGCCTTGATCTATCCACTTCCCTTCTCCACATCCTTTCACCTTTCATTCCTATCTGCTCTCGCTCCAAATCTTCTGTAACCCCCTTGCCTAGATCGATCCACTATCTTTCTCCTTTACCACTCCTATCTTCTCTTCCTCCAAACCTTCTGTAACCCCTTGCGTGCTAGTGGCTTCCAGCCTTGCTTGGGGGGATAAGCTTAAAAAAAAAGTATGAAAACCTAAGCCACTGATATAGCCCACCCATCATCATCAGTACATTGGCCTCTGGAGGGAAAGCAACACTTTTTTTTCTATTACTAGACTCGTTTGGAATGCCTAAACGGTCAGTGCCCATCTCTTCACAGCTCTACTTGTATATACACAGGGTATAGTCTTCATTTTCTTCTTGTAGCACTCCTGATGATGTCATCGCCGGAAATGTTTTGTAGAATTATATAGTTATATCAGATCTAGACATACAGTGGAGTAAGAACTTGAAAGGCAGTTTCCAAAGGATAAGAAGAAAAATCTCTAGTGATGTAGCCATATACCGCAGTCGGGCCAAAATAACAGGTATACAATTATCTATTGGAGAGGTATACAATTTCCTTGAATTGTTTTCTACCATATATGCCATGATTACATCTCTCATCAGAACGAAAACTAAAATGGATTGTGAGGAATTGACTTTCATAGAACGGTGACAGCATAGTTAATACAATGTTTATTAGTACTTTTGCTATAATGGATTCATTTGCGATATCTCTGTACGTATGAGAATGTTGAGGACTCCTTTTTTGTTTGCATAGTGCATTAATGTGCGATATACCCAACTTTTTGGCGTCCTGGGTACGACGTTAAACTGCATCCAACAGCAAGACCTCTGATCAGGAGGTTTTGAGGAAGCGTGGAACCACCTCTTAATTGCTAGTGTTCCCAGGTCCACCCTGACCCGGGGTAGTAGCACCTGTTTGCCGTCCCAGCTATGGGAAAATAGTGAACTTCCAGGTCTTTTCTAGCACATTGAAACAATGATGTTGCCAACTACACTATTTTGAAACAACGATGTTGCCAGTTTTTGACAAAATGATGTTGCCCGTTTTTGAAACAATGATGTTGCCAGCTATACGTTTTTGATATATTTAGTAAATACTGGATCTGGCATTAAATAACCCATAGTGGTTGATATGCCATAAAACCCCAAACAACCAAACCAATCAACTTTTTGGTGATGCGTTTCTGATTTCAGACTCTTTTCATGATATCGAGAAAGTTTTTTTTTTTAATTCGGGAGTGGGTATACTATTTTCAATGTTTCAGACTCAATATCAAGTGTTATCTCATATATTAACTTTTTTTTTATAGCTTTCTTGATTTTCACTAGGTCCGTAATTGTTTACATTTGCAAACAAACATTCTATTGATCGGATTTGTATTGGTGTATGTTCTATTTCCACGGGCATCTTCAGTTTTGTATGGTCCGGGTTGAAATTTGACTCGAAGTGTTTTTTTGAGACCAGGACATTTCTTCTGTGTTAAATTTGATTGTATGATGTTATTATTATTATTCGCTTTCCTCCGCATTTCAACACATTCTCTATGCTTTATTAATTTGATTCCCAATTTGGTTTCTAATTTAGTTTCCAATTTTCATTAAATTTAAATTCTATAAAAGATTTAAATTCTCTAATACTTTGATTTCAAATTTGATTTACGATTTGGTTTCCAGTTTTCATTAAATTTAAATTCTATAATAAATTTGAATTCCATAATAAATTTAAATCCTATAAAAAATTACTAAAAGAATGCATTAGTCTAGTTATCACTGTTTCTCGCGGAACCCCTAGAAATAACAAAGCTTCACGTCACTTGAAGACTTCCAACAACAGTAACACTAAAAATGAATAATACATGTAATAAGGAGAGATAATAATGGCATAAATAAGCCATTAACTATTCCCATTACCAAAAACTATAAAAACATTGGAAGAAAACTCTCATCTATACGAGAAGGAGCTATAACAGAACTTGAGGAATCTAATTTAATGAAAACAAAGTTTAAGAAAAAGATTTTATAAATTCCAACTGAGGGTAAGATTAAGTTTTCGGTGAAGGAATGTCGAATCTTTCCAGTACGAAAAAGGTTACTGTTAGCGGAAGCTAAATTCCTTCCACTAAAAAGGACGGTAACTCAAAATACAATTGAGTTACTTCCCTTGACTGTGAAGACGAGGGCGCCACTTCTGAATTGAACATGGCG
Source organism: Acanthosepion esculentum (assembly GCA_964036315.1). NCBI lineage: Eukaryota > Metazoa > Mollusca > Cephalopoda > Sepiida > Sepiidae > Acanthosepion > Acanthosepion esculentum. The sequence continues at coordinate 50,827,952 of OZ038491.1, read as the reverse complement.
ACCAGCTGACACGCAGATTGTTTCAATCTATACAGATTGTTTCAATCTATACAAACCTCGCTGTTCTCAGACAGTGAATGAATAAAAGTTGTTTATTTATGTTAAAATACATTTATCTTTTAATTTCATTCATTTTTGTTCATCCCATTACCATTAGCATTACATATTTTCAGATTGAATTGCAATTGATATAAAACGCTGTATTTGATGACGAATGACACGAAACTTGGTGAACTTGAGTATTTCAAAACATGTTCATTCCGCCTTCAATAACTGTAAATATTTACAGTATTTACATTGTTCGGACTGTTATCATCATCTTTAATCAATCACATTCACGACGTTTCGGTCGTTGTACTCTCCGGCCTTCTTCAGGTGATACTTGTTGGAATTTCGAACCGAATACTTTAATTAGTCCACTCCATGGAGGTATATTGTTCTAATTCCATATACCTTCGGATATCTCGGTTTTAGTTCATTCGCCTTGATAACTGTCCAAACGTCTTGTTCTCTCCAAGAGATTGAACTCACAACTCTTTGAGTGAATTCACTTTTTGGATCAGTCAATCAACGCTTGTTATCCACTGGGCCATGTGCCTTTAGGACCAACTGTAAAACTATAAGAAAAGAGAAACATCGATTTAATCGATCATAATTGTCACTTTTAGTTTGTGCTTTTAAAACAGCGCACAACATGAAAAAAGTATAATAAAAAATATGCCCCCTGTTTGTCTATTGTCTTTTAATAATTTTAAAAGTCGGGTCATTAGTTATAAAACATTGACAAGATTTGAAAATAATTGCTTGCCTTGCACAGTGATTAACATGCTAAATCTTGTAAACCAAGTTTGAGTTTTCTTTGTTTTTTTTAATAATGTACCTTGAGGCGCCTGCCTTTTATTGTGTGATAGATTTCAGGAAGAAAAACAATTACAGGAAGAAAAAATATTTTTAGAAAGAAATGATAACGCTGTATCTTTTACGTCAGCAGAATTTAACGGAGGTGCATGTGGTGTCAGAGACAGCGGCTAGGGATGGAAAATCGGAGAGTCGGGTTCGAATTCTATTTGGGTTCGTTACATTCATTTACGTGAAAATAACCTTTAGAAATGTATGCATCCAATTCTGCTGAATGACGTTTTTCTTTTTCGAATATCCAGGCCGGTAGATGAAATGAAATACTGTTTAAAATAAAGTGACCGTCTACTCAAATATGGGTATCCTACTAAAATTAATGTTTTAAATCTTCTTTTACTTCTTCTTCTTCGCTCCATGTCCTTTAAGTGGGCGATCATGGCTCTTCTCAAGTTCTTTGTTATTTGTAGCTCTTTGCAATGTTTGCCTTTTTACTCTCCCTTCCACTCGTTAACCTGACATCCATTTAAAGAAGCTTATTAGGTAGGTTACTCTCTCTTTCCAGATGCCCACAACTTCCAATCTTTGATAGCTATAAGCAATTTTTGCTTTTTTACCATCCCTCCCACTCTCGTCCTGGGTATGACGATAAACTACATCCGCCTCCTGGGTAAGACGATAAACTATGTCCAACAGCAAGGCCTCTGATCAGGAGGTTTGGAGGAGCGTGGAACCACCTCTTAATTGCTGGTGTTCCCAGGTCCACCCTGACCCGGGGTGGTAGCACCTGTTAGGGGTCCCAGCTATGGGCAAATAGTTAACACCCAAACTTGTATAAAAATAGGTTTTAATACCAGAAACAAAAATTATTATCAGCAATACTTAAAAAATACCAATAATACAAACAGCTATACATTCTTTGAAAAAAAAGAAAAAAGAAAAAATGGAGAATGGAACTCAGAATACAAAATAGTGCGAACAGAATATTACCAAGTGAGCAATTTAAAAAAAAAATTACGGAAATAAAACCATCCAAGATTGTAAATTTCCGAAAAAGAAGTTGGATTGTACTAAAAAATATGAGTAATTGAAAAATGGTTCAAATATATATGTATACATACACATCCTTTTTTTTTTACCAAACTATCGCTATGAATCTACTTCAAAAAATTTTGTTGGCATTAAATGACCCACTGAGGTTGATATGCCATAAAACAAAACAACCAACCAAATCCCTCTCACTCACTGACCTGAAATCCATTTAAAAAAAGTTTATTAGGTAGGTTACTCGTTATTTCTCTGTGTCTCATTTGCATTTAATATGCATTGTGTGTGTCTAATTCACTAAACCTTATTTACTCATTAGTCGTCCGAGAAATTTGAACCGTCTCTTTCTGATTCTAAGTGGGTTGCACTGGTTAAAATTCTAAGATGAGGTAACATTATAATTCTGCATGCCCCTTCTTTCGCAAGAAAGGAATTTAGAAGGAAAAGGAATGAATTAAAGGAAAAGAAAGAAAGAAAGAAAGAAAGAAGGAAGGAAGTTGGAAAGAAAAGGAATGTAAAAAGAGGCAAAGAAATAGAGAAAAATGAATTAAAGGACAAGAAAGAAAAAAGAACGAAAGAAAGAAAGATGGAAGAAAAGGCATGTGAAATGAGGGAAAAAAAGGAGAGAGAAATGAATTAAAGTAAAAGAAAGAAAGGAAAAAGAAAGATGAAAGTAAAAAGTATATGAAATGAGGCAGAGAAAGAGAGAGAGAGAGAGAGAGAGCGCGCGCGAGAGATAGAGAGCAATATATTAAAGGATAATGAATAAATAAATAAAAAACGAACGAAAAAAATTACTTCTGTTTCATTGTCGTTTCTATATCTTTTCATTATTAAGCTCTTATTTCATTAAAGAATTACCAAAATTTATAATTATGATATTTTCCGTATTATTTTCTCTTGGCTGTTAAGCTCAAATATTGAAAAACGCAATAGTCGAATTTTCATTTGTATTTTATAGTCTTGCAAATCGCAAGCATGTCTCAGAAAATTCAAAACATTGGAAAACCGTGAAATATGCACGAGTACTGCTGCTTGTCATAGCTTGAAAATACTTAATGGAAACGTTGTGTGTATAATAATCAAAAGGAGGGCATAACTCGAGCATATAAAGTAAATCAAATATACTAATTAATTTATAATAATTTATCGTTTCAAAAATCAGTTAATGAAAAAATAGACTAGCTGAGCAATGACCCATTATGCATCTTCAAAGTACTCTTATCGGAACCTCATATGTTTGTCACAGTAACTTTCCATTTTTAAACTGGTAACTGCTCTCGAAAAGTAACTCCAATCTCTGGTTAACTGGGGCAAGGAATGTCGTGTAAATTTTAACGCCTTCAAAACAAAACTGCTTTCATTTAATCACCATAGAAATCCTTTTCTGCCTGCCATCAGCATGGCTGATACTAACATCCAGGAGGGCAACTCTTTACGCCCTCTTGCCTCACGTTTTCCCCCGACATGAAGTGGAGTAATTATATTGAATCATTTGCTAAGTCTACTGTTAGAAAAGTTAGTTTACTGTGTTGTGCTAAACAACTTTTCGTCTCAGAATCCATCTTGCACAGTTATGAATATACCGTTCGCCCGCCTACTTAATATTGCTGCCCTATCTTGTCTGGTGATCCTGCTGTACATCTGGAGATGCTTGACAAAATTCAGAGAATGTTCTGTAATGCAATCAATCTCGACTTCAGTCACTTTCTCACCGACATGTCGTGACTTCCCCCAGTGTCTTATACATGGCAATTGTTCTCATTAGCTTTCCTCTTTGACTGCCTGGTTTTAAACGTTTTATTAGATCGTCAAATGGGTCTCACCGTTTTGTTGTTGAACTAGTGAGATGCAACTGTTAGTTCTGTTTTAATAGTTTCTTTTATCACACTTCTGGCCTGTGGAACATATCCGTTCAGCGTTCTTTTCTTTGTTTCTAATGAAACATTCGTCAAGAATGCGATAGCTAAACAGTAGTCAATGTCGTTCATTGCCAAGTGAGTAACTAAGTTGGATAATACGTACTCCCAAAGGTCTCTTCTGATTTAATTGTAAATTGTATCAAAGCCACGCATCCGACACGTGACCTGTCCTGAATGTATCCAGCCATTTGGCTGGATACATTCAGGACAGGTCACGTGTTCCGTTTGAATTGAGCGTAGCATTTAATTAAAGATGTTAGCATAGTGGTTTATCGGGTTCAAGTTCCATCTGCGGCTGTTGCGTTCGATTTCAGACAAATACACTTGGAATACACTTGGAAAGTTATAAATGCATCTCTACTCCCTCCCGCAAGTTAGGGGGTAAATAGCAGAGCAAACCGAGCTTGGTTGGCCACCAGTTTAGGAGAAGAGTGACTCTGAATATAAAAATGACTGGACATTGAGCTATCAACCTAACCCCGTAGAAACCTACTTTCCATATAAACTACAAAAGTAACGCCTAACACGGTAAGGTTTCTGCCCCATACTCACCATGACCATTTAATTGCAATATATTTTTTATATGATTTTTCCATTGTTTATATTCTCATTTCTAATATTTGCTACCATCGGAAATTTCTTGAAAAATCTTTTCGATTTCCAAGTTTTGTTACATTCTACTGATGTATCGTTTTCTTCTTAAAATCTTTTCTTCTTCTTCTTTATGAAAATGTTTTTCTTCCTGAAATCCATCACGCTGTAATATCAGCTACCTGAAGGCATATTAGTAAAAAAAAGAAAAAAAAACCATCAAACTTGATTAACAAGTCATGGCATCTCGATGGCCGTGCAAGATAAACTGTTTTATTTTTAAATCTTGTCAACATTTTATGACTAAGAGGAAGATTTTTTATATTATCAAAAGACAATAACTAATAAACAATCAAGAAAATATTTATATTATACTGTTTTTTTTGCGTTGTGTGCTATATTAAAGCCGGGCACACATACAGACACTCCCAAACACGCTCGCAAAAATACACAAAAACACATACGAAAGTGGCAATTATGTTCGACTAAATTGATCTGTGTCTTTTCTTATGGATTCAAGGCTTGCCGAAATGGCTATGGTTTGGAAACCTAGCGCTACTAAATTGTGTATTTCTTAACTTTTAACTTTTTTGGTGGGGGTGGAGGGACTTTAAAACTAAGCGTAGCTAACTTTGGCTACTAATGTGTAGCCAGTTAGAAATGTACTAGCGCTGGGATTTCAAATGTAGCTCAGCAATTAATTTGAATACTTTGTGCAGATTGTATTCCTGAAGAAAACCATAAAGTAGATTGATCGAAACGAAATTATAACAATCAAGTAATTCAATAAATCTTCTCAAAATTAGAAGAAAAAAAATGATTTTCCTATTTTCTGTAAAATGCCTTGGGAGATATTTTCTTTTATCAAAAATTTAAAAGTATTCTTCAGTACCTTCCTGACAGAGCAAAGAAAATCTTCACCAAGTTGAAAACCCCTCTTGTGCATTAGAATAATACATGTTATTTTCTTAATAATAATAATAATAATAATAATAATAATAATAATAATGATGATGATGATGATGATGATGATGATGATAACAACAACAACAACAACAACAACAATAATAATAATAATAATAATAATAATAATAATAATAATAATAATAATATACAAACTTGTAAGTTGTACGACTGATTACAGAGAAAAATGAGAAAAATTTGAAAACCTTACTGAATCTGAAGGCTGGAACATATGAAACCCTTATTACATTTGAAGGTTAGACATACGAAATCTTTATTACATTTGAAGGTTGGGGTATGAGAAGTCGTTCTTAGACAGTAAAAATTTATTGGTCCCATGTTTGTACTTGTTAACCTACTTGAACTCGTCAACTCATTGTCGGTGTTAAAACAAATGTCTTCACCGAATGCGTCATTAGACTTATCCTGATCTATAATAGTAGTGGTTGGAGAAGAAGCAGCAGCAGCAGCAGCGGTGGTAGTCATAGTAGGCTTTTGCAAGGTGAAAGTTCTTGTATTATAAGTGTGAGAAGTAGATACTTAGAGTAGTTGTTGCGGATGTTACAAATGAACGTATGGGTTGGTCGCAGTAAGCACAGAATGGAAGAAATTGCTCAGGGCTTTCAAGAAACTGAAAGAACAAGGTGACGGCATTACGTGTGTGTCCAAATTCTTAATGTAGCCAATTTACATGATCGCATCGTAAAAATAATATTCAGTGGTATATATATATATATATATATATATATATATATATATATATATATATATATATGAAGAAATATAGTCTTAAAGTGTGCTATATTTATGAGATAAAGTGCTCAATATAAGAGATAGAGCGTGTGTAAATATAAAAGTGAACATATAAGTCAACACTTAGGAGCGACAGTCTGTTTCATGCTAGTGCAATCGTCAGGCAACTCAGGTTGCCTGACGATTGCACTAGCATCAAACAGACTGTCGCTCCTAAGTGTTGACTTCTATGTTCACTTTATATATATATATATATATATATATATATATATATATATATATAAAGTGAACATTGAAGTCAACACTGAGAGGCGACAGGCTGTTTCATGCTAAACGCAGTCGTCAGGCCATGAGTCTAGCATGAAACAGCCTGTCGCCTCTAAGTGTTGACTTCAATATTCACTTTTATATTTACACACGCTCTATCTCTGATATTGAGCACTTTATCCCATAAATATACCACACCTTAAGAGCACATATATATATATATATATATATATATATATATATATATATATATATATATATATATATATATATATAAAACTTTTTATGTGCTTTGTTCCTTTAGGACGTGTGCAAATCCCCGGTCTTCCCCGCTTTTATTGCTTTAAACAACTTTTGGCCCTTTACCATCTCTCTTTGTCCTTGTTCTACCGTCCATACATAAAAAGCGTCCTGGGTATGACGATAAACTACATCCAACAGCAAGGCCTCTGATCAGGAGGTTTTGAGGGGCGTGAAACCGCCTCTTAATTGCTTTTATTTTCTATAACCCCTTGCATGCTAGTGGCACTCCCGCCTTCCTTGGAGTGAAATGCTTATAAATAAAGCTTTCCTAGCATTTCAAGTAGTTCTTTGCGTCGTACTTTATCAAATGCTTTTGCGCCATTTAATAAACGGAGGTGTCGGACTGACTGTGACAGACAATTATATCATAAATATATAAATGCATTAGAATTATTCGTGATTTTAAGATAAATAAATGTTAATATATTATTATTATTATTATTATTATTATTATTATTATTATTATTATTATTATTATTATATGTGTCTAGTCCTTTCAGAACATGAGCAATCATGGCTCTCCCCAACTTGCTAACCTTCGTAGCTCTTAGTAATCTTTGATCCATTGCTATTCTTTCCACTACATGTTCTGCCATCCATTTAAGTAGTTTACTCGCTTTATCTTTCTGTGTATTTTTTGAGTGCCAAATTCTCCTAGCCCACGTTCCTCTATATGTGTCCCTGAAATTTCAACTCGCTTTCTGATTTTAGATATAAGTGTCCATTTTGTTCCCGTTTTCATTAAAACTTGCTTGTCTATCTGTTATGGTCCAGGTTAGGACCAAGGAAGAACAACACGAACACAAGAGTAGAAATAACGAAGATATATTACACGGAATAATAATACAAGATGTGGAAGGTGTTAGTATGACTGTCAGTCTGGTTTGGAGTGAATTACTATCAGCTCGACTCGATTCGTCCCTCTCTCTTGTGAGGCGTAGTATACATAGTGTTAGGAAGAGTTAATTCTGTAGTTATAGGTAAGGACCCATAACACTATGAAATACCCCGTCCATGGTATTCCTAGTGTCCTTCTGTAGCCTCTCTGTTGCCTCAAGTCGCATTTTCATCTACGAAGAAATTGTGCTGGCGGAATGATATTACATAACAGTTCAACACTCTTTCTTTCTGTCTTCCTGATTTCTTAATACTTCGTTTAGGTTTTAGAAGATATCTCTTGCTATTTGCCTTTTGATTTCGGTGACATGTTTCTCAGTTATTTTTATGCATTTAATTACATTTATGGTTCCTTTTGTCTTTCTTTTTACATCTGCATTTATAAAAGTAAGTCAGTAATTTTTATTGTTGTAAGGTGCTCCGTACTATTATGTAATTATTTGCTAAGCGTAGCTTAGTGGTGGCACCATGTGAGGATCGAAATCATTACTTAGTCGTAATTGATCTAGGGAGACTAACTCGCCTGCCATTACACCACGTCGAAATGCACCATGGTGCTTTTCTAAGCGTATCTTAGATGCGGCACAAGGCCGAATGTGTGGGGTACCCAGTGAGGATCGAACTCACAATTCAGTAGTAACTGATTGTAGCAAAACAAGCTTGCTAACCATTACATCACGATGAAGTGCCTCTACGTGAATATAACGAACCCAACTGGAATTAGAACTCGGCTCTCTCTCCGATTAACAATTCCGAGCTATTTCACTACCTGCACTTCCAAGCTTACTGTCACCCATCTTGGTACTGACCCGGCTCGACGTTGTTTAACTTCAGTGATCGTATGGGAACCGGTGTTTCATACCTGAATTAATTATCATTTTGCACATTAATATAGGCTTTGTTTGGCATTTTATAATGATTATAACTGATTATGAGTATATATAAGATATAAATTAGATAATATGTAAGATGTAAGTTACGTGAAATAATAATTAAAGTTTTACACAACTATTTGTTGAGTCTTCTTTTTATGTGCCGTGTCCCTTCAGGATGTATACGATTATGGCTCTCCACTTCTCTCTATCCCTTGTAGCTCTCAATAAGTTTTGTCCCTTTGCTACTTCCCCTAGGCCATGTTCTGTCATCCACTTGCTTAAACCTGCTAGGTATGTCATGTGTTGCTTTTCCTTGTCTCTCTTTCCCTCTATTCGACCTGTGAGTATCAGATTCTCCAGAGCCTCCTTTCTCATTACGTGTCCAGGAAATTTCAGCTGCCTCTTTCTGGCGTTAAGTATAAGCTTCCTCCCTGTTTGCATCCTCTCCAAAACCTCATCGTTGCTCACACGTTCGGTTCATGATATCCTTAGCATCCTTCTGTAGAACCGTACCTCCGTTCCCTCGAGTCTCTTCTTCATCTTTGAGGAAGCCGTCCAACATTCGCTGCCGTAAAGGAGGACAGATGTCACGTAGCAGCTTAGTACTCTTTTCTTTGTTACCAAAGAAATCCTCCTGTCTCGTAATACTCTGCTTAACCTTTGGAATGCGTCTTTGGCCATCCCAGTAAGTCTTCGGATCTCAGCGTCTCACTTACCGTCCTCTGTCAAAACATTTCCCAGATATTTAAATTTCCGCACCTGCTTGATCTTAGTAAAAGGTCTGTCGCAAAATTTCGGTAGCACTGTTTACGGTAAAATGACGGCTGCTGGGTTTTATCCTGTTACTAGTTATAAGAAATGAGAATTTTCGTGACTTATAAATTTACATATTACAACATCGGATAGACAACGTTGGTCCAAGACTTGAAGAAGTTAAGATTGTAATGATAAAGGGGACATCCTCTTAAGAGTCTGTTCCACAAAGTAGCCGTTCTTGCGAAGAAGAAATCTGAATAGAATGTCCTTCTTACCGATGGAATACGAAGGGAGTGTGGAAAATTCAACCATGTGTTCATGGTATGGTGTGTCCAAGCTGTAAAAGTGTGAGCTAAGGAATGTAGCTCATCTGTACATTTGCTATGGAAATAGCTATAGGCATGCGACGTTTCATCTCAAATCACCTGCAGTTGAACTGAGAACATGACACAAATAATAAAAAAGCACAACAGGAAAAAAGCCAACAAACCACTCGCACAAATCAAACCCACGTTTAACTGAAGAAAAAAGAACGAATGTCTCTTAAACGGCAATTACATGCACAACAATGTAATATACCAAGCCACTATAAAACCAGCAGATAACCTAGAAAAATATACATGGGTGTAATTGAAGGAAAGTACACAAACAAAACATCCTTTACAAATAGTAAATACGTAAACAGCACAATGCTTTCTCAACATATCTGGGAGATTAAAAGCAAAAACCAAATCACACCAAAAATATGAAAAATAAGGAAAACAGCACTAGCCAATAACAATAAATAAAAAAAACTGTAAACTCTTTCTGGAGGAGAAAAATAGCTTCCCAGATCAACACAAACTACTAAATAAACAATCAGAATTCATATGAAAATGCAGACGCAAAAGCAAATTTTTACTATGTCACTCAAAAATCGAAAACAAAAAACGATCAAGAATAAACAAAAATAAATAAAAAAAAATAAATACACAAAAATAAGCAAAATAAATTAAGTAAATGATAAACAAATTAATAAACTACAAACGCATACATAAACAGAAGTAAACGTAATAATAACACAACAAAAAATAATAAAAAATAAACAGAAGAGTTAACAAACAACACTATAAATAACTACAAAACTGTATCCGGATCCACAATTATTCCCACCCGATAGCTCTTAGAGTAATTCGAAACATAACCATTATCGCCCACCAAAATAACCGTTAGAACAATACAATATACTCCTCACAATGCATAACTAACCAGTATATATAATATATTCCAGCAAGAACAAAGCGCATATGGCCTGACAGTTGCGTATAAGCATGAAACAGACTGTCACTGCTGGGTGTTGATTTCAATGTAGTACAATGTCATTATCAGGGTGTTGTTTATTTCAAGTCAAATATTGTAGTGTTCGCTATTTCCAAAGACAAAATTGCTGTGTTCATCTGAAAGTTAAAACTTGTCTAAATTATTCAATGAAACATGTCTCAATATATATATATATATATATATATACACACACACATATATATATATATATATATATATATATATATATATATATATATATAGATATATATATAATAAATTAACTGATTTAATATATGGTTTGTTCTTACTCTTCATTCTTTTTACTATAATATATATATATATATATTATAGTAAAAAGAAAGAACAGTATGTATATATATATATATATATATATATATATATATGAACAATTTTTGAAGGAGCATTATCATACTTAAAGCTTCTTGATTGTAAATTGTCGTCTCCTTCAATCTGTAGAACGTAGACGACCATAGCTCTCCACAGCTTCCTATCTTTTGCAACTCTTAGTAATGTTTTGTCTTTTTATCACCCATCCCACTGCCCGTTCTGCCATCCATTCACATAAGATCGACAGGTAGGTAACCTGCTCCCCTTTTCCTTTTACCTTCGATATATCCTGTGAGTGTTAAAATTTCCAAGCCCGTCTTTCTCATCATGTGTCCCAGAAATATCTGATTCTACGCATAAATGTTCTTTTTCTTTCAATTCTCCTTAAAATTTACTCTTACACGCTCTGTCTATGCCACCCTCATAATTCCTCTGTAAAACGACAATTTTGTATTCTCAAGTTCTCATCTGTAAAGAAATTATCAACATACACTGTCATATAGAAGGATTGTTATTGCGTAATAATTCGACACACATTGTTTCTCGCAAGATTTTTCTGTTTCTAAGAACTTGTTTTCGGATTTCGGAGTCATATTTTCCATGCTCTTGTAAAACACTCCCCAGATATTTAAACTTGTTTGACTATTAAAAAACATCTTGTCCAAGAACCTACAACAATTTTCGGCATGCCTCTTGACACCAACATCAAATTTAAAGGGACATTATTTTACTACCTACAATAACAGACCAAGACATTACTCGATCTGCCATTGTTGACTTGATTATTTCCATAAAGGACAAACTGTAGCCAAACCGCCAGGCCCAACCAATGTAGCTCGATAATCATCAATAAAAATTATTGTTGCGCAATAAGTTTTCATGTATTTCTTCGCCCGACACATAGGTTCCTCTTATGATGTTCAGTTAAAGATAGTAGTTTCGTTGCTTTCATAACTTAACGTTCGAACTTTCTTAATATCATGCATCTGTTTATCTTTGCAACATCATCATCCTTAGTCCTTCGAATGCTTCGATTGTCGGAGGGGGAACCTGAGGGCAGAAGAAACAGACAACATCGTCCAGGATGATCTGTGGAGATCCGGCATTGTCATGCCATGTTTGCTTTTAGCGTTTCCCAAATCTGTTTTTGTAATATTATTAAATGTTGCTTTAATAAAAACTGAAGGTAATTAACTCGGACGAAGGTGCATTCAAAATGATATGATTTTCCAGTCACTTCCAATTAATATACAATTTCAGTTCATCTCCTAAATTAATACTGAAGTAATGTGGGGTAAGTAAACCTATAACGAAATAAGAAAAACAAATAAATAAATAAAAAATTAAACACAGTTGAAATTCGCCAAAATCTAATTTCTATAGGGATACAGTTAAAGAAAGAATAAAACGCTTAGACGCTCAACGTGAATCATGATTTATCTCGCTTATACAGGGTGTCCATAAAGATCGTGTGCACTTTAAAAAATTTTATAACTTTATTTGTATTTGCGATAGAAATAATTTGTAAAAAGGATTAGAAAGAAGTAAATCTATATTTTTTAAGGTTTTATTGAAATTTTATTTAAGTTTCCACATGCCCTCCATCATTAGCAATACAAAGGGTATATCTGTATATCTCGACATTCTGGACAAAGTCCAAATAATGATTGTAGGAAAAACCACTATTTGATCCGGCGTGCTTTAACCTGCTCGGCCACAGAGATCATCATATCCCAGCAAGGTTCTATTTTCCCTTTTAAGGAATGCACACTTCCTTGTGCAGATTTTTATCGAAAGTTCATTGCTGCTCGAAACATACGCCTCGTATTTTATAATCGGACTTGTCGTGTTGGTATTCTTGTGGGCTATAGCGGCTGAACAAGCAAGAGAGAACGAAGGAGAATGTTGTGCTTCCAATTGGTATTTCCGTGTTGGCATTGATAACAGAAAGATGTACTGTTAATAAGGAGTTCTTGGCTCATAGTTGAACGGAAAGATTATATATATATATATATATATATATATATATATATATATATATATATATATATATATATATATATATCGAGAGAGAGAGAGAGAGAGAGAGGAGAGAGAGACAGACAGAGACAGACAGAGAGAGAGCGTCTACCGCATAGTCGGATTTGCTAAGAGAGCTAAAATAATATTAAAATAATATTAAATTACAGTTGCAAGGAAAATACTAAACTATGATAATAATAATTTACAATGTAAGCAATATTAATCTCAGTAATAACAGTAATACCACTACTAATGCTACTACTATTACTACTACTAATAATAATTCATATAAATGTAAAAATAGCACGAAATACCCTCAGGAAAGCAAATGCCTAATCAATACTATAATATATGAATCAACGGTAAGAAGGAATACTAACCGAGGTCCTAAGATTAGCCTTCTGAATTTTTCCTGATATATATATATATATATATATATATATATATATATATATATATATATATATATATATATATAAACTGCTTTTTATGTAAATGATAATGATAACGACAAGAGTAATAAACAAGTAAACACAAGTATCAAATTAAAAGACTTTGTCATCTTTATTGAGTCATTTATTCGGCGGCAGGAGCAGCAGAGTCAGCAGCGGCATTTTCGGCAGGGGCGACAGCGGCATTGACTTTATCAGCAGCAGCTTGGTTGTAGTGAACACCATAGTATGGGTAGCCCTGACCCCATCCGTAATAGTTAGGCCAGTTGGCGGCGGCAAAGTAGTTGGAGGGGGCATAGTATGGGTTAGCGTACCAGCCGTAATAATTGTCAGGGTAGACTGAAAAAAGAAAAAAAAAACAAAAAAAAAAAACGGATAAAATGTTAGAATTTATACAGAAAAGTAAAATAGTATATTCAACAAATTTAATCAAGATATGTATTTATAATTATCTTTAGTCACATATTTCAAACATCTGCCGTTGTTGGCGTGAATGAGCAGTTTTTTAGTTGTTTTTTTTTTAATTTCTGTAGAAATTCCCCTATCGCATCGTTAAATATTGGAGCTTAACAACGTTAACAAAATATTGCAATAACAATGATAGATATGAATGCGGAGCGTTATTTTAAGAAGTGGGTACAAATGAAAAGATTTAAAATTGAAAACTTTTTCAATTTCACTGACACGGCCCTTAAATATGCCTATCTTCCCTTCTTTCTTTCTTTTTTTATTTCTTTCATTTTCTCACTGAAACCAATTAGTGTATTTTCTTCTCTTTCTACACGATCAAAACAGAATAGTCCATTATTTATGAGGTATTGGCAGGACATATCGGTCGTTCAAAGTAACGAAGGGAGTGACTAGTATATAATTATAATAAGATGTTTTCTATACTGTGCTGTGGAAGAAGGATTTTTTTAACATTAATATTTTACTTTTAGTTTACTTAGCAGAATTAATAAAAAGCAATTTTCTTTTTCTTTTTTGCTATGGCTTTTGAGAATTTGTTGTGCCACGCGTTGTTTAGACCAATGATAAACGTGCATAAAAAGGAAAAATTGAAAAAAATATAAGCAGTAAATGCTGATAGCCATTGAAAAGTGGACGGACAGGTCCAGATACAAAACTCTGGGGTCGGGATGCCTAAGGTAACTTCAATCAGCTAAGTAACAATCTCTTACTCACATTAAACGTATATATATATATATATATATATATATATATATATATATATATATATATATATATATATATATATATATATAAGGCAGTTTTCTTTTTTTGCTATGGCTTTTGATAATTTGTGCAGCGCGCTGTTTATTCCTGATACTATGCTGTGCATTGGGGTGACTGATTTTTTTGCTTATCCCTTTGTTTATATATATATATATATATATATATATATATATATATATATATATATTGTAAGACATTTTTATGTTTATACATTCTTTTTATAGATACAAATATTTAAGTAAATGCTTTGTTTATAATAAACAGTATTAACAACATTTACCGGACTGAATGTCCGAGAAATTTTCATAGAAAATATGCGTTCTCCGGTAGGAATCGAACCTGTATCCTATACGGAACCATCATATAGCCTGATGTGCTTTACCGATTTAACCACAGAGGTACGTTTCGGTTAGCTAGGTCGATTTTACTGTTTTTAAACTGCAATTCTCCATGATTTTCTCTCGTACATTCATATCTGCATGATGCGTATACAAATGTAAACAAATGACGTCACACATTATGAAATGGACAAAGTCCGACTATTATTTTAAGACATTTTTATGTTTATACATACTTTTTTTATAAAATCGACCTTGCTAACCGAAACGTACCGAAATGAATATCTATTATGTCTGATCATGAGCCGTTCTAAACTTCGTATGTTTGCTTTAATTTCAGGTGAACATTTACATATTTTTTATCAAGCTGGTTCTTGATTCAATATAATATATATATATATATATGTGTGTGTGTGTGTGTGTGTGTGTGTGTGTGTGTGTGTGTGTATGTGTATGTGTGTGTGTGTGTGCTAGAGTCGTTGGTGTCTGTTGGAATTTAAATCAATCCACTGAAACCAGAAAGTATTTGTCTTAAATATATTTATTACGAGGCTACAGCAAGTCTCCATAGCTTTAATTACAACATTATTTATACCGATAATAAACTGCCATTTTAACTGAACGAAATTATTTGGTAAAATTAAAGAAGCAAATGAAAAGTTATTTAATATTTCGAAAATACATTCTTGTAATTTAACTGGCTAATTAAGTAACATAAGAAAAATTACATACATTTGTAAAATAAGAAATAACGAAAATTTCAAACTACTTACAGGCGGTAGCCATTGCCAACATGGCGAAGAGGGCGACAACAACAGCAACCTTCATGATGAGATTAATCTAGAAAGATGAAAATATAATTTTGTAAATTCAACATACAAAAAGGACGTTTCGTTTATGATTACCTTATATACTTGTGTAACGCGCGATCTCGCCTATCGTACGACCCCCAAATTTTCACATATAAAGAAAATGATTTTATCATGTATCTCGTGTCTCATGTACCAAATTACAATAGACTAACCTCTTTCCCTATATCTCTTTATCTCATCTTCTAGGTAAATAAGTTAAAAAAGTAAAAGAGAATTATAAAAGTATGGTTAATAACGCTATTGCGCGTTGTCTAAAGGCCTACAGCCATAAACAACTGAACGAGAAACAGCTAAACATCTTATAAATGTAAAATCTTATAAATGGAAAAGATGAATATTCACTGTTTATATTTTATATTATGATACTAATATGTGAATATTACATGCATTATTATTGGATATTGTTAAGTAAAGCATCAGTTTTATCAAAAATCATATTTATTTTAAATACAGCTGTGATTTTTGACTACAGTAAATGGATATATAGCCAGGGCCAACAGTACATATGCTTATTTTATATCTATCTTCTAAAGGAAGACGACAACATCACTGCGATCGGTAAGAACACCGAGGAGAGATTTTAGGAAACTTGCTGTCATTTCTGCTAAAAAACAATGAGCTACAACTCAGTTACGTGTCGTGCGTGATACACGCTTAGGCGATCATGTATATTTCGATGCATAACTGACGAGGCAATTTTTTTTTCTCACAGTTTTGTTGCCATTTCTTTCTGCGGTAGACCAGTTGCCATCCAATAAAATCCAGTCTGCCCTGCTATTTACCCATCGCTTGTGGGGTGAAGAAGAGGATCTATACCTTTCCCAAGAGTATTAGCACGTAAGTGCATAGATTCGACTGGAATTCGAAGTCGGCTCTCCGATTCCTCAATCTGAGCCGCTATCCATTACTCCACCGTGCCTACAACGACAGCTACAAACTCAGTTACAAAAGTTAAAATTATAAAGTATAGAGCACATGATCACTAAAATTTTGAAAGAGAATAAGAACTATAATAAATTACTGCTAGGAAAGAGAAAGAGTTGGGAACATATAATGAGGAATAAAAGCTCGGAGAATTTAACACTCACAGGGCGCAAATTACTCAAGAGAAGCAGAGGGAAGCAGCTTGAAAATTTTGCGCGAATAGATGTTGGGAGAAATAGCACAAACACACAGAGCTTTTGTAAGGAAATGAATATGGCTGAAAGCAAGAAAGGAAACCGTGGAGAGACATGATCACCACATACTGTACATGCAGAGAGAGAGAGAGAGAGAAAGAGAAACAGAGAATACTTTCTAAATAAATACGTCAAACGTCAAAAATAAAAAGATGTTCTTTACTATCTTTTTATCATTTGACATGGTCATATGATCTTGATGTTCATTTTGCAGACAATAGCTTTTCCCCGATGTAACAATGCTTTCTACTCGAATAGAAAAATATAATTTCTCAATTTTTAACGGTTAATCACTATTATACTTAGAGGCAGTCAGCATCTGTTTTTGCAACAAGGATTCTTCATTTTATAAAAAGGAAAGAAACCATCTATTAAGACCAAAGAAGAAACGATGTTACCTTACCTTCTCTTGTTGAGTAATTGACAATGTCACTTACGCAGAGAATTGAAGTGTAACTGAAATCGCGAAGTTTTCCACTATTTATAGCTTCAAAAAAGCAACATTCTTGCTTCAGGGAATGAATTCGCCTAGATTACCGGTTTTAAATCAAATTATAATTTAAAGTATTATATATTCATTTGCATACGCCTGAGTCAAAATGGCATGGTAGGAGGTTTCTTATCGGTTTATGTGTGTGAATGCAGATATGCAAAAAGTTTTTTGCGCGTTTTTTTAACTTTCCTGCGCCACTCTTCTTGCGGAGTTAAATATATTTTGTCTACTTGAGTGACATTATCTATATAATTTATTCGAAAATGATAACATAAATATACTACAAAATCACTACAAAAATAGCCATTTTCTTTCAACACTTCTGGTATCTTATCAAGTGATGGTGTTGAATGTAGAATAATGAGTTTTAAAAGGTTCAAATCGACCAAACACTCCTCGATAAGGGAAACGCTGTTACATTAGCTCATATGTTGCGGCTTACATTGTGGATTCGTCTATGTGTTGATTGATTTATTGAAACTGTCATCTTCAACTTTGATAATGGCTTATGTAAGCCGAAAGCTTAGATTGGATTTAAACATGTATCAGTATGGGGTTTTCCTTTCGTCTTTCAACGATAATGTGATTAAGCTTATCAAACAATATGAAAGGAACTTACTTAAAATAAATAGACAAAACTTGTCTATATTATTTAATGAAACATGCATTAATATATATATATATATATATATATATATATATATATATATATATATGAATGCTAACCATTGGTATGTATAAGGTAAAATCTATATTGATAAGTGCCTCTGGGACATATATATATATCTCTTTGAAGAGGTGGATTAAATGCGATTAAATAGATGATTATCCCTTCAGGCTGTAATTAATGGCGAAGGCAAGCATGTCCAATTCTAAACGCACGTTTATGTCCTCAGATATATTTATGATTGAGTATCTATATGTCTAAATGTGATTTTTTTTCTGTCTGTCAAACCATTTCATGTAAAGCCCTCACATTTGGTATGGATACTTATTTGACACATGCGACGGTTTTACTGTAAAATGTTCCTCGTGAGGAAAGTGGCTTTCAACCTTTTTCCTTTTATATGGATTTGCCTCTACAGTAACAATTACCGTTTGTATCAGTTCGATGTAAGACTATAATTTCTGTTTTATTATTATAATAACTGTGTGAAGCTGCAAAATTACCGATCTCTCTTCGCTAATATATATATATATATGAAGAAATAAGATGTGCTATATTTATGGGATAAAGTGTTCAATATTAGAGATAGATCGTGTGTAAATATAAAAGGGAACATAGAAGTCAACACTTAGAGGCGACAGTCTGTTTCATGCTAGATGCAATCGTCAGGCCTGAAACAGACTGTCGCCATATATATATATGTATACATTATATGGACATCTCGGACCATACCTCCTGTAGTATACTTATCTGCTCTTAGCGTTTTTGTTATAGTAATTACCTTCCTTACTATCATTCTTCAGTTGACGAATTGCTTAGTCAGGGAATGTTTTATTAAATACATCCTTGTTAAGTAATACCAGTCTTGTCAGCTCATTTCAATTTATTTAACGAAACAAATTCAACAGTATGGATAAACACTTGAAGCCGGAACGTTTGGACACCCCTCCTAATACACCATCTTTAAGTAAGAATTTGAACCATAGGTTTCGAAGCTTCTCGTCGTTCCTACGCAAAATCATTGACTCTGTTATGGTGACCTATCTACATTAGAATGAACTCTTCCTCCTTCATAAATACTAACCTGCGAGACTTCCTAAAGACGCAGCCAAGACGCAGTGATTTAGCGTTGAAGTCCTTACCAGACCTAAAACGACCGTTTTTCTGCCACATTTGGATATTCGTTTTTTGTTCCACAAAATCCGTTTAGTTAAGTTCTGATTTATTTTACATTTTTTACGTTTTCTTTTATTGACTGTTATTTGAAAAAGTTTTTGATTTTCCTTTTTCTTTTCTTTTCTTTTTCAATTTATTACTTACCCAATTTTATTTTTCCTTTTATTTTGCATTTATTCTTTTATTATTAGCTTTTGATTTTACTGTTAAGTTTTCTTTTAAAATTTATTTTTTCCGTTTCTTTTGATTTTCTATATCTCCCCCACTTCCAGAGTTTATCTGTTTATTTTTTCTACGTGTTGTCGTCGGACTTTATTTTTTCGTTGTTTATTTATTACGTGTTATTTATTACGTGTTACTTCGTTTCTTTGTTTTTCCTTTTAAATATCCATTAAGTGTTCTGTATTTTATTTGTTTATTTCTTCCGTGTTCTTATTTGTTCTAATGTTTGTGTTTATTTGATCTAACTTGTCTGCTTTTATAATTTTATTTTCGTATTTCGATTATCGGCGAAACTTTATTTTTAAGGCAGCCGTATTGAATTTTTTGTTTAGTTTATACGTATTGTTTGTTTCGTATTTGTGTTTGCAGCTGTTCTTTTTTACTTTTATATTTATTTAAAAAAAGCTTTATTGTTGTTTAAAGTGTTTTCCTTATAGTTTACCTTATTTTGTGTAATTTATTCGGGTCTTCGTTCGTATAACGTTTGTTTTTGGTTTTATCGTTTGAACTGTTGTTTTCCGTTCTAATTTTGTGTATACTTATTTTTTTTCGTTTGTTTGTGACCAATTGTCCACGTTTTTCATGTCAAGTCTTTAATTTTTGTTAATTTTTGTTTATTTTCAATTAAGGTAAAAAAAAACACCCCCATTTTTTAATATGGTCCGTAAAAATCTTTTCGGCACTAAAAGGAAAAAAAAAGATCCACCCGATAAGGATAATGAAAATAAAAAAGGAGGATATTATAGAGAAATTAGTCACTGACGAAAAAATCCAATAGCATGAGGTAGTTGCCGATGTTAATATTTCCAGTGGGAGTATGGTAGCTGGAAAGTCCCAAAATACTGGAAACACAAGGAAACCTGACGAAGCTATGGAGGCCAAAAGTGGCCCAAATTCACCAAATAAGACAAAAGCAGCTGAAGATGAAGAAACTAAAACCCAAGATGTAGTGGTCGGAAAGACGCCCTCCTGCAGGATGTCCCCACCTAAGTGTTCAATCAACATCACGGAGTTCCTGCGTACAGAATATGAAGGCAGGCGAAAGATCCATGTATCAGTATTTGAGGCTACTCCTCAGATCGGCGGTGAGCACTTGGCCGCTTATTTGTCCCAATTTGGGAAGATACTTAGATAAGCCTAAGGTTTGGTTGGCTACTGGAAATTAAACTGCTCATTATTTGGTGAGCAGGATTTCCAGGACCAGCTGCTACTAATGAGGAAATTGACGGGGGCGGTTGTTGGGAATGCCTGGTGGGATAATCTAAAATCAAAAAGAACGTTTGCTGCTGATTTTAGTCATCGACTCAATCTAGATTCGCGGCGCAAACGTCTTGTGAGCAAAACGTCGATCGGGCAGTTAAATCCCGTGATAGTGGGTAAATAGCTTTAGCTAAGGTTGAGTTGTCCTCCTTGCTTATCAAGAAGCATCAAGTTCTGGTAGTTAGGGCTAGGTTAAAAAGAATGTCCTCTGAAGCGACGAATATGACCGTTGAAATGCGTGCAGAGGAGAATAGGAGCGCGTCTCGGCGACATATCGCGTGCGTCACATTGCCGGATAAGCGGACCGTGACTACAAACGCGGGCATATGCGAGGCTTTTCGTGATTACTTTCAGGAACTTTTCACCAGGGAGCCTGGTCTGAGCCCTGCTCAGTTCAACGCCTATTTAGCCGACCTTCCCTGCTTCGAGGCAGCTGAAGCGGCTGGGTACGAGGGTCCCATCACGGAGTCGGAAATCTGGGAACTGTTGAAACAGGTTGGCCTGGATAAATCTCCGGGATTAGATGGTCTTCCCTACGAAGTTTACTCTTGTTCCTTTGCTGGAACTGATTTACAACTGGATGAAGCAGGAGTCTATACCTCAACGCTTTACCAGGTGTGTGATCAAGTTGCTGCGTAAGGACAAGAACGGTGGGGATGGATTAGATAACTTTCACTCTTAACCATGTTAAATACAGATTTAAAGATTTGGGCGAAGATCTTAACCAACCATTTGCAGCGTGTCCTGTCTAGTCTGATTGCTTCCGAACAGACATGTGCTGTGAAGGGCAGGACTATTCAGGGCAACATTAATATGGTACGCTTGATCTTAGAACAAGTCGACAGTGAATCCGCGCTGATCAATTTAGGTCAGTCCATGGCCTTCGATAGGGTTGACCATCGTTTCCTGGAGGCTCTCCTTTCGGCGGCCGGTTTCGCTCCTGGATCCGACTTTTGTATGCGACTCCCGGTGCGCTGGTGGAAGGGAATGGGGTAAGATCGGAGCCTTTCGTATTGCCTCGCTCTATTCGTCAAGGTTGTCCGCTTTCACCTTTGCTTTACGTTCTTGCGTTGGAACCATTCCTTCGCAAGTTAAAGACGAATCCGGTTCTGCGCGGAATTCCCCTGCCTCGTGCTAACACCTCGGTCAGGTATTCTGCCTATGCTGATGACATTTCGGTTCTTGTGTCGAGCAGGGCCGAGATTGATGAAGTCAGCAAAGAAATCAGTGGTTATCAGATGGTGTCAGGGGCCAAGATCAACCACGATACGTCGGTTGGGTGCGTGGAAGGGAGTTTCCTCTGGACGGATGGGCCAGTCAAGATACTCGGCGCCTGGTTCGGTCCTGATATCCAGTTGGATATGAATTGGTCGGAGGTACAAGGGAAATCCGAGATCACAGTTAATCTGTGGTCTCGGAGGAATCTTTCCTTGAAGAGGAGGGCAGAAGTATGTGTTTCACACATCTACCCGATTCTCCTTTACCGACTCTCTGTACTTCCACTTCCGTATGCCACAATAATGTCATTAGTAAGGCTCTTGTTACCTTTCTTGTGGAGAGACAAGGCCGCTATGGTATCTCAGGAGATCTGTTACCTTCATCCATCTGAAGACGGTCTGGGTATGTCAATATATGCTTCGCATCGCCTTCCTAGACCGAATGTGTCGCGAATCGGATGAAGAGGGCTCCTTCTGGAAGGATCCCTGAGAAGTGTGCACTCGAACCAAATGCTCCTTCTACCGCGAATGGCGTCGTGCTCTAAAACGCCTCTTATAGGCGTCGGATGGCCTCTCCAACGTCCAGGCGTTGTCTCGTAGGGCATTATATCAAGTATTAGTCAGGGGGTCCGTTCGTGATGAGCCGATTGACGAGCTCGGTCTTAAGAAGCAGGAGGCTGGCTTAATATGGCCTTGGGCGCCTGGGTTGAAATGCCTCAATAACGATGAGGCATCACTCACCTGGCTGGTGATTCGTGGGGCCCTCTGGGTCGCCAAAAGACTTTTGTTCAGCGTGCTTGGAGAAATCTCCAAACCGTCGACGCTGTGATGGGAAAGTCGTGACCATTGGTCACGCCTTTTTTTCATTGCAGTGGTAGCTCCGTTGTGCAAGTTTGTTGAAGCCTCATGGTCCGCATGTTGCAAGGAAAGCTCTTTGTCCTTGAGGCCAGTTCTGTTTGTAGTAATGTGGTGCCGCAGATGGCGGAGACTAAGCAATATGTGTTCTTTTGCTTATTAAGTTTTATGAGAGTTGTGATTTGGACATAGCGTCAGAAGGAATTCTATGATGGCGAGAGGTTCACGTCTTTCTAACTGATCTTGTTCTTTAAGAATCAGCTTAAAGTCAAGATTACGACAGAAAAGCGGCGGCTCCCCTCATCAGAATTTGGCAAAAGGTGGGTGAATCTTGCGCGTTTGTGCCGAGTAAAGGGGGCTGACCTAGAGTGGCATTTTGATGCTAGTTAGGCATCAGGATATTGTCCTTCCTGGGTTGAACTTGGGCAACCCATCCCTGAAATTAGGCTAGTGTAGGTTTTGTTTCCATTCTTTAGTTTTTTTTCCAGTAAATTTAGCTAGGGCGTGTTTGCTCATTGGCCCCTTTTATTTCGGTCCCTATTCTCCTTTAGTTTAACTTCCCATCCCCTTCCTCGTTTAGGTGGTCAGTGTTGTCAGTTCTTTGGTGGATGCGGGGCGCCTTTCGTTTCGCGTGTGTTTTTCGTATTTGTTGTTGTGTCAGAATGAGTGCCTGTCTATGTGAGTGCTTGGGATGAACAAATGTCTCTATATTATTATAGCCCCGCATCGATTTCGTCCATTTAACTGATATTTCTGCCACATTTAAGGATTGGGGGGGGGGGTATTACTAACAGGGTTTTGTTTAGTTTCTTGTAAATAGATTATATTCATATTGTACATACTCATTGGGGATTTTTTAACTTGTTGTTTTATTCTCCTTCCCCCACAGACGACGATTTGTACATATGGGGTCTATTTAGGATTTTCATTGAGACAATGAGGTATTTTGGTGGATGTAGTAAGAAAGGTAAGTAAGAGTGTGTTGTTTTGGTGTTAGGATTATTGTTTGTATGGTTGGGTCAGTGTGGTTAACTAAGTTTAAAGTTAAGACAGATGAAGACCGTCCTTTTCCCCATCCCCCTTTTTTAGGCCTTGTGCCACATATTCTGTATTTCAACAGAAATAAATATTGGCAGTCGGGACGCAGTGTAACCTGATAGTCCGGACGGACACTTCTATCTGCTGACTAATAACACTCTTATTTTGTATATATGTTCTGTTATTTCAATACACTTGTTCAGCCTACCTTCTTCTTCCGTGTCTTTCTTTCTGGCCCCTAACAGGCCACAACACTAACATCCATACCGACTTAGATAAACTCGATACCCTGATAAATTGTATTTCCTCAGATGTATATGAATACTTTGCAGTATATAGTACTTTCGATACTGCTGTTAACCGTCTGAAAAAAACTGTATGTAAAGCCTACGAACGAAGTTTTTGCCCGGCATTTACTTGCCACTTGTGGCCAAAAAGAGGAGGAAAATATTGACTAATACGTACAAAGACTACAGTTACTAGCGAAAGAATGTAACTTTAAATCTATTGATGCTGCAGAAAACCGTGACGACTGCGTTAGAGATGCACTTATCACCGGTTTACGTTCGAACATTATTCGACAACGGCTACTCGAAAATAAGACTCTGCATTTAAATATAGCTATTGACGAAGCTAGAGCGCTCCATGTAGCTCAGAAAAATTCAGAAGCATACACGTACCCCCAAACACTAATTGTAGGTGCAGTTTCTCGGGGAAAGGACAGTACCAGTGTCCAGTCAACGGATCTGGTTAATACATGTTGTGCAGCCTCGGCTAATACCAAGTCGAGGTGTTTCATCAGGGGAGAATCTCGTCATAATAAAAGCGGCTGGTCATCGATAATGATTCTTCCGGAGGTTCACCTACGGAAACCTTGTTAAAACTTTTACTTCCTCTAAACGATCGGTTTCGGTCGTCTTCTCCAGGCATCGAACGCCGAAGCGAGTGCGATACGCGCGGGAAACGGCGACGGAAAGCGCATGTGCTGCAACAAATGCTACTTGTTTCAAATGTAAAAAAAAGGCCATTTCTCAAAAATGTGTCGTTCGAACCCCAAAATAACATCTGCTGCAACATGCTCCCACAGACTTGAGACAATGTTGATGAGATCAAATACTACATCCGTTTTCTTTAGAATCCCTAAAACAGGCTGCATTATACGTATTAGTCGGAAAATATGGCGCCAGTACAGTCCTAATGGATACGGGGAGCTCACGATCCTTTATCTCTCACGGTCATGTGAGGAAACACAGACTATAGATAAAACCTGCTACTGGTAACGTATCTATGGCATCATCATCACTTAATGTCTCTATCAAAGGACAGTGTACAGTGGACTTAAACCTTCTAGGTGAGTGGTATCCAAATGTAAAACTTTTAGTCCTACCCAACCTCTGCTGAGATATTATTCTTAGCCAAGATTTCATGTCACCACATTCCACCATATCTTTTGCATTCGGTGGCTCTAAGAAAGATCACGTAATCTCTCATCCTATCTCCTGTAGCGTACCCTTTGCGTTAGTGGACACACCATCTTTATTCTCCAACATTGATCCAGACTGTAAACCTATTTCAACTAAATCTAAAAAGATTTGGAGAGGGTGACAGGCGTTTCATACAGACTGAGATTGAGAAAATGATCCAGGAGGATGTAATTGAGGAAAGTACATCTCCTCAAGTCTTAATAGTAATGAATGAGCGTCAAAGAGAGAGACTTGTAGTCGATTACAGTAGTACAATTAATAGATTTACTAGATTAGATGTTTATCCATTACCATGAATGGATGATCTGACTCAAGAAATAACAAAATATAAAATTAACAGCTCATTGGATTTGAAGAGTGCATATCGCCAGATACCAATAAAAGAGAAGATAAGCCCTACACGGCATTCGAAGCTAATGGTAAACTTTACCAATTTTGTAGAATTCCTTTTGGATTGACTAACGGTGTCGCATGTTTCCAAAGGATAATGGATAAGAGTATTAAGGAAAATATTTTAACGGATGTGTATAGCTATGTAGACAATATTGTCGTAGTTGGGAAAAATCAGCAAAAACATGATGAGAACTTGGAAAAATTTCAAAAGATTGCTACACGGTATAACCTCACCATCAACAAAGATAAATCTGTTTTCTCTAATACATCCATTGGTTTTCTCGGCTACAACATATCACACGGCCTACTTAGACCTGATGCAGAACGTTTACAATCATTAAAAGAACTACCTGTTCCTCAGAAGAAAACCTCACTGCCTCGAGCGTTTGGATTATTCCCTTACTACTCTCAGTGGATACCCAAGGTCTCTGACAAAATTAGACCCTTAATAACAGCTGATTCATTCCCTCCCGATACAGAATCGGTAAAAACATTTGAAAACTTTAAGGGAGAAATTGAAAAGGCCTTACTATACTCGGTCGATGGAAACATTCATCTCGTAGTAGAAACAGATGCCTGCTATTGCGGCCACTCTGAATCAAGCAAACCGCCCAGTCGCATTCTTTTCACGTACGCTAACGACTACAGAACAAAAACATTCTTCTGTAGAAAAAGAGGCTTGTGCAATAGTTGAATCTGTTAAAAAGTGGTCACATTATTTATCAGCGCGGCGTTTTGTGATAGTCACAAATCAGCAAGCTGCTAATTTCATGTTTGATGCAAAAAGGCATGGAAAGATCAAGAACAGCAAGATCGAACGATGGAGAATGGAATTGGGGTGTTAAGAGTATGGCATCATGTACCGACCAGGGAAAACAATATTCCATCTGATACTCTATCATGCGTCTAGTACAATGCACTCACCAACATAGGAAAACTACAAGAAATACATGAAAATCTTTGTCATTCCGGTATAACCAGGTTGGCTCATTTTGTTAAAGTAAGAAATACTTCCATACTCTATTGAAGATGTTAAAAGAGTGTGTACAGTACATGCAGTGTGTGCTAGATGGAAACCACGCTTCTATACACCAAAAGTAGGACGCCTGGTCAAAGCAAAAGAACCGATGGAACGACTCAGCATTGAAGGGACTCCTTCCTTCAACTTCGAAAAACCGCTACTTACGGTGATAGACGAGTACTCGCGTTTCCCTTTTGCCTTTGCATGTACAAGCACAAATAGAGACTCAATAATACAGAGTCTAAATTAGATAATTACAGTATTTGGCATTCCCTCTTACATCCATTCAGATAGAGGAACATCATTCGTATCAAGGGAATTACGCATGTAGCGGAGTCAACAATCATGTAGCGGGGTCCGCCAATCATGTTGCGGGGTCCGCCACAATTATTTAATTTTGACCAGGAAAGACGTGGAAAAGAACATGCAAAGTCGCTGGAGGTCGCTATCCAATGTGGCGGTCACAATGCAATTTATATATCGACGGAAAATAGCACGTAGTATAAAATACAAGACAGAACGAAATTGTTCAAAACATAACAGTTGGATTTATTTGTTTTGATGTACATGCAAATAAGCTAAAAGGGTTAATAGAGTTATGTCTCTTAGATTTGGGAAATATTTGTACCTGAGCTCATAAAGTTGGATTAATTATTAAACTGTAGTTTAGAAGAATAAAGTTCCTGTTGCATGTTAGGAATTGTGTATTGGATCAAGAGTTCAGAACAGTTAAGAGTTGTACTTGCGTGAATGTTGTAATGTTCTTTAACGT
This sequence comes from Acanthosepion esculentum, assembly GCA_964036315.1. Taxonomy (NCBI): domain Eukaryota; kingdom Metazoa; phylum Mollusca; class Cephalopoda; order Sepiida; family Sepiidae; genus Acanthosepion; species Acanthosepion esculentum. Next base: position 50,800,377 of record OZ038491.1, on the reverse strand, counting down.
CTGACCGCAAGGTTAAGACGGGAGTTCTTGAAGGTTACATTTTGGCATCAAGGAAGTCAAACGGAGAGACGGATAAAGAGAGAGAGAGAGAGAGAGAGAGAGAGAGAGAGAGAGAGAGAGAGAGAGAGAGAGAACCACTCGTGTTTTGTTTATAGTGTATCACGTGACTGACTCAAACCTTAGTGAGCGGAAAATTTCATTCCTCGCGTGCAGGCGATTTGATTGGTCGGAATTTATCAATCAGCGAGCTAGTTTTGAGGAGATTACCCAATGAATGCTTGTCGTACTATTTGTATGTATGTATGCGTGATTGTGACGATAATCACTACACGCGAATATCTCATCAATCTTGGAATCGCTACTAGCCAGACATCGCCTTATCACCCTCAGTGTGAACGGTATAATGGAATTATCTGGAAACACATCTCATTGGCCTTAGCCTCTAGAAATCTTAAAGAATTGCAATGGGAAACAACATTGCCGGAAGTATTACACTCCATAAGATCTCTCCTTTGTACTTCTACTAATGCCACACCGCATGAAAGACTCTTTTTATACCAACGGCGAACTCCCAGCGGTCATTATTTACCTACTTGGTTATCTACGCCAGGACCTGTTTTTTTGCGTCACCATTTCCGAGCCAATAAGTATGAACCAATGGTTGACGAAGTCCTATTACTGGAACCAAACACATAATATGCTCACATAAGATTCACCAATGGACGCAAATCTACAGTATCTGTAAGTGACTTAGCACCAGCAAAGAATTCATTACAAAGTGGGGAAGCCGTAGATAAAAACCTCCAGAAATATTTAGATGATTCTACATCCACTAATGAAAACAATTCAAATGAAAAACTTGAAGTAGATAGTAACGATTTACAAACTATCATTAAACCAGAGATTACAACTTCTCCAGGCGATCTAAAGACTACTCCCCCTCATTTAATATCAAGAAATCCTGAGATACCAAGACGATCCCAACGGGAAATTCGTAAACCAAAGAGATATCAAGAAGTGTAAATAAATAAATAAATAATATAAAAAAGGAGGGAAGAATGTACTATACTTATCTGCTGTATCCGTTTTTGTTATGGTAAGGGAGGTAATCTCCCTTACTAGCATTCTTCAATTGACGAATGTGAATGTTTCGTTAAATAAATCCTTGTTAAGGAATACCAGTCTTGTCAGCCCATTACAGATACATATAAAGCAAGAATAAATGCCTCAGACACTCAATGGGAATCACTTTTTATCTCGCTTGTATGA
>OZ038491.1:50746608-50794108 GCA_964036315.1 Acanthosepion esculentum | reverse complement strand
TAGGGCACATGATCACTAAAATTTTTAAAGAGAATAAGAACTATAATAAATTGCTGCTAGGAAAGGGAAAGAGTTGGGAACATATAATGAGGAATAAAAGCTCGGAGAATTTAACACTCACAGGGCGCAAAGTACTCAAGAGAAGCAGAGGGAAGCAGCTTGAAAAATTTGCGCGATTAGATGTTGGGAGAAATAGCATAAACACACAGAGCTTTTGTAAGGAAGTGAATATGGCTGAAAGGAAACTGTGGAGAGACATGATCACCACATCCTGAACAGACATTCCAGCGAGAGAGTGAGAGAGAGAGAGAGAATAGTTTCTAAATAATTACGTCCAAAGTCAATAATAATTACGTCCAAAGTCAAAAATAATTACGTCCAAAGTCAAAAATAATTACGTCCAAAGTCAAAAATAAAAAGATGTTCTTTACTATCTTTTTATCATTTGACATGGTCATATGATCTTGATGTTCATTTTGCAGACAATAGCTTTTCCCCGATGTAACAATGCTTTCTACTCGAATAGAAAAATATAATTTCTCAATTTTTAACGGTTAATCACTATTATACTTAGAGGCAGTCAGCATCTGTTTTTGCAACAAGGATTCTTCATTTTATAAAAAGGAAAGAAATCATCTATTAAGACCAAAGAAGAAACGATGTTACCTTACCTTCTCTTGTTGAGTAATTGACAATGTCACTTACGCAGAGAATTGAAGTGTAACTGAAATCGCGAAGTTTTCCACTATTTATAGCTTCAAAAAAGCAACATTCTTGCTTCAGGGAATGAATTCGCCTAGATTACCGGTTTTAAATCAAATTATAATTTAAAGTATTATATATTCATTTCCATACGCCTGAGTGACGATGGCATGGTAGGAGGTTTGTTTTACGTCTATGTGTATGAATGGAGATATGCTAACATTTTTTGTACATTTTTTAACTTTCCTGCGTCACTCTTCTTGTGGAGTTAAATTCATGGTGTTTACTTGAGTGGCATTATATATATATATATATATATATATATATATATATATATATATATATATATATGCTAACCACGGGTATGTATGACGTCAATTCTGTGTGGAAAGGTGCCTCAGGGAATAAGCGCATATATATATATATATATATATATATATATATATATATATATATATATATATATATATATATATGTATTAAAAAGAAGAGAGAAACCGCAAACGTTTTTGGTTGTAATGTGGATGATTTAAAATAAATTATTATTTATTTTCCATAATTTTGCTACACGCACACACACACACACACACACACACACACACACACACATACACACACACGTACATACACATACTTCCTAAGACTGATTCCATGTAACTTGGGAAGTATGTGTATGTACGTATGTGTGTGTGTGTGTACTGATTCCTTATAATGGGACGGTATGTGTGTGTGTGTTTGTGTATGTGTGTGTGTATGTGTGTGTGGGTGTACAGATGTGTTCACTGATTCCTCGTAGGGAGATAGTGTGTATGTATGCAGATGGGATATACACATATATACACGCATGCTGACAAAAGCACACGAAACTGGAAATAGATCTAAGAACACACAGGTGTCATTAAAAGATAAGCATGCCGATAACTACTCCATCATTTCTCGAACTAATCTTAATTGTTTTATAATCCTTTTACGCAGAACATTTCACTGCCAGTTCAAGAAAGACGTTTGGATCACTAACACGAAAAAGAGAATGTCTCATATCGAGAATATTTAACATCGAAAAACATAAAGAAAAAAATTAATTAATTTTAATAATATGTGGAAATCTCCACCCTTTGCCTGATGACGGTCGCGAGATCGGAAACGTATGTAGCAAAATTATGGAAAATAAAGCATAATATATTTTTTTTAAATCCACATTACAACCAAAAACGTTTGCGGTTTCTCTTTTCTTTTTAATATACACACTTTTCTCTCGTTGGAACTACTATAACCTCTTTTTCATATATATATATATATATATATATATATATATATATATATATATATATATATATATATATATATATTGAGAGAGAGAGAGAGAGAGAGGGGGGATTAAATGCGATTAAATAGGTGATCATCCCTTCAGGCAGTAACCAATGGCGAAGGCAAGCATGTCCAATTCCAAACGCACGTTTATGTTCAAAGATATATTTGCGTTCGAGTATCTACATATCTAAATGTGATTTGTTTATCTGTCTGTCAAACCATTTCATGTAAAGCCCTCACGTTTGGTATGGGTACTTATTTGACACATGCGACGGTTTTACTATAAAAATGTTCCACGTGGAGAAATTGGCCGTCAACCCTTTTCCTTTTATATGGATTTACATCTACAGTAACAATTACCGTTTGTGTCAGTTCGATGTAAGACTATAATTTCTGTTTTATTATTATAATAACTGTGTGAAGCTGCAGAATTACTGGTCTCTCCTCGATATCTCGAGCCATAGATCCATTATATATATAATTATAAAAAATACATATGCAATTAAACAAAATCATCCTTGATTATTGCTAATAAATCAGTCGAAAGCGCTCGATTCTACAGGCAATTTGGACTGTTTTTACGCAGTCCAGTAATCACTTGTACGAATGTGAGAAAAAAAAATAAAAAAGCTTAATCTCGGTGCCTTGTCAGTCGTCTTCGATGAAACTTGTATAAAAGATTGAATTCCTCGTCCACTCGGCTACGCATAAATTTTGGGACTTGGTCGAGTCTGGGAAGTGAGGATTTGACAGCTGCGGCTCAGATTCAAACCCTAAAACATTCAGATCATTTCGAAAGGTCAAATCTTCGACCAATACAGTCTGCCAAAAGTCACCTTCCAAAGCAGAAACCTGGAACCTGGAACTTGACTAAACGATAAACCCTTTATCAGAAACATGCAAAGTGCCCGTGAAAGAATCGTGTTAAATATCAGATGGTGAGATCGCAAAAGAGTCGAATGGATCTGCGAAATAGCCAAAATCAGAAACATTTTAGAAAAAAATCTGCAAACTCAAATGGAAATGGGCAGACAACATCAGGAGAAGAACAGAAAACAGATGAACAACAAAAATTTCATTTTGGACACAAGGTCACACAAGAAGCAAAGGTCAACAAAAAACAAAATGACGTGATGACCTAGACTGGTTTCCGTCTCGATGGTCAAGGCCAGTACATGAACAGCAAATATGTCAAGATCTGGCGAAGGCCTACGTCCAACAGAGGACCTTCATAGATAGAAATGAAAAATAACTTCATTAAAAAAAAGATGGTATTTTATTATATTGTGATGGCAGTCATGTGCGACAATATTCCAAACTTTTATATTAAAATATTCAAAAATATTATATTATATTAAACAAATTTTATATTGGGGGTAATTGTGTTTATTGAATCAACACTGGAGATGAAATAAACGTAGGACACTGAAAATATTAATCTTTTTATTGTAAGAAAAATGACCGAAACGAAAGAAAACAACTACAGTTTATGGATAAGGTCACGTGCATGATCGAACATGTCAAAAGTGATTTGCGATGCTCCATTTTTGGGATTCTTGTTTAACGATTCTTCTCGGTTTGGTAGAGATGTTTGATTGCGATGAAATTAAGACATTACCTGAGAATAATCAATCAAGATTTTACGATGCGAGAGACGGCCAACTGTCCATATCAAGTGTCGAAAATCATTTCCAACATCTTGATTATGTTAGTTGAATAAAACAGATTATAGTTGAATAAAAAAGATCTACCAGGTAATATTTCCATGTTTGTTTCACTATTTTAACGACGGAAATTGTAGAATAATGGATAACGGCTCGGATTGAGGAATCGTAGAGCCGAGTTCGAATTCCAGTCGAATCCGTTACATTCACTTACGTGCTAACACCCTTGGGAAAGGTGTGAATCCTCTTCTTCTCCCTCCAACTATGGGTAAAATAGCAGGACAGACTGGGTTCTATAGCCTTGGACTATAGCAGGACAGACTGGGTTCTATAGCCTTCTAGGAGAAAGTCAACTCTGAATTCAAAATTCTGCACCGGCATCCGGCAGCCTCTTGGTTACTCCTGCCTCTGCGTCTGTGGAAATTCTGCGGCAAGTAAGAGCATATTCCTCCCTCCACTGGGATAGCACGCGAGGTGTTGGGACCGCGTGTGAAGTTCAAACTCCCTTGTTACTCCGTTTCAAGAATTCGCCGCCGTTGGAATCGGGAATGGCTGTCGCTCGTTTCAGCATTGGCGACGGATGCGGTGAATTCCTTGGAAGGAGCCGGCTTAACCGATCCAGGGTAAATGCCGCAACATACATACATACATACATACATAAACAGCGTCGTAAAGAACCATTTCTAATCGTCACAATGGCTGGTCTCCATTCAAAGAAGGAGATGCTACCATGGAAAGAGAGTTAATCTGTTACAAGCAAGTGATTGATTCGAACAAGTATTGTTCCTAATTAGATCAATTCAGGTCAATTGTTATTGTCGCGGAAAGTCGGATTGGCGTGTCGAATTCAAATTGTAACAGAGGCCGTTGCGTTCACTTTCGTTCAATATATAAAGATATGAATCCATCACATCTTTCGCCCAGCTATGGGTTAAATAGCAAGACAGACTAGACTCTCTGTCTTTAGATGGTTGCTACTTTAAGAGAGGGAGAACTCTGGATTTAAAACTAGTTTGGCGTGGGATGTCAACTTCAACCCGTAAAACCCTACTTGCTACGTAAACCATAGCAGAAACGCCTAACGTGGTGAGATTAAGGTTCTTTAATCTACATTTGAGTCTACTGGTATGAAGGACGGGTTAGTGGGAAGTCAATATTCAACAAAAAGCGTCAAGAACTAGTTAATAGAATGATCACAATATTCCATTAGTATAACACTAGTTAGTATATTCACTGAGGACCAGAGAAAACCTATTACGATCAGGTGAGCGAACTTTACTCTCATTTGCCGAATTCAACCGATACTGCACCGTCTGATTTATTCTGGTCTTTACAGAATTCAATTCATGAGAAAAATTATCTGAAAAATCCTCAAGAGATACATAGTTCTTTAGTGAGAAAGGTAAAATATTCTGTAGGGATTTTTTAAAGTCATTTCAACCCAAGCAAGGCGATAATGCCACTAAGACACAAGTGGTTACTGGGAGTGAAATGAAAGAGGACTTTAGGCGATGGCACCGGAAACCCAATCTTAAACAAGGGGAATAACTCTACTCCTGTTCAAGAGACGGGGAAGGAGTGTGAACCAGCCGATAGGCAAACATATAAAATTCATGGATTTTATATTTAGACAAAGTTCTAGGTATCTACTTTTCGTTAAAAGTTGCCTTTCTCTCATCGTCATTCATTAAGGGTAAATAACTCCTTTAATAAAATGTATTGGTTTTACTTACTAAAGTAACTTGTTACGTTATCCGCCCTCCACAAATACATACACCGAAGGATGATAAAATAGCAACAAGAGGAATATGTGTTTCATTTTTAATCAAGATTAAACGTACAAGAATTATAGCTATTGTTGTACTCCTATGCAAATCTCCAACATATAAATAGGAGTTGATACAGCTGGAGGCTAAACTAATCTTAAACTTTTGATTAGGATTGGTATTCATTGAATATGAGCTTAAGCTCTAAGGGGCTTCGCCGTACCAGGCAGTACCTTTCCCTCGAGAGAAGGCTGGGTTTATTTCTCAGTGCCTGAGGTATCCCTAAAAGGAGAAGTGTCGAGGAAGCTTGGGAATTTTTGCGCGGTGTGGCTTATAAAACTTCGGCCTTGTGGCACATTTGCTTGCGACGTGGGTAAACTGGTAAATACAACTAATCAAAACCTTTTGACTAGGACTGGTATTCATTGAATATTAGCCCAAGCTCCATGGGGCTTTCTCTTCAGGCAGTACCTCTCCCTCGGGAGGGGTGGGGTATAAACCAGTAGTCTAGGCATCCCCAAAAGGAGAAGGGCCAAGTTGGCTTGGGAATTTTTTGCACGCTGTGGTGATAGACCCACTTAAAAGCTTGGTTTTGTGTCACATCCGGTTGCGACGTGGTTGAACTGGTAGATATCACTAATCCTAACCTTGAAGACGAGACTACTAGGGAAATAGTTGTGAATACTTTTAAGTAATTATAGTTTACAAAAGCTGTATTAAGGCAATTGATTAACACTTATTTTTTTTAGCATCAGACAATTTTAGCCGAACCTGGTGATGTTGAGCAGATCTTCAATTTGGTATCCTATTACATTGTTTTATAATCCTTCAGATATAGCCTTAATAGGAGTTAGAAATTTCAGTCATTTTCTGTAAGTTGCGCTAAAAAAATCTGAAATTAGTTTAATGTCTATAATATGATCAGAGACATATTCCTTTTTAGCATTAAGTATTTCAGCCGAGTTTGGTCATGTCCAGCAAATATAACCTTAAGAGGAAGTAGAAAAAGAAAAGTTCCAGAGAGCGATAGTTGTCTGGACAGCAGTCAGATCTTGGAGAAAGAGAAGAATGGTCGGAGAAAGAAAAATTCGAGAGAGCGGCAGTTGTCTGAGCAGAAGTCACTTCTTGGAGAAAGAGGTCAGAGGAGAATGGTCGGAAAATTAAAAGTTTCAGATAGCGGCAGTTGTCTGGGCAGAAGTCACTTCTTGGTGAAAGAGGCAGAAGAGAATTGTCAGAAAAAGAAAAGTTCCAGAGTGCCGCGATTTTCTGGGCAGAAGTTACTTCTTGGTCAAGAGGTGAGAGGAGAATGGTCGGATAAAGAAAAGTTCCAGAGGGCGGCAGTTGTCTGGGTAGAAGTCACTTCTTGGTGAAAGAGGTGAGAGGAGAATGGTCGGAAAAAGAAAAGTTCCAGATTGCAGCGTTTGTCTGCACAGAAGTCACTTCTTTGAGTAAAAGGTCAGAAAAGAATTGTCGGATAAAGAAAAGTTCCAGAGAGCGGCAGTTGTCTTGGCAAAAGTCACTACTTAGTGAAAGAGGTCAGAGAAGAATTGTCGGAAAAAGAACAGTTCCCGAGAGCGGCAGTTGTTTGGACAGAAGTAACTTCTTGGCGAAAGAGATGAAAAGATAATGGTCGGAAAAAGCAAAAATTCCAGAGAGCCACGATTGTCTGGGCAGAAGTCACTTCTTGCTGAAAGAGGTGAATTGTTGGAAAAAGAAAATTTCCAGACTGCTGCAGTTATCTGGGCAGAAGTCACTTCTTGTTGAAAGAGGTCAGAGGAGAATGGTCGAAAAAGAAAAGTTCCAGAGAGCGGCAGTTGTCTGGACAGAAGTCACTTCTTGGCGAAAGAGATCAGAAGAGAATGTTTGGAAAAAGAAAAAGTTCCAGAGAGCGGCAGTTGTCTGGGACGAAGTCAATTCTTGGTGAAAGAGATCACAAGAGAATTGTCGGAAAAAGAAAAGTTCCAGATAGCGGAAATTGTCTGGGCAGAAGTCACTTCTTGGAGAAAGAGGGCAGAGGAGAATGGTTAGAAAAAGAAAAGTTACAGAGAGCGGCAGTTGTCTGGGCAGAAGTCACTTTTTTGTGAAAGAGGTCAGAAGAGAATGGTCAGAAAAAGAAAAGTTCCACAGAGCAGCAATTTTGTGTCCATAGAAATTGTGTGAATCTGTTTAGAATTTTTTTTTTTTATTAGCATCAGGCAATTTTGGCCGAGCGTGGTCACGTTCAGTAAATTTTTAAGTTTGTCCCTTATTTCATGCTTTTTATTATGCATCAAATATAATCTTAATACGATTTAGACATTTCAGTTATTTTCTGTAAGTTATGTTAAAAAATCTGAGACTAGTTTCATGTTAAAAATATAGTTACTTTTTTTTTTACTAATCTGGTGCTTGTCATGCTTATAAGCTTCGTACTAATAAAATAATTGTGCCTCGCATGACATCTGCTTTCACTGATTTTTACCATGTTGAATCCTATTACAGCCTGAGTTACTGCCTAAAGCTCAAGCACAGGCAATGAACTGCTATGCGTTTTACTCCATCACAAGATCCCGGAAGACATTGAAACTTTTATTCCGAATATCTACTATTGACTAGCATGCACATACTTGCAGTCCTGTCAAAATCTGCATCGGTGCTGCAATTTCTTTTTTCAACAATGTATATGTGTATGTATTTACAAGCCATTATTACATACATATATATGAATTTATATATATCTATGTATGTGCATCCGTCTTAATGTCCATATATGTGACTATATGCGTTGAGCTTAGGGCACGAGTGAGTATATCAAGTTCTTTATTTTTACTACTGTTTACTTTTTGTCTTTGCTTCAACCCCCCCCCCACACACACACACACACACGAAAATAAATCTTTTATTATTGATTGACAAGTTAAAGGCAATATACCTGCTAATGTAAAGTCATTAAAACATCGATCAATTTGGTCATTTGCCAAAATTTTATTTTGGGGTGTAGAGAATAGATACTTTTATATATCATCACTCTGGGTTTCCCTCTTTGTTCAATCTTTACCCTTTCCTTCTCTCAAACTCTCACGTTTTTGTTCTTCTTTCTTTCCGCTTCTTCCTTGCCTTTACTCTTGTCCCGATTACGTTATGTCACTTCGCGTTCTCTTTTTCTCTCTTTCTTCTCGTTTATCTGTTTCTTTCTCTTTTATCTTCTAGTCATCTCCTCTCTAGCACCTTCCTCTTCTTGTCCCCTCTATCGCTATTTCCAATTCTCGTCCTCTCTCGCTTTTCTCTTCTCGTCTTTCCCTCTCTTTCTTGCCACTTCTCATACTCTTTCTCTCTTTCCTCTTCTTCTCTCTTGCTCTTTCATCTCGTTCTCTCTTTCCTCTCCCTCATCTCTTCTTGTCTTCTCTATTTCGCTTTCTTCTTCTCGACTCTCCCAAATCTCTCTTTATTTCCTCTTCTCGTCCACTCTCGCTCTATTTCCTCTTCTCGTCCTCCACTCTCTCTATTTCGTTCCACTACTTGTCTTCTCTCTTTTCCTCTTCTTGTCGTTCGCTCTATTTTCCTTTTCTCTTTTTCTACTCTTACTCTTTCATCTCGTCTTCTCTCTCCTTTCTCTTACTTCTTTTTGTCCTCTACTCCATTTCGCTTTCTTCGCCTTGTCCTCTCATCTTTCTCACTCTTCTCTTCTCGTCCTCTCCTCCTTCGTTTCCCTTTTCTTGTCTTCTTCTCTTTCTCTCTCTCTATCTCTCGTTCCATTTCTCGTCTTCTGTTTCTCTTTCTTCTTCTCCTCTACCCATCTCTTTCCTCTTTTTTCTTTCCTCACTATCGCTTAACCCTTTCATTCCCGTTTCCCCTTCTATATTTATCCCTTCTTCTTCTTATCTCTCCCTTGACCTTTCCTCTTTCATTACCCTTCTCTATTTCCTCTTCTCTTCCGCTCTTTTCTTTTCCCCCCTCTCCGTCTCTCTTATGTCATTTGTCTTCTTCTTCCCCATGTCGTGTTCCTCTCTCCATTCTCCCCGCTTCCTTTCAGTTCTCCCCGCCATCTTTTAGTTGCTGATTTTATTCTCTCTCTTTTTCTCGATTATTCTTTCTAATTTCTTCGAATCACTTTCTGTTTCTTTTTAACAAACACGTCTTTCTATTCGTTTTATTTTTCACAATGCACGTCCGTTCTAGCCACTTACCCAGTAAATAATTTAATGAAGTAACCGTCGTAGATCTTTCTACTTAATTTCTTTTTTTTTTACTAATGCTTACCCAATAAAAGCCCAAGAGCCAATCAAGGTAGAGGGTTAGTGAATGATTTTGTTGAGGATGTGGTAAGCAGTGCAATTTATAAGGTTATATAAGAAAGATAACAGTTAACCCGAGATCGAAGAGGTTACGATTATACAGATCAAGAAAACATCCTCTCGGAAGTCTGTTCCACAAAATTGCGGTTCTTGGGAAGAAGAGCGAAACTTTTCATCTTAACCCTTTGAGCCCTGTGTTCCTGAACAATTTTAACCCATCTGCCTTAGCCTATGAGTCAAAATTCGCAAATAATCGGTATGTAATATATAAAAATAGTTACAAAAATATTACTTCCTGATTGCTTTCCTGACGGTCCAGGTTCGTAATTTGCACGCTTCATAGTAAAAACGATCTTTTTTATTTTTTACACAAAACATGCGCAAAACACAATGAAAAGGTGCGGACATGTTGGTATAACGTTCGATGACATCAGAATATTACGGCTTTTCTGATTGGCTCTTCAAAATAAAACAACCAATAGCAAAACACGGCGCAAGTGTTTACCCACCGTTCAACCGGTGGCTGGGCATTAAGTTATTTTTCTCTACAACTTTTCAACCGGTGGCTGGGAATTACGTCATTTTTCTCTACCACCGGTAAAGCGGTGATCAGGGCACAAAGGGTTAATAATAGAATACGAAAGAAATGTGGATAATTCATTCCAGTAAAAACGGCATGGCGGATATTAGCTGTTAAGGACAGAAGTAAGGGATGTATCTTATCAGAATTATGAATATAGCGATAGATTAGCGAGAGGCTTGCAACGTTTCACCTATGGGGAAGCGGGTACAGGGTAGAAAATAAGCGACAAGTCTGCGGATAGGCTTTTGAACAACAAGACTGGCAAATGAGGACTGGACAGTTCCAGTCCAGATATGGCAACAGTACTTCATTTTTGGTTTGATCTGGCTCTTGTAAAGAGAGAACATAAGTCAAGTCCTTACTAGAGCCTTAAAAAGAACCGACCATGTTTCAAGCATCTTTAACGATATTTACACCCGTGTGTAAATTAATTGAAACAAAACGAATAATTCCGTTATTATTTACTTTTTTTCGTATTTTTCTAATGAAACATGATCCAGTGCACCTGTTAGTATTTCGTACATCCATTCCACGAAGTCTTTCCTTGCAGACTGACCATAGATTCTCGATAGTACTTTGATTTTCTCACTGGTAAGGCTTGTTTGTGCAGCGTTACAATTTTCGTACGCTTCCTTGTCGTAGGACAACTAATCGACAGTCGAGACAATAGTGTCTGGGCGAGATAAAAATCTGATGAAATCACGGATGACGCAAAATTTTTCAAGGCCAAACAGAATTCAGCATACATCCCGAAAATAGATTCATATTACTGCACACCACTGCAAATGACCTAATCTGAGGACAAAATAGAAATCGATTACACCCTGTCATTCCAGTGGATCTAAAACTGACCGTATTGTGAAAGAAAGGAAATTAAAGCCATTGTTTCAATTAATTTGCACAAGGGTGTATATATATATATATATCCCACTTAGGGTCTGGGGTGAGTATTTGTCCCAATAGGCGTTCAAGACAAGGAGCCTCCTCGTGAGAACAATCGTTAGGCGAAAAACCCGTCTCTGTGCCGTGATGATGGAACGTTACTAGTTTGATTTTTGAGGTATTGAATGTTATGAGCTATTTCTCCGTTGAGCTGTTAGATCTATTTCGGAGGAGAGATCAGATGCCAGACTCTGGTCATCTAGATTTTTGGAAGTGCACACATACACTGTTGTATCATTGCATAGATATTCACTAAAGATCAGAGTATGCTCTTAGGCAGATCGTTAATATGAAGCGGAGAAGAGACCCGAACGTTCTGGAGCGCTTGCAATTATCCCACGGGCTTCAGAAGACCGGACATTAGCAACTACATTGATGAAGCTACTGTTAGGAAGGACTTGAGAATTGAGAAAACCCTTCCACAAATTCCATATCTGTCGAGTTTGTGTCGCAAGCCTCTACGCCACTTCTTTAGTATATGTAAGGCGATCGTCCTCATGATGAATTTATTGCCTAGCGACACATTGGTTCTGTGAGTAATGCTAGTACATCAGCAGTGGACCCAGCAGAGCAAAATCCGTACTATTTATCGGTCAGGTGGTTGTTCCTGTTGAAGTGATCAACACAATATTCACTCAAAGCTGATCACACTAAGAAGGCTAATGGGTTGATTTCTCTTAAAACAATTTTTCAGGAAAATAGGTTTATCAAGTCGATTAGATTCACGTAACAGTTAGTATGAAACTATATATCACGTAGATATAGATATTACGAAAATATTTTTTCGTGTAATAGTACGAAACTATCTGTTGTATAATAGTGTTGCGTTCTGTGTCGTCACCGGTTTCAACCACTCAGATTCCAAAGCCCCACCATAAATTTGTATTGTTGAGAGAGACAAAAGTTATCTCCCTTTGACTAACCCCTTAAAAAGCTAAAAATAGATAGTCACGTGAACTGTCCGAGGGATCGTTAGGCGCGAAAGTCAAACATCCTCTTTGGTTCCTGGCAGTCAGACTAGAAAGACGTACTTATTCAGGCTCGTGACAATCAACACAAGTACTAAAGATTACACTTTTTTTCCCAGATAACAAGTCTCTTACAAAAAACACATACACACCTTGTATGAACATTTCATATATATATATATATATATATATATATATATATATATATATATATATATATATATATATATATTCAAGTGTTTTTATATGAAGACTTTTGTGGTTATTTTGAACATTTTTTATATGTTTATGTTGCATATTTATTCGCTTTGTTAATGAAACCAACAGCACATTTTCTCGCTCAACATTATCAACGAAAGATGGTTTCTTTTTTCTTATTATTGTAGGAGTGGGTTAGACGTGGTGACATCGATTCTAGGAGGCAGCGGGGGAAGAACTTCAAGGGGTGCATGCCCGCTCATTGGCTTAGCATCCCTACACTTGCGAACTTAGCCTGTCTATCGAACCTGAGTGAGGAAAGCGTATAAACGCTTCAAAATTCCTGCAGCCGTCTTCCGACCTCGCGCCATTTTTGTCTCATATCCAAAACTAAGACAAAGGCAATTCATCACTGCCAGAATGTCATGCTCACAAGGTATTTTATCAAATCGTTGACTATACTATACTATTTTCTGTAACAATAAATACAACAAAACTATCTATTGAATAATAGTCCGAAACTATCTATCGCGTAATAGATAGCACGAAACTATCTTTTTTTAAGCATTTTACCCCCAGAAAGGCGGGAGTACCACTAGCACGCAAGGGACTACAGAGAATGGGAGCAAGAGTATAAAGGTATCATAGAGGAAAGGATGAAGAGAAGGACGGAGAATAGCTCAAGGCATCTGGAGATGTCGATTGACATAGGATTTGAATATTTGGAAATTATAGCTATCAGGGAAGCAAGTAAGAGGAAGGGAGTTCCACAGACGGGAAGTGCGAAACATGAAGCTATTGGAGAACAAGAGACGGCTATATTTAACCGTTTCGACAGTGAAAGGGTTGGACTGAGATGCCAACCTAGTAGCAAGTTTAAATTCATGCAGTTTGGAAACCAGCGAAAGTAGCTCATCAGATCAGTTACCGTGAAATTATTTGTAGAAAAGAGATAGAGAAGCCACGGCATGTTTGTGAGAGAGCGACTATAAACGAGATGCCAGAACAGGGCCAATCACATTGCATATCCGTCTCTGGATTTTGTCGAGGACCTTAAGACGAACAGCGGGGGGCTCCAGACCATATATGGCAACAGTATTCCATGCAAGGGTGAATGGTTGATTTATAGATTTGAAGGATGGACTCGGATAAGAAAAACTTTCTGGTGCGATGAAGAAAACCAATTTTCCTTGCGGTAGATGAAGTTATTTATTGATTCAATATATTTGTTCCATCTCAGGTCAGCGGACCGTGTGAGACCAAACAGTCACAGAGAGGTGCTCTCATGGAGTTGAGCATCAGACATTCTAATGGGAGGGAGGGTTCTCTGTGGTGGGTAAAAGATTGGAGGTCCTTAGTTTTGGCAGCGATACCGGACTTTTTTTATGTGTTTCACCTCAAGCAAGGCGGGAAGCAACTAACACGCAAGGGGTTACAGAGTTGGAGCGAGAACAAATAGGAGTGATAGAGGAAAGGATGAGGAGAAGGATAGGGGATAGATCAAGGCATCTGGAGACGTCGATTGACATTACATTTGAATAGTTGGAGATCATAGCTATCAGAGAAACAGGAAAAGGGGAGGGATTTCCACAGGCGAGAAGTGCGAGCCATGAAGCTATTGGAGTAGAAGAGACGGCTACATTTAACAGTTTCGACAGTGAAAGGGTGAGAGAGAAATGCCAGCCTAGTTGAACGCTTAAATTGATGAAGTCTGGGGATCAGCGAAAGCAGCTCATCGGAGCAGTTACCATGAAAGTATTTGTAAAAAAGACAGAGGGAGGCGACGGCATGTCTGTGAGAGAGCGACTGCAGACGAGATGCCAGATCAGGGCCAATTACAAGGCAGAAGTAAATAGTAGTGTTGTCTGCATAGATGCCTACTTAGGAACTGATGACATCAGGAAGATCGTTAATGAAGATCAGAAACAGTGTAGGGCTCAGAATAGAGCTTGGGGTTCACCTGCGTTCGTGAGAAAGGAACTGGAGGAGAAACTGTTAAGGACGACCTTCATTACACGGTTTGACAGGAATGATTAGATTAAGTCAAATAATCGCCTAATAGATTACAGAAAGCATCTATCTCCTAATAGATAGCGCGAAATTACCTATCGCGTAATGGATGGTGCGAAACTATATATCGCGTAATAACGCGAAACTATTGCGTAACAGATAACACGAAACTATCGCGTAATAGATATTACAAAATCTATTAGCAGATTGACTTTATTAAAGATACTACTGTACTCGTGTCGTCAAAATTGACGTCAATTGTTGCGAAGTTTTAATAGTGAGATGCAATGAAACAAAAGTCTTGAAACAATGTATTGGGAGATAAAGAATTCACAACTAAAATAGAGATCAATGAACTGTTTAATTAATCCGTTTATTTTTTTATTTTTTAGACATTCAGTAGTACCTATGATTAATTGATCACTCCTGGTATTATATAAGTCGCTTTTTCCTCAATATCTTTTTATGTTAAATATTTTATGTGTTTAATGTAAAAGTGTAATGCCAATATCTCCCGGAAGAAAAACAAACAGAACAATAAACACAGCGATGACAGTGCTTATTTCAAGACCAAGTTGAAGCAAAACGATTACTTAATAGACAAAGGTATCTGTATTCCTCACATGAAAGTCTTGAACACATAAGACTGCAATCTAAAAAATGTAGTAATAAAGGAACTCGTTATTTAAACGGTTCATTTTGCTCGGGATTTAATGTTGTCTCAATGCAGATAAATATTTTATTTGTATAGATTATTAAAACGAGTAAGAGAAGTAATCACTCATAAGTTTACTAATTTAAGTTGATTTACCTCCTTTGCCACTATATATGGAACAGGAAATATATAAATATATACACATTGATAATTATTATATAGTCTGATAACAGTCTGATTAAAGAGCAAAATGAAAGTGATAGTTGCTCTATCTTTCCGAATGGAAATATCTTTCTTGACGTGAAAATCAGCATTTGAAACCCTGCCTTTTTCATCGTGGCTCAAATATCAATCATTAGACAATAGTTAACAACAAGCCACAATATATGTGTTAATTTCACTTTTCCCCATCTCTTTTATTTACAATTATTCACAATGCAAATGATGATCTGATTTTAATATAACGATTAATATTTGCCTTTTAATGTCATGTTTACTGAATAAAAGTGATACAGGCAGCTTTTGTTAAAGATTACAGCTATCCGCAGGAAACTAAAAAAAATCAAATTTTAGCATGTAGCTTTTTAAAAAAATTAAGTTTTTAAAAATAAGGGGTTTCAAGCTTCATATGGTAGAGGGTGTTACAAAATCTGGCACTGTTTAACATCGACGAAATCAAATATAACCTTTTTAATAGTATAAAACGTAAATCTCGAATTAACGAACATAAGGAGAAAATGATTATAATCAAAATAAATGTGCTAAATAAAATAAATAAAAGATTTTCGCATCAGTTTTATGAAGACATTTTGGCATGAAATAACATAGCTTATTCTGACAATTCATGTAAATGAAACATACAGTATTGTTTTTTTTATAGATAGATCAGATTTTAAAATATATATTTTACTTTCTTAAAAAGGAAAAATATGATTTGTCCTTTTATGACAACTACGAATTCTCATTCTTCCTTCTTTTGTCGATTAGTATTCCCCTTCTACGAGATATCTTTTCTGTCGGTCCTTATATTTCATTCTTCGGGATGTATTCCTGCAATATGGCAGAATTCTTTGAACTCTGTGTGTTCTAATTTTTTCATAATTGCGTTGAGGGCGTAAATCTAAAAGAGAAAGGAAAAATACCTCTATTAAAAAATATGTCCATTAAAAATCTCCATTAAAAATTATTTCCATTTAAAATACCTCTATTAAAAATATCTACATTAAAAAATCTTCATTATAAAATATTTCCATTAAAAATACCTCTATTAAAAAATATCTGCATTAAAAAAATCTTTATTAAAAAATCTCCATTAAAAAATATTTCCATTAAAAATACCTCTATTAAAAATATCTACATTAAAAGATTTTCATTAAAAAATCTTCATTAAAAATATTTCCATTAAAAATATTTCCATTAAAAAATATCTGCATGAAAAATATCTCCATTAAAAAATATCTTCATTAAAAAAATAGCTCCATTAAAGAAAAATATATTTCTATTTAAAAAAAAATCACTTCTCATGATATTTTAGGTGTGGTCAAAAGTTGCCACTGGAGGTAGAGGTTTATACGGATAGTTGGGGAAGATAACCGTTAACCATGGACATAAACACACATAAGATAGTAATGATCGAAGAAGCATCCTCTTGGGAGTCGGTTCCACTGAGCAGGGGTTCGCATGAAGAACTTGCTCGAGTGGAACTTCTCACCAACGGAATACAGAAGGAATGAGTGTGGTTCGCTACAGTGTGAGTGGCATGGCTGGTGAACTGCATTTCTTGGCGGAACCAAGGAATGCAGTTCGTCCGAGCATTTTAAATAGAGCAGTGGCAGGCTTTGCCACATCCTGTCTATGAGAGAGGGATTGCAGGGTGGAAAATAATTTCTACAAGGACGCGGGGACGCTTTTGGACTCTACCGATACTGTAAAGATCGATAACAACAGTAATCCATTTGAAGCTTGATCTGGTTCTTGTAAAGGTAGAGGATAGCATGGAGAGGGAGAGGGAACCGACCATTTTTCCTGCATTTTTAGCGATGGATCGTATGTACGAGTTCCACTTGACCGGAGAGAGTTTACGACCCAATAGTCTTTGAAAAGTGCCTGAAAAAACCCATATCACTGGTTGACCCAATTCTTGTGAGTGAAATTGGGTAGACGGAATTTATTTTTGAGCTGTCGATGGTTGTGCTAGCACGAAGTCATAAGTCATCATGACCGAGGGTTTGAGTGTGCTGGCCTAGTTCAGACCGTTGATCATGCTAGATAACACGTTTTCTCCCAGAAACTGTAACTATGGTCCACTCAGCATAGTTGCAGTATAAACCACAGGTGGGCTCTGTAAGTGTTGAAAAAACACAAATGAGACTGAGCAAGCGTCTGCAACAGGGATTGACTAGCCACCCGAGTAGATATGTATATTCGAGTAAGAACGGTCTACCACCTCCCGTGAAAGTCACTCACAATCTACAAAATACTTTTTCATATCGTGGATTTTTTCACATTATTTTTTTTAAGTAAATGCGTTTTGCATTTTTTTCTCAGTACCTTTTCTGAAACTGTAAATATACGACTTTCCCCAAAATTATATTTTAAGGAGTTTTATATTTCGAGATCTTGGTTTTCGGGATTTCTGATGATTTCACACTGAAATGCAATAAGCGTTATTTTTTTTCTTCTAAAGCTTCGAAAGTTTTTGCTACTTGCCTCACGTCTTTGTTGAATTTTTATCTCTTGGTTCTGCTTCTGTAAAAGCGTTTTCACAGCCCGTTGCTTCTGTTTTTCTGCCCGTAGTTGAAGCAACGCTGGATCTTGATATGCAATTGGCTTGAGAAGTTTCTGTGTTCGTAAATTAAGAGATAATTCTTTGTCAAATTGAGACCGTAAGAAAAGGAGAGCAAAAATGTGGAGAAGAGTCGAAGATAGACTAAGAATTAAACGATAACATTAATGAAGTGATGGTTTTGACGGAACGTATGGTCATAACTAAACAAGAGCTTTTTAGACTGGGGTGTCGGAACAACTTTATTAAATTAAACAACGATTCTTTCTTTAATTATTAAATAAATTTTGTCGTTGAATCATTTCTTTTTACGTTCTTTTTAATTATATACTTATAAAATAATAAAACTGTAATGTAATGTACAGAAAAAATATTAATAAAAGTGTATTGCTAATGTAAAAGTTTTGAAATCTGTGATCTAAGCTATAAGGAATCACACAGCTTAAAAATGTTTAATAAAAAAAGAAAAATTAGCACAGGTAGAGAGAGAAAGAGAGAGGTAGAGAGAAAGAGGGTGAGGTAGAGAGAGAGGGGGGAGAGTGTAAAGAAGAAATTAAAAAAAAGGAGTATAAAATTAAATAAAGAGAATGAAAGAGAAAGAAAAGAATGAAAATATTTGTTTCTGTAAAAATGCAGAAAATGTGGCACAAGGCCAAATATGGGGGATGCTGAACTCCATTTATCCTAATTTTAACCCAGCTACTTACAATAGTGGATGTGCGCAGTTATATAATGGGTATCAGCTCGGAATGAAAAATCTGAGTTCGAATTCCAGTCGGATTCGTCACTTATGCACAAATACCCTTGGGAAAGGTATGAATCCATCTCTTCCTCCTCACATGTATAGATTGAATAGCAAGACAGATTAGGCTCTGTAGCCTTGGTTGGCAACCAGTCTATTGCAGAAAGAAACGACAACATACTGCTGGAAAATATTTTGCCTAGTCAATCATGAATCGAAATAGACACGGTCGCCCAAGCGTGTATCACGTATCTTAACTGACCTAGTCTTAACTGAGTCACAATCAAAGACCATTCGCAAGAATTTTGTTTATCTCACCCAAAACGTCATATTTAGGCTTTCCTGACACACTAAAGGCACAATAAGACCGTTTTCACTCTGAGAATTCCTAATTAATCTCAATGAAGAGTGAAAAAAAAGTCACCGATTTTTTTAATAAGCAACTCAAAATGCGATACCGAAATCCAAAGGCGCATAGGGCTATCGAATGATGCCTTCCAAAAGCTAAGCAAAGTATTAAGAAACAGAAAGTTTTCGTTAGAAACAAAGAAAAGAGTACTGAACTGTACTCAATTTTGTTTATCTCACCCAAAACGCCATATTTAGGCTTTTCTGTTACTAAAGGCACAATAAGACCGTTTTTCACTCTGAGAATTCCTAATTAATCTCAATGAAGAGTGAAAAAAAGCTCACCGATTTTTTTAATAAGCAACTCAAAATGCGATACCGAAATCCAAAGGCGCATAGGGATATCGAAAGATGCCTCCCAAAAGCTAAGCAAAGTATTAAGAAACAGAAAGATTTCGTTAGAAACAAAGAAAAGAGTACTGAATTGTTTTGTAATATCGGTCCTCCTACATGGCAGTGAATGCCAGACAATCTTATCATAAATGGAGAAGAAACTTGACGCAACAGAGATGTGGTTATACAGAAGGACGCTGAGATTACTATGTACCAAACATGTGAGAAACGATGTAGAAATTGGAAACAAAAAGGACACTTATACGTAACATCAGAAAGAGAGGGTTGAAATTTCTAGGGCACATAATGAGGAAAGAGGGCTTGGAAAATTTGATATTCACAGGACGGACTTGAAGGCAAGAGAGACAGATGAAAACAACACATAATCTACCGAACGAACATGTGTAAATGGATGGCAGAGCAGGATATAAAAGATATAAAAAAGGACAATGTTCACTAAGCTACAAAGGACAGGAAATTGTGGAGAAATTTGACTAAATCTGAAGCTACTCTACTACTGGATTCCGATGTTTAATTTTGACATCCCTGACATCTTGAACTGTCCGTTTTGCCCACCACTATATATTCTGTCACATGACAGTTAATGGCCAGTTCTTTCTTCTTGCTTTCTTCGGTGGCTTTGTCTATTAGGCCTTTCAGATTACATCCAGAATCTGTCATCAACACAGTGTAATCTCTCTAATGTATGTTGTTACGTTTGCGTCTGCCAATGAAAAATCCGGTAGGTTCTCTAATTCTCTTAGAATCATCTCCTTGTCAGCCAGTCAGTTAAGTGCCATACGTGATACACGCTTGGGCGACCATGTCTCTTTCGATTCATTTCTCAGTAGATAGGTTGCCAACCAAGGCTATAGGACCCAGTCTGTCCTGCGATTCAAGCCATAGCTAGGAGAAGAGATGGATTCATACCTTTCCCAAAGGTATTTGCGCGTAAACGAATGTAACGGACACGATTAGAATTCGAACTCGGCTCTCCTGCTTTTAATTCCGAGCCGATATTCATTGCACCACAACACACGTTCCTGTACAGATTAAATAAATCCGCTGATAAAACACATCCTTGTTGCACCCCTCTTTCTATATTGGTGAACCCACTTAATTTGTTGTCTATTCGCATATAAGCCCATATCAGTTGCTGTTCTCTCATATATTCTTCCCGTGTATATCAAGCATTTTTTTCACGAAGTTATTCGTCCTTTAATGTTTTTTATGTAATGTATGAAAGTCTAGGTGTTTCTTCCTTTCTAATTCTCGTTCTGGTAGTTTTCTGACTAAGAACTTCATATTTCTTATTCCAGTGTTTGTATAACACTCATTGCTCTTCCTTTATTTCTGGTCTGATTCTGTTCTATAGTGATTAAAATCCTAATTATAAGATTAGTTATGTGGTTATATGGATTCTATCGCGCCCATTTTCTTTGGTATTGATATGAAAATTCATCTACTTAGATCTTACGGTATTTCACCACTGTTGTATATTTCAGTTTAAGCTTCAGTAACCTTATCAATCCCAAAATCATTTAAGACTGTCAGCATTTATCTAAAAACCTGATCCCCACATGTTAGATTTATGATATTTTAGCAGCTGGAATAGAAATGCTGTTTGTAGTTCAGTTCAATAAGCAAGCAATAAATGGACTATTTTATAGCTTGCTACAATTGATAACAAAAGAAATAATCACACAATTTCGACTTATTTTCATTCTATTGAAAGAAATACTTTATTTAATAATTATTCTCTGTCACAAATTAACAACAAAAAACTTGATATATGACAAGTACATTTTTTAAAGCGTAAACACTGTAGAGCAAAACTACTTTTGTTTTGTAAAGTTTGTAAAAATAAGCCATTAACATTCCAAATATTTAATATAATTTGTACTTAACTGAGATTTAAGTGTTGTAATAAAATGGATATAATCTGGAAATTTGATTTACCGGACACTGTCAAACGGAGATTCTTTTGATCCATTGTAGAAGCGGTTTCAATGTACGGTGCCACTGCCTGGACATTAACTAAAATTTAAGCTTGATGGAACTCGGATACTGAGAATTATACTTAAGATTTATTGGAGGCAACATCCAAGTAAATCATAGCTCTATGGACAGAACACTGATATTTCTACAATCTTACGTGAATGCAGAATGCGCTTTGCAGGACACTGCTGGAGAACGAATCAAGAGCTTGCATGTGATCTACTGCTCTGGACACCTAGCCAAGACAGGTTGGTCGCCCAGCGACCACCTATATTAATCAGCTATGTTATGATACAGAATGTCACCCTGATTCAGGGCCGTGATGGTTAGTGTGATAGATTCATGATAGCTCGACTAAATGATAAATAGAAATAAAAGGCTATTTGCATTTAACACAGTTTCAATGAAATACTTGTGAAAAAAGGGAATACAAGAAACAGTACAAGTTACCTCAAGCATAAATTTATATTTCGGCAAAATACTTCAGTAAAACTTTATAAATACAATAGAGCATTTTTAATGATATGTCTATTTAGGGCACAGGTGATCATGGCTCTCGACAGGTCCCTCTTCTTTATTATATGTGAATTGCAATTACGAAGAAATGGAAATGGAAAAGGAACGAAGAAAAGAGAAAGAGAGGAAAAAGCAAAGAGAGGAATTAATGAAGAAGAGAAAAAAGGAATTGCGAAAAGAAAATGGGAGAGGAGAGAAAGAAGCAAAGAAAGGAAGAAATGAAAGAGAGAGAGAGAGAAAGAATGAATTACAAAAAGAAAAAGAAGAACGTGAAATAGGAGTGGAGAGAAGAAAGATAGAAAGAGAGGAAAAAGCAAAGAAAGGAACGAATGAAGTAGAGAAAAAGGAATTGCGAAAAGAAAAATGGAAGAAGAGAGAAGGAAGAAAGAGAAAGAAAAAGAAGCAAAGAAAGGAGAAATGAAAGAGAGGAATAAGAAGGAATTACAGAAAGAACAAATAAAATGGTAGAGAGAAAGAAGACAGAAAGAGAGGAAGAAGCAAAGAAACAAATGGCGGCGAGAAAAATGAAGGAATTACAAAAAGAAAAAAATGGAAATGAGAGAGTCGAGGAGGAAGAAATGGAGACGAAGAAGCAAAGAAATAAAGGAATGAAGGAAATAAAAATATAAGAATTACAAAAAGAAAATCGCAGTGAGAAAGAAGACAAGAGAAGAGGAAGGAGCAAAGAAAGAAGCAAACAAAAGAGCGGAAAAAGATAGAATAAAAAAAGAAAAATATAAATGGTAGCGAGAAGGTACACAGAAAGAGAGGAAGAAGTGAAGAAAGGGACGAATAAAGGAGATAAAAAAGGAATTATAAAAAGAAAAAGGAAATAGAAAGGGAAATGAAGAGAAAGAAGACTGAAAGATGAAGGAAGGAAGGAAGGAAGGAAGGAAGGAAAGAATTGCAAAAAGAAAAAGAAAATAGAAATGGAAGACGAGAGAAGGAAGACAAACTGAAAGGAAAGAGCAAGGCATGGAATAAAGGAAGGAGAGAAAAGAGATATTACAAAAAGAAAAGAAATAGAAACGCAAATGGAGAGAAAGAAGACATAAAGAAACGTAAAGAAAGGAACAAAGGAAAAAAAAAGAAAAAAGAAAAGAAAAAGAAATATCAATGGGAGAGGAGAGAAGGAAAATAGAAAGAGAGGAAGAACCAAAAAAAAGGAATGAATGGGGGGGGAGAGATTACAAAAAAAAAGAAAAGAAAAGGAAACGTAACTGAAAGAGTTCAGTCATATTAAAAGAAGAAAAAAGAATGGTGTAAGTAATATATAGCTAATCAGAAAAAGACAGTTTTTTCCTACCTTATGAAATACGTTAGTTTTCTTCTCACCCGATTTCTGAATTGGAGGCGTATCTGTTTCGTTATACGCTGATTTCTTAATTGGCTGAAAAACATTAAGTATCAAAATTGTTGGGCAATATTTAAATTCAGTTGATCCCAATACACATCTTTTTGTACGTAAACAAGAAAAAGATCGCTAAAAATTTAAACTGTTTCTGTTTTCTGTACTTAAACTTGCAACCATATATATATATATATATATATATATATATATATATATATATATATATATATAATATTAGTGGTCAATATATATATATATATAATATAATATAATATAATATAATATAATATAATATAAATGGCTCAAACACTAATATTCCATGGTTATAATTTATTACATTGGAATCGTAATCACGATCCAGTTCATCAGACCTACAAATTCTTACTCTGTCTTGGACATTGAGTTCTACCTGGATTCTATCCTCTTGGGAATTTATATATATATATATATATATATATATATATATATATATATGCATTTACTAACCTTATGCATACATGAAAAGAGAAGATGAGAGAGAGGAAGAAAAGACTCAAGGAAAAAGAAAAAGCCAAACTAAAAGAGGGCCTTTATAAGAGAAATTATGTGTAATCAGGAACAATTTGAAAAAGCATGTAATTTTCCACTATAGATTACAAATTTAACATAAACACATAAATATATTTAATCCTGTAAAAACCTTACTATTTATTCCCATATACACACATAAACACATATGCATATACACACATACACACTTACATATATATATATATATATATATATATATATATATATATATATATATATATATATATATACATATGCACATATATCTATGTACATATACACATGCAAACATCCATATATATACACATACACACATAGATATACACATATGTGCACACATACACATATACAATAATCATATACACATATATGCATACATATACATATACATACACATTCATATATACAAATATACACACATATACATATATATATATATGTATATATATATATATATATATATATATATATATATATACACCCAAATACATATACATATATAAAACATATACCTACACACCCATACATACATACATACATTTATTTATATATGTAAAAAATAGATGAATAAAATTAAACTAATCTGTACAAATTAGAAATAAGGAAGAAACGCTAACAATAATAGTAATAATAAAAAATAAAAGGATCATATTAATGATATGAATAAAAATATATATTAAGAAATGGACAAAGTCCGACAATTATTTTAAGACATTTTACGTTTATACATACAAATAGTTTAAGTAAATGCTCTCTTTATAATAAACAGTATTAAACAACATTTACCGGCCTGAATGTCCGAGAAATTTTCATAGAAAATATTCGTCCTCCGACAGGAATCGAACCTGTATCCTATACGGAACCGTCATATAGCCTGACGTGCCTTTAACCGATTGGGCCATAGAGGATCGTTCGGTTAGGAAGGTCGATTTTACTGTCTTTAAACTACAATCTTCCATGATTCTCTCACGTACATTCATATCTGCTCATAACGTCTTTTGTCATTAATAATACTTGGCTTAAAGAATATTCCCTGCCTAAATACACAGGATATATATATATATATATATATATATATATATATATATATATATATATATATATATATATATATATATATATATGGGGGGGTGCGTGTGTGTGTTGATATAACAGGAAAGAACTTAGATTGATGATCCGAAGTTCTTTAGTATATTTGTATTTATTTTTAAAAACAGTGCTCGATACAGAAGTAGAGCCTAAATTATAATTATTATTTAAAACAGACACAGAAATTACAATGTTTCGAAACTGGTTAGCAGTATTCAGGTTTAATTTCAATATTAAACCCTAACTACCGGGTGGTAGTCTCATACTCAGGCGATGTTTGGAATAATTATGCTGCGGAATGTTTTACTCATTTATAGTTTTGAAATGGAGGTGTGGTCTAGGGTTTGTGTTTCATTATCAAGGAGTCACTGCTTTGATTGAGGTAGGGGTGTTTGTTATATGCCAAGATTTTGGAGTCTGGCTACAATGGCTAATTTTATCCGACTCCCTGCTAAAAATCTGATTGATGTTGTAGTTCTGTTGTTTTTTGTTTGTTTTTTTAACCGGCTACCCGGTAGTTAGGAATTAATACTGAAATTAAACCTGGATACTTCTGACCAGTTTCGAATATATATATATATATATATATATATATATATATATATATATATATATATATATATATATATATATATAAAAGTGAACATAGAAGTCAATACTTAGAGGTGACAGTCTGTTTCATGCTAGATACTATCGTCAGGCCACGATTGCATCTAGCATGAAACAGCCTGTCGCCTCTAAGTGTTGACTTCTATGTTCACTTTTATATTTACACACGCTCTATCTCTGATATTGAGCACTTTGTCCCATAAATATAGCACATCTTAAGACTATATTTCTTCATATATATATATATGTTTGTGTATGTGCGTGCGTGCGTGCGTGCGTACCTGTATTATAATAAAATTCGTGTTTTGTCAAGAGAAAACGCTCGAGCAGTGTATCTACGTAATATAAAACTTTTAAGCCAATCAGTCTTTGTAATTAAAGTTCACCATATTAAAAGAGTATCAAGCCCCTATGACGAGTGGATACCATATCCGTGAAACTCCGAGTAGAAACAGATAAATTGATTATTTGATTTTATCTGTTGCTATATATACATATGCACGCGCATACGCATGGATATATGTATACATATAAATACATAAGAATGAAGACAAATGGAAAAATTTTCATTATCAGCACGTTTCGTCCCCTGATGAACTTTATTATGGTAAATGATATCTTGTTAAAATTCATCAGACGATGAAACGTTGGTAAAGAAACGTTTTACCTTTGGTCTTTTTGATATTGTCTTTTTACAGATATATTTCATTTATATTTGAATTTTTATGCACATACGCAATTTTTATCCCCCATTTTTTATCGATTAAGAAATCTTTTAATGTATACTATTGCTTTTGTGGCGTATAATAAAACAAATTGTCAGAGTTGGTTTCGGAATTGAAAATGACTTACCAAACTTCTGGAAGATTTTAGTTCAAATTCATTTTCGTTTTTTCCTTCCTGTCTCGATTCGTCGTGGCGCCGCTGATACTTCAAAGATCCTTTGGTCGTTAAACTCTGAGATTTCGGTTTAATCTAATAATAATAATAATAATAATAATAATAATAATCAAAAGGAATACAAAGACAGGTATGACAAGATTGGTTCAACGATACACGAGAAATTGGCCTAGTTCGATTATGTAAATAAATGCTAACAACACAAATCTGTCATAAAGATAAAAAAAAAAAAATTAAGATTAACTGGGAATAAAATACACTTGGATACAAACCAATCAGCTCATCCCAGCAAAAAGACCGGACCTAATAACTGTAACCAAGGAAAAGATGATGTACTGGTGTAACAGAGAGAGTTTGGGAAACATACACACACATATTTTTCTTTATTGTAATCGGAATAGATTTGAACAGCGAAATTAGATCAGAACAATTTTGTTTACTGATAGAAATCTGATCTCACCCATTTGGAATTGGGTCATTACAAAAACAATGAGAGATGATCTAGGTAATTATTATCGGTTAAAATTTGAAATAGAGCTTACTCATGCTATGAGAACTTTGAAACTCACATGATTTTGGGTTGACAGCGACACTCATGATAATCGTGTGAGGACCAAGGGTCGATTTATGATCAGTCAGATTTATCTATATAAATACGTAGTTATGCTGAAAAAGTGGCAGTCGGGAGAAAATTCTAGAAGAGACTGGAGAGGCCGCGATCGGTCGGCGCGTCGTCGTCGCCTGCGTGCAGTCACGCGCATGAGCATCCGCGTCGACCGTTACGGGTCGCGGCGCTATAAGGCCGACGAGAAGGGCAGGCGAGAATGGCCGACGAGAAAGGCAGACGAGAAAGGCCGACGAGATAGACAGACGGAAGAGGACAGACGGAAGTGGCCAGACGGAAGAGGCAGAGAGTGGTTGGCTGATCTGCCGTCGAGTGCAGTCGAGCTGGAGAGAGAGGTCGGAGATTGGGAGTGATGTCAGAAGTTGGAGCTAGGCGCCCGCTTACATATTTTTGTTGATATACGTACGAAGAAGTGAATTACTCCTCCAACGTCTAAGACTACTACTGCTACTATTATTACTACCACTGGAAACGGAAACGTCGAACAAGCTACAATAATCAAGAGTCGCATATCGTTCTGAGACGATTTTACAACAAGCTAATCACAACCCACTCTCTCTCTCTCTCTTTAGTATCCAGTGTATGCGTTTTTTACGTCAATTATTTTCATTTCTGTAACCCGTTTCTTTTCTATACTATTCTTTTCTGCTATATAAAAGACATTAACAATTCAACTACTGAATAGTTGTTTGTTCAGCTTACTGCTGATATATTTTTTTTTGGTGCATTCTAAATTTCTTAGCACGGACTCTCCATTCGTGTCTACATCTTCAGTCGACCGTGAATGGATGACCATCACTTCTGCTTTCTGGATCAAACCAAACACAACGTGGACAGGAAGCAGGATTAAACCAGTTGACCGGTCTAATGATCTACGGATGCTCAGGGGACCTACGGTCACTCCCTTAAGTTCGGTTAAGACTGAGTAGACACCTCAACCCAGAGAGTAAGATGTCGGAGGTTGAGGGGCTGGGGCGAAAGTGGTTAGACTGGATCGTAGATGTGACAGTGGTAATAGATCTATTGTAACCTATGGAAGATTAATAGATAAAATAATCAAACAAAGGTTGGTAATGCACGATAATACTTAGGACAAGAACTTCACATATAAGATTCGCCAGCAGCGTGTAGACGAGTATTCAACTGCTAGAAGTGAGTCAAGTGAATTCCACAATGAATCTCCAACTACAGACCAACATACAGTATTTACTACTGTATTTATGTGAATGGGGACATACTCAATATCTCCCGTCGGTTTGCTACAACAAGATCATATTGGATAGTGTACTTGATTGAAATGTTTTTTATATTCATAATTTTAAATAAAAATATCGTCTGAAGGAAAAAAAAAAGAAATAAAATAAAATTTTAAAATTCAGGATTTCGCCCGAGAACTGCGAAACATGATAGGTCAGATAATGGCAACCATGCAAAAAGATAATAAATCTAACAGCAAAATTAGATGTAACTGAATGTCGACGAAGACTTGAAACTACCCAGATGACAGTGGTGCTGGATACTGGGGAAACATACTGTTACTGAAACTCTACCACCGCTAGATCTCTGATTTGAACGTGAGCTATAAAAATAAAAAATATATTAATAAAGAAGACCCAAACGCGTTAAGATTATAATTAATAAACAAACTTAGATCTTGCAGACTTAGAATGGAACATTTCTTACATATGAAAGTAATAAGAAAATTGATATGCATTGTATTCATATGCAAAACTCCACCTTATAAATAGCAGCTGATACACCTGGAGGCTAAACTAATCCTAACCTTTTGGTTTGGTTTGGTTTGGTTTGGTTTGGTTTGTTTTGTGGTTTATCGACCTCGATGGATTATTCAATGCCGACAAGATTTTTATTGCTGGTAAGATTTTTTTCCAAAAATGTATTGCTGGTAATAATGTGTTGCTGGTAATAATTTTTTAACAAAATATTTATTGCTGGTATTAAAACCTATTTTTACAATTTCATAATGTTTTGACCCAGTTTGAGAGGTTAACTATTTTCCCATAGTTGGGACCCTAACAGGTGCTACCACCCACGGTCAGGTTGGACCTGAGAAGACCAGAAATTAAGAGGCGGTCCCACGCTCGTCAAAACCTCCTGATCGGAGGCCTTGCAGTCTGATGTAGTTTTGTCGTCTTTCCCGGTGAATCAAATAAAGAGTTCATTTCGAAATTCCAATCACCTGAAGAAGGCTGGAGAATACAATGGCCGAAACCTCGTGAATATGTCAATAAAAATGAGGACAACAGTCGGAACAGTGTAAATAGTGTAAATACAGTACGTAAATAATCTCATCGATTTTTGACGGGTACTATGCTAGTGATATTAGTAATAATCCTACTTTTACCTGACTGTGATTGTCTTTCAGTTCTCTTTGTTTGATTCTTTTTGATGATTTCTCTTTTTTCTGGCGAATGGAATCGTTCATGGTTATGTTCGAAAAATTCTAGAAAGAGAGAAAAAGTTTTCATTAAAAAATGCGGAACAAAGGGCGACTGCTACCTTCAAATAGCCGAGCCTCTCTAGCAGAGAGATCTCATCATCATATAGCGACCGGGCATTTAAGAGAAAAGAAATATTAGAGCTATTTATTCAGCGCCATTAGATTTCTAATGAGATTTTAAGCATTTCAATTCATACAAGGCAGTAAAGCCACTAAGATACAAAGAGGTTACTGTGAGTGAAAGAATAAGAAAAAAGAGAAACATTATTAAGGAGTGAGAACAATAAAAGAAGAGGAATCAAGAAGGCGGTAGATGACGATTGAGATTGCATTTAAATTTTGGAAGATCACTGTTAGCTGGAAAGCATAGAACCGGGAGAGTGAGTACGAGAAAAATAACTGTTAGCATAAAACTCACAGTTGCATATATCCATTTGAACTCTAAATTGACGAGGCCTTGTTATCAATCTAGTAGTGCGCTTAAATTCAAAAAGTTTAGGTACCATAGCGGAAAGTAACACATATTTAGTTTTAATGCAAAAATGTGGCACAAAGCCAAAAGGAGGTTTAGGGTAAGGCTGGTCTTCAATCCGTCTTATTTTAAACTTAGCTAACCAAACATACCACAGTATTCCGTACACCAAAAAACAAACAAAAAAAAAAAACATTCTTACTGACCATTCTTATTACAATCACCAGAATACCTCAAGTCTCTGTGTAGTCATAACTAGTTCTCATATATCCAATTTGTCTGTGGCGGAATTGGGGACAAAATAACAACATTGAAATCCTCAATGAATATTTACAATGAATACAATTTATATACAAGAAACTAAACAAAATAGCGTTCGTAATGAAAAAATCCACAATCTTTAATTGTGGCAGAAAAATCCGACCAAAACTGGACCAAATTAATCCAGGACTAGGTAATTAATAAAAATCATTCGATCAATCATTCACTCAAATACACACTCATCCAAACAAAAATAAATACGAAATACATACTCGAAAAATGAAGAAGGTCCCGCATCTACCAGAGAACTGACATCTCTGTCAGCTAACGGGAGAGAGGTAAATTAAACTAAAGAAAGTGGGGACAGGAATAAAAGAGGCCAATGAGCATACCATAGCGGAAAGTTCATCCGAGAAAATTATCATGGAATTATTTATAGAAAAAGCTTAGCGAAACTACATTGCGGTGGTGGGAAAGTGACTGAAGCCGAGATACTAGGTCAGGACCAGTAATATTGCTGATTAATCTTTGAATTTTATTAAGAATCTCTAAATATATGGCGGGAGCACCGGACCATATGTGGCAGCAATATTCAAAGCATGAGTGAATGGTAGACTGATAACATAGATTATGGGGTGAAAAATTGACTAGCACGAACAGGAAAATTAGACTGGAAATAGAGCCAAAACAGTATGGCTTTATTCAAGACATAGGAGCAAGAAAAGGTAGCTATATGATCCGAATGCAATCAGAGAGAGCAATACAATTATCGATACCCATGCCTCATAGATTAAGCAAAAGCATTTAATCAGTTACGACACAAATAACTACACGAAATGCTCGTGAAACTTGATTTACAAGGGAAAGATATGTGACTAATCCGTAACCGTTACAGCGATCAAATGACATGCATGTGAACAGAGAAGGAAGTCAATGGATACTGAAAAACTGAAAGAGGATTAAGACAAGTGTGTGTTTTCTCACTGGATTTATTTAGTTTCTACAGGAAGATAATCCTAAGAGACCTATAAGACCTACTAGGATTTTTCATGGGTGGACATAATCTTAATAACATAAGATAGATGGATGATATTGTATTGTATTGATTATGGAATGGAGTACAGGAAGAAGAAAGGACTATTAACAGTAACGAGACAGAATGCATGGTCATAAGCAAAAGGGACAACTTAATGTGTGAACTATGAACTGGGGATGTCAAAATCAAGTAGGCTCAGAAATTTAACTATCTGGGTAGTATAGTAACGGGGGGAAAGAAATAGTAAGGTATTAATAGCAATATCCATATTAGCGTGTGGTAATTGTAATATTCGCATTCATTCACAGAGTAGCCAGTGCTACTATCGCTTGAAATTCATAAAATCTTTCTCTTAAGAGAATTTTTCAGGAAAATAAGTTTCTCAAGTCCATTGTTATCGATCTTTCCAGTTTTGATGAAGGTTTCCTTCCTAACTTTTTGTTTGAAGTAGTGTCGAGCGTCATCTTGATTATGTCATTATTTTCTCTTCAAATTAGATTTCACTCGTTACTCTTGTGGAAGTACTCCATTGATGTGGTTTCTGTTAGTACAGTTCTTTCTTTTTGATTCTGTAGCGCCAATCTAAGAGGTTCGAAGAAAGATACTCCTCGCTAAGTCATACAGGATGTTATGGTTCAAGGTTAGGACCAAGGAAGAACAACACGAACACAAGAGTAGAAAATAACAAAGATATATTACACAGAATAATAATACAAGATGTGGAAGGTGATAGTATGACTGTCAGTCTGGTTTGGAGTGAACTACTATTGGCTCAACTCGATTCCGTCTCGTTATTTAACAACTCTCCCACGTGGGTCGCATGTGACAAGGCCGGCTTAATGTGGGTTCTCCAAGCCCGTAGGCTCGGCCAAAAATATGCCCATTTAGAACCCATATAAACGGGTTCAGGGACTGTCTACCTCCCCGGACGAAACTTTGCCCTTCGGCAAAGCCTCGTCCGGGTTCCTCTCTGCCAAAGCAGAGAATTCGACAGAAGACGCAAACAGTCAGAGACTGCTCACGACTCGATTCCGTCTCAATATTTAACAACCCTCCCACATGGGTCGAATGTGGCACAAGGCCGGTTTAATGTGGGCTCCCCGAGCCCGTAGGCTCGGCCAAAAATATGCCCATTTAGAACCCGTATAAATGGGTTCAGGGACTGTCTACCTCCCCAGACGAAACTTTGCCCTTCGGCAAATCCTCGTCCGGGTTCCTCTCTGCCAAAGCAGAGAATTCGACAGAAGACGCAAACAGTCAGAGACTGCTCACGACTCGATTCCGTCTCGTCCCTCTCTCTTAAGAGGCGCAGTATACATAGTGTCAGGAAGAGTTCACTCTGTCGTTATAGGTAAGGTTCCATAACATCATGATTCATTTGCTTGAAGCCATATTAATTATTGATCTGAGAACGTGGTTGTACACAGCTCAATGATATTTCTGAACGCGATCGGCGCCATGCATGACATCCAAATGAAAATCTCAATTTAACGAGGTTACTTAAGAACCTGACTCAAGATTTGGGATTAATATTTTGGTTTTGTAGTAACTAGTGGTGTTGGGAGAAACTACCTCTCGTGCAGCCTATGTTCAATTTCTTTTTCTCCTATACGAAATTTGTCATAATTGACTCATGCACTGAGATATGATGCAGAGAGAAAACGATGCCTTGCAAAAACTGAGCAAATTATTAAGACATAGCAAAAGGTCATTAGAACCAAAGGAAAGAATACTGAACTATTAACACTATTTACATTGTTCAGACTGTTGGCCTCATCTTTGTTGTAATATCCACGACGTTTCGGCCGTTGTACGCTCCGACCTTCTTCCTTCCAGTGGATAAAAGCGCTGGTTGAAGTAATCCAGTGCACAGCAGAGGTGAACAAAAACTTGGAGAGTTGAGTTACTAAAGGGAAAAAAATGAAACCAAAACTGAGATATCCAGAACAGGTATGGCGCGTGGAACTAGACGTGGACGAAATAAAGGGTTCGGTTCGAAATTACAATCACCTGAAGGAAGCCGGAGCGTACAACGACCGAAACGTCGTGAATATGACAACAAAAATAAGGACAACAGTCCGAACAATGTAAATAATGTAAATATTTACAATACCTCATCTCAGAAATATAGATAGACAATACTGAACTGTTATGTAATATCTATGTATTTGCGTGTAAGTGAGTATAACGAACCCAACTGGAATTGGAACTCGGATCTCGGATTAACAATTCCGAGTCATTATCCATTACACCACCTGCACATCCAAGCTTACAGCACCTGGTATTTCCAAGCAGTCACATTGGTATCATTGGTTTCATTTTTACCTTTAAAATATCTGCTTAGTATCCTTGATATTTTAGCGAGATTATTTTTAAAAAAAATTTATATTGTTTGCATGTTTGTAACAATATGACATATCAGGGAGAAAACTGCATTAGCGCTCTGGCTAATGCCCTACTACAAGCCCAGTTATTTGCCATAAATGCAGATACATATACTAACCCTATAAATGCAGATACATATACTAACCCTATAAATGCAGACACATATACTAACACTATAAATGCAGATACATATACTAACCCTATAAATGCAGATACATATACTAGCCGTATAAATGCAGACATATATACTAACACTAAAATCTTATGCAAAATTTTTGGGAATGTTCGGAATTTTTCGTATTTCGAAACCGGAGTAGAGATACAGATAGGGATATGGGGAAAGTTGGGTGTGGATTCCGGGAGCAGAGTTCAAATCAAGGGCTAATCTGTCGCGTTCACCTTCACACTCAAAGGTATGAAATAAGAAATGCGTGAAGCTGTCTCTTCTCCTTTCAGCTAGAGATTAATTCGCAGGGTGTACTGGGTTGTGTAGCCTTAGATGTCACTCTAAGAGAATGGATACTCTGAATTTCAAACTGTCAAGAAGGCAACACAAAACCAATAAATTCTTTTCCAAGAATGCGTTGCAATTTACACATTATAAAGAAAAGTAATCTGTGGAGAGACATGATCACTTACGTCGCGAAGGAATATGGCATTAAAAAAAAAGTAAAGATACTTTATATAGAGTAGACAATTAAGTCCATTGATGGGAAACAATAATTAAAACTGTAAATAATATTGTAGTTTATATGGCAGTTCCTTAGTTGCCTAAGGGGCCTTAACTATCAGAAGGGTTGTAAGTTTTATCAAAAAGAGGTGGGTAATAAAAGGGGAGACGGAAAAGTTAAAAAGAAAATGTGAGAAATTAATAAACAGGGTAGCCTTATGTTCGGGGTGGAGAGTCTGAAAATCTAATAAATAAATAAGTGTTCCCCATTGTCTATTAGGAAACTAAAAGTAAAAGAAGTTAGATAAAGGAAGCATAAAATAACTGACATATTATTTATTTATTTATTTATTATTATTATTGTTGTTGTTGTTGTTGTTGTTGTTGTTGTTGTAGTAGTAGTAGTAGTAGTAGTAGTAGTAGTAGTAGTAGTAGTAGTAGTAAGGCACGATGAAGCAATAGAATCGAAGAGCCGAGTTCGAATTTCAGTCGAATCCGTTACATCGACTTATAATACCCTTGGGATAATGTATGTATTACCCAGTTATGGGTAAATAGCAGGCGGGTAAAATGGTCTGAATTCAAAACCTGCACTCTGTATTCGGCTCTTTACAATTGGTTCCGCACAAAAACCTTCTCCACTATAATCAAATCATATGTGCAGGTTGTCTGGCTGTCGGTACCTAGGAACTGAGCGGCCTGACCCTGATACGTCGTAAAAGGTTCCCCGGTAGGTGCGGTTCAACAGCCCGCGTTGATCTACGATTATTACTGCGTGTGGTATCATCTTGCCAGAGAGTAATTTTAAGTGTCTAATTACCAAATACCCACCGGGGGGTCTATGAGTAAAAAGGAGAGTTATCTATGCACTTTTAGGACGTTTCATTTAGATGGAGAGGGTTTTGCAGGTGATATGTGCACTTCTGCACAAAGTTATCTTTTGTAGCGCTGAGATGCTGATGCATACAGAAATTTTACTCACATGATTTTCGGTACTCTTCTTCATCATACCAAATGCCCCTATTACAACGGGAATAATCGTAGTTTTAAGTTTCCGCATTTTTATTATTTCGATTTGCAGGTCCTTATATTTTGACATTTTCTGAAATTCTTTTATTAGAAACATTAGAATCCTGTGGGCAAATCATATCAATTTGTGAGCAGATTCCTCTTTTGAAATTTTGTATTTATTGTCATCAATTTTCCTGTCTGTGGATTGGTAAATTATACAGTATAGTCACTCTATTACCATTGGTACCATCGTTCGGGTGGTGTTTGATTTGTACCATTTATTTGGAACTTCAGTACCATAGTTCGCACAGACATGCCAATGAAAATATTATCCTAGCCTGCCATATTTACTAATGTATTCTTTCTCGGCAAGGATTTTGCTCACCCTGACACTATATTCAATTTTATGGCATACGCAACAGGCAGGATTTGAGCCATGTCTACTGATTTTAACTTTGTAGGCATTAGTCGGAAGATATTGGTCTTGTTCCACAAGGCATTCTGTTCCCCCTTTATTATTATTATTATTAGTAGTAGTAGTAGTAGTAGTAGTAGTAGTAAAAAGGAACGAGCATTTAGTTTTTACATGCCAAAAATATTAATAGGGGAGGAATAATGGATAGCGGCTCGGATTGAGGAATCGGAGAGCCGAGTTCGAATTCCAGTCGAGTTCATGACATTTCCTTACGTACTAATAACTTTGGAAAAAGTATGAATCCATGTCTTCTCCCTTCAGCTTAATTGGGATATTGAATAAATAAATTAACCTCCAGCTGTGGTTAAATAGCAGAACAGACTGGATTCTATAGCCTTGGTTGGCAACTAGTTTAAGAGAATTCAAACTATCCTAGAGAGGTTTGGGTTCCGTCATGTTATCTTACACAGAAAACACCCCTGCTATTGTGGTACCCCTTAAAACCCTAACGGATTACGAGATTGGAGATCGTGAAAAAATATTCGGTTTTCGAAATTTATCGATTTTCAGAATTTCAAGTAAAAAGATTCATATGTTTGAGATCATTTAAGCTTTAGGCAAGTATTTTGTGTCTTGTATCGCTAATGCCCTGAAGGAACACGGTCTATAGAAGAAGAAGAAGAAGAAGAAGAAGAAGAAGAAGAAGAAGAAGAAGAAGAAGAAGAAGACGACGACGACCTATGGTTGACAGTCAGTTTTGTTTTTTTTCTAAAATTTACCTCACTCAGGGGCATGAATACTGACGTGACCCCAGAAATCGACCCTGTCACTCTTACAGAATTACAAGCATATATAATTACGCATATATAATTAAGAAATATGCTCCAAAAAAGATTTGATGCCAAAATCAGAGTCCTCATCAATATATTAAATGTTGCCCAAAGTCGAAAGAGCGCCAAACGTCTAAATTAGTCAGTAAAATGAATTACTTATGAGAATTAATGACAATTCAATATCACACGTGCAAAATGTCATAAATTTATTCGCTAATCCAGTTCATAACGAGGCTAGCGTCTTTTCATGTCTCCAGCAGCGTTTTATGACGCATTACATTAATCATCCTGCCATATTGATTAATTAATTAATGCAAATAGGTGACAAGGTATTTACCCACCTCCCGATAAGTGGTAGAATGTGACACAAGGTCGTTTTATGGTGGGTTAAACATACGCATTCATATGTGACAGTTCTGCATTCACAGCCGACGATCAGTTTATTGTAAAGTATTATAATTATTCATGATACATTATACACACCGTATATATTCGTGTATAAGCCAACTTCATGTATAATGCATTTTTTGCGTTAATTTGAACCTTTCCAGAAAAAAATTACCTGTGTATAGTACTCCCGGTCACCGAAAATGCATGATTTTTAATATCTTCAAAATAATTATCTGTGCATATTGCCAGCCCCTATTTTTTGCGTAAAAAAATGATCATAAAAACTCTTACTATAGTCGAGTATATCTATAATTGGGTAAATGTACTTGAAATTTTAAGAGACTAAAAATACTTTATTCAAAGATAAAAAGAGGGTATTTTTAAAAGAAAGTTTTACATGGATTTTTCATGCACGTCGGTATATGGATCAGTTATAACAAATTATTACAGGAGATAAGAAAATTGAACATAGAATAGGCAGCGCTAGGAGAGGTTTCGATAAACACCGCAAATAGCAACAAAATCAAAACATCAACCTGAAAACTCGAATCATGTTCTTATGTAATCTTGTCAGATTAAGACTTTCATATGGATGCCATAAATGGCGCCAAACTAATGGCGTCAATGTCTAAACTGCCTGCTGTATACAACCGCTTTCTCAGATCAATGGTTAAAAATGCCTTCCAGCGAATGAAGCGGCTATGTTTAAGGACGATCTCTCTTCGAAGCTCGTGTACTGGCGTTACGGAATCGCAAAGAACTGTCCCAAATAACAGAAATCCCATCACTTGAAGACTTTTAACAGCAGCAATAACGAAAATTGATAGCAAGTATAAGATAAAATAATGACATAATCAAGTTGTTGACGGGTTACATTACCTTAAACAAAAGATTAACTATAGAATGCTCATCAATACTGGAAAGAGTGATAAAAGTGAAATTGAGAATATTTTCCTGAAAATTTATTTTAAGAGAAAGATTTTATAAATTTCAACCAACACTAACACTCTGATTTTTATTTCTGGTAATATTTTCTTTTTTTCAAATATTTATTGCTGATACTAATTTTTAAAAAAAGTATTTCTGGTATTAAAATTTATTTTTACACTTTCATAGTGTTTTGAGTCAAGTTGTGGGGTCAACTATTTGCCCATAGCTGGGACCCTAACAGATGCTACCACCCCGGGGTCAGGGTGGACCTGGGAACACCAGCAATTAAGAGGTGTTTCCACACTCCTCAAAACCTCCTGATCAGAGGCCTTGCAGTTGGATGTAGTTTATTGTCTTACCCAGGATACCTGAAGAGCTATGATACAGTGAAACAGGATGTGGGTGACAATATATATATATATATATATATATATATATATATATATATATATATATATATGTGTGTGTGTGTGTGTGTGTGTGTGTGTGTGTGCGTAATTTGACTCATATGAGTAACGTTTTTAAATTTTCATTTTGAAAGTTTGCCTCCTTTACGCATAAGTACTCATGTTGAAGTCATAATCGAGTTTTATGTTGCTGACCCATTCGTTGCAAATACGAGACTTGTAAAACGGAATGCATCAAAAATATAAATTCCTGATTTCTGTTGAGATTCAGTAACTGAATGTTTAATTTAGAGTAAACTCTAAACTATCAGCTGTACGAGGATGGGATTGAAAAGCTCATAAATTGACTTTGAAGCTGCCATGCTAGATCTGTGAAATGCTGCATGCATGAATTTCAACTGTTCTTATTAATAACTGCATTGTTTATTTCTAGGTAAACTGACATCTGACTGTTCAAAGAAGACTTCAAAAGTAACTTGTAGCGACTTCTGTTGAAAATGAAGAACATTTGGCATCATGCTATTATCATAAACCCTACAGAAAAAAAGGAATTTAGCCCTCAAGGACATTCATGTTGACATGGTTGCTACATTAGGGGATGATTTCCTAACTTTATCAAAAGTGGTCAGTTGAATTTAGGAGTTGGGGAGTCTTGAAGATGACTCAATGTCGGGACGTCATGCAAACTTTTACCATCAAAGTAAATATTGGTCTTGTTCACCAACATGGTTATAGATGACAGGCGACTGACAGTAAATCAACTTGCCTGTGCTATTAGTATATCCTGTTAGGGAGTTCAGAATATCTTACATAATGTATTTGGTATGACGAATGTTTCTGCTCAGTGGGTGTCTCGTCTTCTGACACCCGATCAAAAGCACATTTGGTTGATCACATCACAGGGAAATCTCACTGTTATATAGGAATAAAGTGTTGCTGCCGACACTGTAGTTTGAACATAGATCGCCAGAGAGCAAATACAGGCGATCCCATTTTGAACAAGTAGATCACGTGATAGTAAAGGGAATATGTATATATGGGAATTAGCGTGACGTCTAATGAATCACCTTTTCTATTCTATCCTCTATTACTATACAGATCGCTATTATCTATACTATTCACTATACTATTTCTCTATACTGATCACTATACGGATTACTATTAAGTGGCTACTTTTCAAGCGAGTAAGTACTATTAGTGTGAGTGCTATTCGAAGGCGTCTGACACCAGTATTGTTCAACGGCGTTACTATAGTTGTATCTGCGATTATAAAGTCTCTACTACAAGGAGTATTACGAAAGTGACAACGAGTATTCGTTGACATTACAAAAGTGTCAACGTGTGTCCGTTGACATCACAAAACTGACATTGATTGAGGAAAATCCAGATGGTTTCCTTGAACATTTCCTGACCCAGGATGAGTGTTGCGTCCCTCACTTTCAGTAAGAGACAAAGATAATCCATGCCGTAGAAAAAAAAAACTCTTTATCTGTTCCAAAAAAAATCTAAGTTTCACCAGAAGGAAAGGTAATGGCCTCAGTTTTTTTTAGATGTAAAAGGTATTGTGTATATTAATTACAAAATGGCCTCACCATCAATGGAGAGTACTATGCCAACTTGCTCAGCCAGTTAAGAAAGCTATCAAGAACAAATGCTCAGGAAAACTGACGCATGGGGTCTTTTTTCATCAGGACAATGCTCCAGCACACAAGTCATTGGTTTCAATGGCTGCTGTGCGTAAGTGGCTTTGAACTGGTTGATCACCCTATGCTCCTGATTTGACTATCATCTGTCCCCCAACATGAAAAAAAAACACTTGGCTGAGAACCAGTATCGCAGTAATGGTGACGTCATATCAGCTGTTGATGACTTTTTTGATCAACAAGATAAACAGTCTTCTTTGAACATTCAGATGTCAGTTTACCTGGAACAAAACAATGTAGTTATTAATAAGAAGAGCTGAAATTAATGCATGCAATATTTCACAGCTCTAGCATCACACCTTTATAGTCAGCCTATGAACTTTTCAACTCATCCTCGTATATGGCTGCTTTCTCAGAATTATGATTCAAAATGGTTTCAAGCGAATGGAATGACGATATAAAATCACAAAGAACTATACAAACAAAGAGAAACAATATAATTTGAAGACTTTC
This sequence comes from Acanthosepion esculentum, assembly GCA_964036315.1. Taxonomy (NCBI): domain Eukaryota; kingdom Metazoa; phylum Mollusca; class Cephalopoda; order Sepiida; family Sepiidae; genus Acanthosepion; species Acanthosepion esculentum. The sequence continues at coordinate 50,753,703 of OZ038491.1, read as the reverse complement.
CACAAGAGGAACAATTTTTTTAAGCATTTCATCCCAAGCAAGGCGGGAGTGTCACTAGCACGCAAGGAGTTACAGAAGAGTGAGAGCAAGACTAAAGAGGGGTGTCTAAGGAAAGGATATAGAGGACGGAGATTAGGATCAAGGCATCAGAAGATGTCGATTGTCATTATATTTAAATATTTGAAGATTATAGTTATCATGGAATCAAGTAAGAGGAAGGGAGTTCCACTGTCGGGAAGTGTGAGAGAAGAAGCTGTTGGAGTAGAAGAGACGGTTACATTTAACTGTTTCGACAGTGAAAGGTTGGGACCGAGATGCCAGCCTAATAGTACGCTTAAATTCATGCAGCTGGGGCATCTATGAAAGAAGGAGTGGTTACAGAGAGTGAAAGTCATATTAAAGAGGGAGAGATTACAGAGAGTGAAAGTCATATTAAAGAGGGAGGGGTTACAGAGAGTGAAAGTAAGATTAACGAGGAAGGGGTTACAGAGAGGGAAAGTAAGATTAAAGAGGGAGTGGTTACAGAGAGTGAAAGTAAGATTAAAGAAGGAGGGTTACAGAGAGTGGAAGTCATATTAAAGAGGGGGTTACAGAGTGTGAAATTATGATTAAAGAGGGAGGGGTTACAGAGAGTGAAAGTAAGATTAAAGAGGAGTGCTTGAGGAAAGATTAAAGAGAAGGACAGGAATCAAGGTCATGGCATCAGTAGATGTCGATTGTCATTACATTTAAATTTTTTAAGATTATAGCTATCATGGAAGCAAGTAAGAGGAAGGGAGTTCCACTGTCGGGAAGTGCGAGAGAATAAGCTGTTGGAGTAGAAGAGGTGGTTACATTTAACTGTTTCGACAGTGAAAGGTTGGGACCGAGATGCCAGCCTAGTAGCACGCTTAAATTCCTGCAGTTGCGGTTGCCAGTGAAAGTAGCTCGTCAGAGCGGTTGCCAAGAAAATATTTGTAGAAAAGACAAAGGGAAGCCACACCATGTTTGTGAGAAAGTAACTGTAGACAAGATACCAGTTCAGGAAAATGGATAACAAAGATTTTAACATTCCACATTACCTCAGACAAAAAGTTAGGAAGGAAACCCCATTCAATATTGGAAAGAGCAATCACAATGACCGAATTTGAGAAACCCGTTTTCTTGAAAAAATGTTTTAATACAAAGATTTTATAAATTTCAACCGACAGTAGCAATGGCTGTTCAATAAAAGATGGTCAAATGTTTCCTTATAAGGAAACGGCTAATATTACTGTTACCATACTAACACATAAACTAAACTGAATTAGTAAACCAAAAGTAAACCAAAGCCACTGTCGCTCACACCGGGGTGACGCGTGCTCGAAGGAAAGAAAAAAAAACACGGCATCATCAAGGGAGAGCATCATCACCTGCATTGGTTGCAGTCAATACTGCACCGTCATCTGTAGCTGAGGCATAACATTTTGGGCGATGACCCAGGGTCTCTCGGGACCAACGGGTGCCACAGAAACCAAAGCCACAATATGTTTATTTTTTTTTTTACCCAAATCAAATTAAAACGACAATACTTATGCGATTTCAGCAGTGCCTTTTATGCATGCGTTCTGGTTGGATTTCCGGCAGCTTATCAGTTACCATGTAAATACCGTTGTTGTCAAGAAAGCACTAATTTCCGAGCTCGTTTTTCATTTGTCAGAGATTAACTTCCATGGTGCGACTAAGCAAGTAAACATGTCCGTTATAATCGAAAAAAAAACAAAAGAAGATTTACTTTCAACCAGCTGCTCAGTGCACCCAAGCATGCTTGTAAAAGCCAATCTATCAACATTCCAATTCATCGCCATTCTAATGTCTATTTACCCGTGTGTTAGCAGAAGAAATTTAACCAAACAACTTTTTTAAAAAAATCAATGAATTCTATGAATGTGAAACTTTTACTGTATACTAAGTGATTCCGTCGAATCTACTATGCATTTTATTTTTGTCTTCTAAATCTATCTATCTATCTATCTATCTATCTCATTCTGTTCATATCTATCTATCTATCTATCTATCTATCTATCTATCTATCTCATTCTGTTCATATCTATCTATCTATCTATCTATCTCATTCTTTTCATATCTATCTATCTATCTATCTCATTCTTTTCATATCTATCTATCTATCTATCTATCTATCTATCTATCTATCTATCTCATTCTGTTCATATCTATCTATCTATCTCATTCTTTTCATATCTATCTATCTCATTCTTTTCATATCTATCTATCTATCTATCTATCTATCTCATTCTGTTCATATCTATCTATCTATCTATCTATCTATCTATCTCATTCTTTTCATATCTATCTATCTATCTATCTCATTCTTTTCATATCTATCTATCTATCTATCTATCTATCTATCTATCTCATTCTTTTCATATCTATCTATCTATCTATCTATCTATCTATCTATCTATCTATCTCATTCTTTTCATATCTATCTATCTATCTATCTATCTATCTATCTATCTCATTCTTTTCATATCTATCTATCTATCTATCTATCTATCTATCTATCTATCTCATTCTTTTCATATCTATCTATCTATCTATCTATCTATCTATCTCATTCTTTTCATATCTATCTATCTATCTATCTATCTATCTCATTCTTTTCATATCTATCTATCTATCTATCTATCTATCTCATTCTTTTCATATCTATCTATCTATCTATCTATCTATCTATCTATCTATCTCATTCTTTTCATATCTATCTATCTATCTATCTATCTATCTCATTCTTTTCATATCTATCTATCTATCTATGTCATTCTTTTCATATATATCTATCTATCTATCTCATTCTTTTCATATCTATCTATCTATCTATCTCATTCTTTTCATATCTATCTATCTATCTATCTATCTCATTCTTTTCATATCTATCTATCTATCTATCTATCTATCTATCTATCTCATTCTTTTCATATCTATCTATCTCATTCTTTTCATATCTATCTATCTATCTATCTATCTATCTCATTCTTTTCATATCTATCTATCTATCTATGTCATTCTTTTCATATCTATCTATCTATCTATGTCATTCTTTTCATATCTATCTATCTATCTCATTCTTTTCATATCTATCTATCTATCTATCTATCTATCTCATTCTTTTCATATCTATCTATCTATCTATCTCATTCTTTTCATATCTATCTATCTATCTATCTATCTATCTCATTCTTTTCATATCTATCTATCTATCTATCTATCTATCTATCTATCTCATTCTTTTCATATCTATCTATCTATCTATCTATCTATCTATCTATCTCATTCTTTTCATATCTATCTATCTATCTATCTATCTCATTCTTCTCATATCTATCTATCTATCTATCTATCTCATTATCTATCTATCTATCTATCTATCTATCTATCTCATTATCTATCTATCTATCTATCTATCTATCTCATTCTTTTCATATCTATCTATCTATCTCATTATCTATCTATCTATCTATCTCATTCTTTTCATATCTATCTATCTATCTCATTATCTATCTATCTCATTCTTTTCATATCTATCTATCTATCTATCTCATTATCTATCTATCTCATTCTTTTCATATCTATCTATCTATCTATCTATCTCATTATCTATCTATCTATCTATCTCATTCTTTTCATATCTATCTATCTATCTATCTCATTATCTATCTATCTATCTATCTCATTCTTTTCATATCTATCTATCTATCTCATTATCTATCTATCTATCTATCTATCTATCTATCTCATTCTTCTCATATCTATCTATCTATCTATCTATCTCATTATCTATCTATCTATCTATCTATCTCATTATCTATCTATCTATCTATCTATCTCATTCTTTTCATATCTATCTATCTATCTATCTCATTATCTATCTATCTATCTATCTATCTATCTATCTATCTCATTCTTTTCATATCTATCTATCTATCTATCTCATTCTTTTCATATCTATCTATCTATCTATCTCATTCTTTTCATATCTATCTATCTATCTATCTATCTATCTATCTATCTATCTATCTATCTATCTATCTCATTATCTATCTATCTATCTATCTCATTCTTTTCATATCTATCTATCTATCTATCTATCTATCTATCTATCTATCTATTTCAATCTCTTCATATCAATCTATCTATCCTTTCATGATAATTGTTCTGATGAGCTTTCCTCTATGGTACCTAGACTTTATGAATTTAAGCACAGTACTAGATTGGCATCCTGTTATAGTTGAAATAGCTGGAGGTAACCATAAATTCTAGCAGTTTTTTCTATCGCACTTCTCGCTTGAGGAACTTTCATTCGGCTTCTTGCTTCACAGTTAATTTTGATCTTCAAAAATTTAAATGCAATGTCAATCATTATCTTCTGTCTTATTTCCTCTTCTTTTATTGTTCTCACTCCTTAAAAGTGTTTTTTTTTCTCGTATTCTATCACACCCAGTAACTTCTCTTGTGTCTTAGTGACTTTATTGTCTTGCTTGCGGTGAAATGATTTATTTTTAAATCTCTTAAGTCGCTCAAGGACATTTTTTTTACCCGCCACACTATGCAAGTATAATGAAAATACGAAAGGAGTGGTGTATTTACTTACTGACAAGAATGTTACTATTAGGGATATTCTTGGTGCAATTGATAAATTTTTATTGTTAATTTTGCGCATGCGCGTTGTTCATTTTTTTTATTTTGTCCACTGCACAGTATAGTAGACACCGTCTGTGAGAAAAAGACCGCCATGACGCAATTCACTCCGACAGAAATTGTATGCTGTACTGCTTAGCATTCGCGCCGAAAGTTGCAATACGAACATTTCAGAGTGTTTGGCTGTCAATCTGAGGACAAAGCAGAGAATTCGGAAAGAGTTGGATGAGTCTAATGGTGATTACGAAGGTGCTTGGAGTGGTCACTTTTGATGGCGACGTAATGCTTCCATTCATCTTTCCACAGGGCCTCAGACTCAACACAGGCCTACATCAAGTGCCTTGAGGAGGTAGTGCTGCCCTGGCTCAAGAAGGTGTCTGCTGGAAAACCCTGTCTGGTAACAGGACTCTGCACCATGCCACACAAGCAGGAAAACCTAGTCATGGCTGTCAGACAATTTTTGCGAACACATTATCACTTACATCTGCCCCCCTGACTCCCCAGACTGCAACCCCTTGATTATTATGTGTGGGGCGCAAGAGACCAACAAAACTCCTTGTAACACCAAAGATGAACTGAAAGCAAGGGTTATGACAGCATTACCCAACTTAAACAAGGAGGCTGTTCTGTCAAAGATGGTCAAAAGTTTCCTTATAAGGAAACGGTTAATATTACCGTTACCATACTAACACATGCACTATTTGAAATACTAAATCAAAAGTAAACCAAAGCCATTATCGCTCACGCCGGAGTGACGCGTGCTTGAAGGAGATTCCGATGTTGCCTGGAGGCTGTGGTTGAAGCCAATGGCGATTTTATTGAATAAATTTACTCTTTAGTATTTCAAGATACTTTTGCCTAAATTTGGTAAATATATCTGTTAAAATGAGATGTCAGTATTATTTTAATTTTTGCGTCATTTAGATGACAATTTATCCATCGCACTTTATATAAAACCATGTTCCTTTAAATGCTACACAATCTCCTCACAGAGAAAACAGGAAGCAGTAGGAAAGTGAGCCTACAGAAGGATACTGAGAATACTATAGACGGTGTTACTAAAGGAAAAAGAGATGAAAAATAGATGTGTGTGGGTGGATGAGGACGCCCACTTGCTTCTTTATGAACCAATCAGCAAGCGAATTCTTGGAAGATATGTGTGGAGCTGGTTTTATACAAGAATATCAGTGATCCACTTTTAGATGGCTTTTGCACAGATTTTTAACAAAATCTAGTAGTGATGCACTTTTAGATAGTGTTTGCACAGAAGTGTAGAAATACGAGTCTACAATACCACAGAGGGCAGTAATAAGAACAATCTCCCCCCAGAGCGTACTACGGACGAAATATCATAAATATGACAATACATATGAGGACAACAGTTCGAATGATGTAAAATAGTGTAAATAGTTACAAAACCTCATCTCAGAAATATAGACAAACATAAAGATACTTACCGAAATATCCTTGCTACGAAACGAAATAAGTTTGCAGTTTCGTGCTATAAAAAATAAGAAAAATATAATATATATATATTTATGTATAATGTTATAATAATATTAAAATTTACTTAACTATAAAAATTTACTTAACTGTAAAAATCAAATCCTTTTTGTTGTTTTATCCCCGACTCCGAAGTTTATTGCTGCCAAACATTCTTCAATGGGTTTTGCATTTAAACAGGTATATTTCCATTTTTTTCATTTTTTTCAAAACAACTTAAAAGGATTTGATATTTACAGGTAAGTAAATATTAATATTATTAATGCTCTATTTATAATATTATTTTAATATTTTTAATATTGAGCATTATATATAGAAATATCTACCTATATTTTTAATTTTTAATTCATAAACCTTATATATATATATATATATATATATATATATATATATATATATATATATATATATATATATATATAGTCAGTAGTTTCGGTTATAGGTTCATTTACAAATGTATTTATCAATATACGAAAAGGAAAATATCTAATTTCATTCAAGAAATTGTATTTAATCACTTAGGAATAGGATACTTTTATATGACATTGTGTCTGAGAAAAAAGTTATAGATCACTCTCCCTCCCATAAATATATCAAATTTTAAACAATATCTATATATGCATATATGTGGTTGATGTGATTTGATTTTTTTTTTACGGTTTATCAAACTTTTGTAGGTTATTTAAAGCCAGAAAATATTTTTTGATTGTAAGAATTCTTTCGGGACAATAATGATTTACTGATACAAGTTCTACTAATTAACCCATACTAGGGAGGGTGAAGAGATAGATTCATACCTTTCCCAAGGGTATTTGCGCGTAAGTGAATATAACGAACCCGACATGAATTGGAACTCGGTTCTGCGATTTCCAATTCCAGTTGAGTTTGTTATATTCATTTATGCGCAAATACTTC
>OZ038491.1:50591608-50744108 GCA_964036315.1 Acanthosepion esculentum | reverse complement strand
ATGTAACATTATATATCAGAACATTCGATTTGCCAAATAAACTGAGTTACTTTGCAATAGTTACAAATCTGAAAACAAGCATGGCCGTTTGGATGGTACACATGCAAATGCCCTGGACAGGCAAAGGATTAACAACAATTTATCTTTTTACTTGTTGGCCTCTGATTGGGAGATTGGAGGTTTTGAGGAGCGTGGAACCATCTCTTAATTGGTGTTGTGTCCAGGTCCACTTTCACCTGGGGTGGTAGCACCTGTTAGGGTCCCAGATATGGGCAAATACTGATCTCCCAAACAAAAACAAAGCACTAAATTTTTTATGTTAAAAAAATAGCAACAATACCCACTTGCAGTGAAATTATAAACAACTAGCAGTATAACCCGTCTTTGTCCGGGTCTTTCATAACTGGGAATTTTTGACATTTATTTGGAGCAGTTTAAATTTAAAGTCAGCCCACCCGAAAATCAATATTAGTAACAACATTTAGGTGCAACTGAGGCACATACCCAAATGGGGGGGGGGTCAATTTGAATGGGGGGGGGTGAAAAGGTAATTGTATAATAATAAATAGTAATATTGTAATAATTTAAACTATTTATTTTCATTAAAGTTTTTGTGAAAGATATATATCCAAGAACAGATAGTAAATAGAAAAACGTTGCTGAGAGTTATAATGGACAGGAAATAGTGGAGAGCCATTTTCGCCAACAATTTGGACGCAAAACCGGCACATCTATCAAACAAACAAAAAATCCTCGAAATCGGATGAAAACTGTGAAAATGCATAAACAACACCTGATCATACACACATACATACGCACACACATTTTGAGAATTATAGATATAGATACATTTTATGATGATCTGTAGTTGAAGGCATTCAAAATATATTTATTTGAAGCCATAAAATTGTTCTAATTATTTGCATTTCGGTATTAAATAACCCATAGAGGTTGATATGCTGCTAAACAAAATCAAGAAATCATTTATTAGCAGATTTGTTTTCAATATATTAAATGAGTGACGTTCATGGATTCCAAAAACATATTTTTCGCTCGACAAAAATTCACCAAAGGACAAAAGTTGAATGAAAACGTTGAGAAAGTGAAATAAAAGAAAGAAAGAAAGAAGGAAAGAAAGAAAGAAAGAAAGAAGTAGAGGATTGTTGAAAAATATTTTATATTAACCGTAATTCATCTTGTATTAAACAAAACTTATTAACTCTCTAAATAGGCAATAGTATTAAATGGTTGGTTGTCGTTTCGTCCTTGGTACAATAAACAAATCAACTTCGTTTTTATAATTATTTTCTATTTTTAATCATTACACCTCAAGCAAGACAATAAAGCCACTAAGACATAAAGGGTTATTGAGTATTAGAAAATATGAAAAAAAATATTATTAAAGAGAGAGAACAATAAAAGAATAAGAATTAAGAAGACAGAAGATAACGATTGACAAAGCATTTAAATTTTTGAGGATCAAAGTTGACTGGAAAACAAGAAGTCGGAAAAGAGTTCCACAAGTGAAAAGTGCGATAGAAGAAACTGTTAACATAGAACTTACGGTTGCATCTAGACATTTCAACTGTAAAACTATTTGTTTCTTAACCCTTCCCCACAAAAAAACAAACAAAATTATATACAAAAAGAGTTTCACTTGTACATTCTCTAATTTCCAACAGTAAAAACTGCTTATTTTATAAAATCTTGTAAGTGTAATTAAATTAACTAAAATTTAGAAACAGGAGGAAATAAGGAATGTAGTTTCTTCTTAACACTTTCATGGAAATAGCTACAGAGCAGTGAGAGGCTTGCGACATTTTGTATGTAAGAAAGGGGTTAGAGGGAGGAAAATAATTTGTCACCCACAAGGACGCGAAGACACATTTGGTCTCTCTCGAGACAGGAAAGTGAATCTTTTTTTTTTACTCTCGAAGTACTAATATTGCAATTGCAGTTTCTTTTTATGATTTAGAGAATGACTTAAAGAACAAAGAGGAGAATCGCCCTTTTCTACTAAAAATATAATCGTCCTTTTCTACTTAAAATATTATCGCCTTTTCTACTAAAAATATAATCGCCCTTTTCTACTAAGAATATAATCGCCCTTTTCTACTTAAAATATTATCACCCTTTTGTACTAAAAATATTGTCGCCCTTTTCTACTAAAAATATAATCGCCCTTTCTACTAAAAATATAATCGCCCTTTTTTACTAAAAATATAATCGCCCTTTTTTACTAAAAATATAATCGCCCTTTTTTACTAAAAATATAATCGCCCTTTTTTACTAAAAATATAAATAACTCTAGAATATAATTAAATGTGTAAGAAAACCGATTGGAAACTTCATTTCAAAATTTAAAAAAGCAAAATTTTAATTTAAAATAGTTTCCTAGAAAAATATCCAAACTTTGATTCATGTTTCATAAAATAACATTAAATGATCTGAAAATTGCTTCATGCTTAAAATATGCTTAATTTTTAGATTAATCTGAGTTTTATCATGATTATAAGCTTGGGAAAGGTATGAATCTTCTTCTTATCCTCCCCCAGCTATGGATAAATAGCAGGACAGACCGAGTTCTATAGCCTTGCATGGCAACTGGCCTACCGTAGAAAGAAATGGCAACCTACCGCGGGAAAAAATCTGCCTCGTCAGTCATGTATCGAAAGATACATGATCGCCTAAGCGTGTATTCCGCGTGGCACATAACTGACTGATAAGCTTTATGCTAACCAGAAAAGAAGGAAGAAAAAAAAATGTAAAACTTCTATAAATTATAATATTTTCTTTTCTAACAGGTACGCGCACAATTACACACTCACGCTGGCTCAAACATGAAATAACTAAAATAACAAATAACAAATGACGAATACCTTTTCGGACATTCCTCTTGTTTATAGAGAATTTCGTCATAGATTTAAACCGAATGAAAGACACATTAAAACTAATATTGAAAAAAATCAGTTTCAGCAATTCTTTTCCCAATCAAGAAACACGTAACCCATTAGGGTCCAAGGGCCACTGCGTGTACCGCAGCCGCCGTAGCAAGGATGCTTCCTGGGCAAGATAATCTGATGGAGTCTAACCCTCTCCAGGTTGTTTTCCCTCTCCTAAACCGGTTGCCATCAAAGGTTACAGAACCCATGTTGTCGACCCGATAGCGGTGCAGATCTGGCTTACGAAAATAAGGCCTTGTGCCAGACGCTACACACTCCACTACCGAATCCACCGACAAAGTAATAAAGTGAGAGGAAGGGGTGAAAAGTCGCGCGTGCGTCAAAAATGAAGGTGGGGGTAGTGATATATCCCACACCCAGTCTGCCCTGCTATTTTCCCATAGATAGCGGGAGAAGAGATGAATTCATACCTTTCCTTCAAATGTATTAACACGTAAGTGAATATAATGAACTCGACTGAAATTCGAACTGAATTTCACAATAGAGAATTAAAAACTGACTGGATGACATCTTTTTTATATTCTGGAGGGTTCAAGAAAGTTAATTGAAAGGAACGACTGACGACCTTTAGATCGTTTCCATGGAGTGAAATTAAAATCTAAGAATCAGGCAAGGGGACATGTAATCTCGTATTTATAATAGTTTTTAAATATTGCTTTTAGAAACGGTCAAAACGCTGTTTTTACAAGGTACTCAACATGGAATGAAACAATGAACTAATTACGTACATCAAAGAATCAGGCGGTCGAAATAAACTTCATTCAGCGCGAAAACGAAAGTAATAAAAGGTAAACGAAATTTCCAAAACTTTCTCACATAATGTGTGACGTCATTATAAATGGCTGAATAGATTACGTCATTAACAATTTATATCTTTCATGGTGATGAGGAGATTAACCGTTTCCATACGGGAAATATTCGGCATTCATTGACCAAACAAGCTTCAGCGAAAGGTGGGTGAAAGAGGCGAGTTTGGTTCGTTTGAACGGAGCTAGCCTTGATTTTCTCTTTTAAGTCAACTTACGTCACATCGGAGGGTTTCCTGCGGAGCCCTCCCCTTGGTTAGGTTAGACAAGCTTTTGTGTACCTAGTTAATGTGAGTAAGTGTCGTTCCTGGTCTGTTCCCGGCTACATCTTTGGTTATGATCTAAGTTGAGATTCCCAACTTTCCCAGTTTGTTTTGGCCCCATTTTATCTCGACTGTCCGTGTATATATTTTCCTTTTCCCACTCCCTCAGCGAGAGAGCTTCTTGATTTTGTTCAATGGGCAGAATACAGCGGCCTCTCTTTTTTGAGGTTTGGACGAGCCCTACTAACATCAGTTATATTTAGCTTGTTATTGGGTTCATCTCCCTTCCAACACATTTTTCATCTTCATATATAATTTATGATCATTAAATTTTTATGGTATGGGGCGCGTTTTGTAGGTCCCCCCTTGAGAGGATGTGGTATTATGGTGTATGGAGGATTGGTTGGCGACGGGCGAGTTTTTGTGGTGAATGTGAAAATTGTAATGAGTGAATGGGTCGTGAATCCAATTAGCTAGGTATAGGATAGTTAGTGAAGACCAAGCCTCAACCCCTCCCCTTTTTCGGTCTTGTGCCATAATTGTATTCTTATATACAATAAATAACCATTGACAACACAGTTAACGTTGCCCTCAGTTTAAATTTATAAAATCATTCCCTTAAAACAGTTTTTTTGGGAAAAACCGAATTCTGAACTGACGACCATCTAAAAATCCATAAACAAAGAAAGAAACCGTGACATGTAATTACCGACCAATCACACGCCTACTCAATGGAGAAAATCTACCATTCTATGAGCAGCAGAGGACTATAACAAGAAAAAAAATGAATGCAGAAGAGGAAGCAACGGATCATATTGCTTTCTATACGACAAATACATGATTTTGAAGTTAAATGAAGACGAATAAATAATGCAATATAGTCGGCAGGCTATAGAAAACGTGATCCCCCAAACCTGGATCTTTGAATGTAAAAGTGTTCAAGATTATAAGAATCATTTTAAAAATTCACAGATAACTATGAAGGTGGACTTGACTACCGAAAGAGAAATTTTCACAGAGGTAACTATTTGAAAAGGGAATCTTTTTCTCTCCATTGGTATCTATCATAACCATTTAATACCATTGAATAAGAAATTGGAAAATTATAAAAGGGGATACTAATGTATGAAAATGATAAAAATAAAATCAATAACCTGGGGTGCTACAGTAATTAAGGAGTAAGCAACAAGGAAGTTTTCAAGAAAATGCCAACAAATAAAACACTTAGAATCAGGAAGAGACAGATGAAATTCCCTAGACTCATAGTAACACTTGGAAAAATTAATCGTCGCAGCGCATATTGATGGCAAGAGAGCTATGGTATGACGAGCTTGCGCGAATTGATCGTGGGATGTGGGAGGAGAAGCCTAAGCAAAGGTAGAAAAAATGCTGAGAGGCATAAGGGAGAGAGAAATTTTGGAGAGCCATGACCTGAATGGACGCAGCACATAGAAGAAGAAGAAGAAGAAGAAGAAACGTAAATAATCTCAAATTGTTAGTTCTTGATTGACTGATTTGGTTTTTACGGCTTATCAACCTTTTGCAGGTTATTTAAAGCCAGAGAATATTTTTAGAGTGTAAGATGTTTTGGGGGGATCATAATGATTTACTGATATAAGTCTTACTAATTAACCCATAACTGGGGGTAGAAGAGGTGGATTCATACCTTTCCTAAGGGTATTTGCATATTAAGAAATATAACGAAACCGACTGGAATTGAAACATGGCTATCTGATTTCTAATTCTGAGCCGTTATTCATTACATCACCCGCACATCCAAGCTTACAACATCTGGTATTCCCAATCGGTCACCCATCTAGGCACTAACCAGGTTTGCCGTGGCTTAACTTCGGTGATCATACGAAAACCGATGTTTCAACGTGATATGGACGTAAGTTCTTAGTGTGGAAGTGATCCGTATACAAGTGTGGAGAATCCAGTGAGGTTCAAACTCAGTACATATGATTGATGATAATTCACTTAGCACTATAGTTTCCTCGTAGTTTACAACTATCGCTGACGCAAAACAAAGGCAAAATATGACATGTCATCAGATTTTACCTGATACAGTACCTGTGTCACCGTAACGTAGCTTCTCTGTGCGTTTTCCTGGTAATCGGTCTGACTAGCTTTGCTCTTTGGTAAAACGACGCTACGAATTTAAGCGCAGTTCTAGATTGGCCGTCAGATCTCATCATTATATAGTTGTAATGTCTACATATAGCCATAAGCTCTATGCTAACAGTTTATTTTCTCACACTTCTCGCTTGTAGAAAATTCTTCTAGCTTTCAGTCAACAATTTATATCCAGTATCGATCGTCATTTTCTGTCTCCTTAATTCCTGTTCTTTGATTGTTTTCTCACTTGGTGTAATGGTTAGCAAGCTTGTCTCGCTAGGCCAATTATGACTGAATAGAGAGATCGAGCCTCATTGAGTGCCACATACTTTCGGCCTTGTGCCACATCTAAGCAAGATTTAGAAAATCACCATAGATAACTTTGACGTATTGTAATGGTTAGCAAGCTTGTCTCGCTAGATCAATTATGAGTGAATAGTGCGATCGAGCCTCATTGAGTGTCCCATATTTTCGGCCTTGTGCCATATCTAAGCAAGATTTAGAAAATCACCATAGATGTCTTCGACATGGTCTAATGTTTAGCAAGCTTGTCTCGCTAGGTCAATTATGACTAATTAGTGAGATCGAGGTCATTGAGTGCCCCATACTTTCGGCCTTGTACCACAGCTAAGCAACGTTTAGAAAATCACCATAGATAACTTTGACGTAGTGTGATGGTAAGCAAGCTTGTCTCGCTAGGTCAGTTATGACTGAATAGTGAGATCGAGCCTCATTGAGTGCTCCATACTTTCGGCCTTGTACCACAGCTAAGCAACGTTTAGAAAATCCCCATAGATAACTTTGACGTATTATAATGGTTAGAAAAATTTTCTCGCTAGATCAATTATGAGTGTATAGTGCGATCGAGCCTCATTAAGTGCCCCATACTATTGGCCTTGTGCCACATCTAAGCAATGTTTGGAACATCACCATAGATAACTTTAACGTGGTATAATGGTTAGAAAGCTCGCTAGGTCAATTATGACTGAATAGTGAGATCGAGGTCATTGTGTGCCCCATACTTTCGGCCTTGTACCACATCTAAGCTACGCTTAGATAATACCCCCTTTGCATCTTTGTGGTTTTATTGCTTTGCTTGGGGGGAACGATGAAAAAAATTAAATGACTGAAGATCGCATTTTACGGTGGCTCATCCAAATATATAGCCCAGAACCTTCAGTCAATGCCACAACATCAGACTATTGGGTAGGGTCATGGATACTCTCGAAGTTCTTCTGTCTGGGAGACGGACTTCACCAGGTCGCCTCGTCCCAAAATGGAAGAAAACTAAATTTCAGGTATCGTCCACCAATTTTATGCAAACATCTTAAAGTATCCTCTTGATTTCTACGATGTTCTGATGCCTAAACTATGTCGATAAGGATACTATCGGCTATTGCTGCAGACATCAGGTCTGATCCAATTACAGATTTGAGTCAAGCACAGTGTCAATATATCCACTGTAGCATTTTCTACTGCATTCTCTTGGCTTACAGCCACATCACATTGACATTGATCGTATGATCAACGAGGTTAAGCAACATCAAGCCTAGTCAGTACAGAGATGGGAATACCAGGTGCTGTAAGCTTGGATGTGCTGGTGGTGTAGTGGATAATGGCTTGGAGAGCCGCGTTCCAATAACCGTTGGGAAATGTATGAATCCGCCTCTTCTTTCCCCAGCTATGGTTCCCAAACAGCGCGGCGTGCCTCATAGGTGTGGCGGAAGGAGGTAGCAGGTGAGGCGGAATGATTGAAAGACAATCAAAGATTAAGATACAATTTCAAAAAATTCATATACCAAAAATAAATATGATTTCAAAATTTAAAATATTATTATGGGTTACTTGTAATTGCATGTATGAGTCCCTGTAATAGTTATAAATAATTATTAACTGATTTTATCATTGTGATATTTTTGCATTATATCAAGTATTAAGAATATAGTAACTAGGGTTTACAAATTGAAGGAGAGAGTTATCAATGTTAATGTTCTGACTTTCAATCCAATGTTATCTCGCTTTAATCCTCTCCCTGTTTTTGTTTTTTAAAAATTTTAAACGTACTTTTTATCACATAAAAATCGTGGGGCACGAGCAAATTTTAATTAAATAAATGCGGCCCAGAGAGAAAAAAGTTTGGGTTAATTAGTAAGATTGGTATCACTAAACCATTATAATCTAAAAAAAAATAATACAATCTAAAAATATTTTCTGGTTTTGAATAACCTGCAAAGTGTTGACAATCCGTAGAAAACGAATTTATTCTTTTCTATGCTATTTTAATACTAACTCTGTTGCGATGAGGGAACAGCCGAAGCAGAATTTCTACCAGATGTGAATATACTGAGATACCAGATTTCTACCAGATGTGAATATACCGAGATACCAGATTTCTACCAGATGTGAATATACCGAAATACCAGATTTCTACAAGATGTGAATATACCGAGATACCAGATTTCTACTAGATGTGAATATACCGAGATACCAGATTTCTATCAGATGTGAATATACCGAGATACCAGATTTCTACAAGATGTGAATATACCGAGATACCAGATTTCTACCAGATGTGAATATAACGAGATACCAGCTTTCTACCAGATGTGAATATAACGAGATACCAGCTTTCTACCAGCTGTGAATATAACGAGATAGTATTGCTGTGACCAGTATTTTTGCCATAACTTTCATAACTTTTTGTAAATAACTTTTAACCATGAATTCAAAAACTTTCAGATTCTTACATTAACGGGAACTAACGACCTAAAAAATTGAAGTATTTGTGTAAAGTAATTTACACAGCACATTGAAATTTAAGGAACACGTTTTTTTTTATCTTACTGTTAAAAAAATTGAGTCACTCGCTTTTTACTGCGTCACCGCATGGATTATTTAAACATTCTTCTTTTTTTTATGTGCCGTGTCTTCAGGTTGCTAGCGATCATGGTCCTCCACAATTTCCTGCCCTTTATAGCACATAATAAATTTTGTCTTTTTGTTATCTCCCCTAAACCCATTTACTCAAGCTCGCTAGGCAGTTTATAAATTGTTTTTCTCTGGCTCTCTTTATTGCCCTGCGAGTATCGGATTTTCCAAGCCCTCTTTCCTTATTATATGCACTAGAAATTTCAACTGTCTCTTTCTGATGTTAAGTATAAGTGTCCTTTTTGTTTCCATTTTCTCTAAAACTTCGTCGTTGCTCACATTTTCGGTCTAAGGTATTCTCAGCATCCTTCTGTAGAACCACATTTCTGTTGCTTCAAGTTTCTTTTTCATCTGTGAGGAGATTGTCCAACATTCACTGTCATAGCAAACAGAAACACATCGCTTTTCACTTGCTTTCCTCAATTCAAACACCTGAACCCGCTAAAATTTAGTAATAGGCAATAATGTTGATTAAAAAAAAATACTAATTGTATTTGTAAGATTTTTTAAATCTGTAAATTTTTGCTGATATAGATTTATCTCCCTTGTTGGTGGCGGACTGTTAGAAGATATCTATGAAACCAGAAGTTAAAAAGACCGACTAACAGTGTACAGCAATGATTATAAAAATATATCTTTAAAAAATTCACCTTGTAATAATAGTTTGTAATTAAAATATCAATTTCATCCTTTTTGACAGCATGGTTAAACTTGTAAATGAATAAAATAATAAAATCTTAGTTTATTCACACAGCAAAATAAAACCTAATTTAAATTAATATGATTGAATTAAGCTTATTGCAACAAATCGTACATGACAGGTAAAATATTTAAAATACGCAAAAGGTTTTAAAATCAATGGAATCAAGTTGGTTGTTTGTGTGAATAAACTAAACGTTTTAGACTTCACATTAGCTTTTTTTTAAATTAGTGCAAGCGGTTTTGGTTATATAATGAATGACTGTCTACTCTTTTCTACTCTTTTCCGTGCACACCCGTCTAGCCGATCTCTGTTGCAGACGCCAACACCCACAAAGTCCACTTGTGATTGACACTGCAACTATGCTAAGCTGAGTACGATGACTAATCGCCGTCACAAACCTCGACGCGGTGGGTATGGCTTTTCCAAGAAATCACCTACCTGCTTTGAGTGAAATTGTAACCCAGGTCACACACCCTTATTTGGTGCCACACACACACACACACACACACACCCCCCTTTATATATATATTTTTAATGTTTTCTTAATATAATTTGCTATGTTTTTTTTTATATAACTTGATTTAACTTATCTTTAAAATTAAAAATAGATAATTTATTTTATCTTTATTTTTTTTTACTCTTTAATAATTTTTTTAAAAATTATATTCTTACTTAAATTTAATTTAATTTATTTGAATGTGAATTATGGTTAATCTTTTTAATATTTCTCGTTTTTAAGTATAAATTGTTATTTTTTAAGTAGGAACCTAACTTTTTGATATATATAATTAATTTTTTTATATAAAACTCCCTTTTCAGCCTTCTTCTAGTTTCATTTAACACTTCTTTCTTCATATAACCCCAATTTAATGTATAAAGCAGAGGTGGGAAAACTTTTTAGTACAAGGGCCGCATTCTAAAAATTTATAGTTTTACTGGGCCGCATAGTATATATAAACCAAAATAATTGATATTTAAAATTGGCAAAATAAAGGGCTTTTAAAGGAAAAATATAGTTTTAATAAATAACATTTTAAAGTACCATGTAAGTAGAAAAACTTATTTATTTGAAAGATAAAGTAACTGTTTGAAGAAATAAGAAAGAATGGGCATGTTAGTATTGAATAAAAAACCTGTTGTGCTTGGCGGGCCGCATGTGGCCCGCGGGCCGTAGTTTGCCCACCCCTGGTATAAAGGAAAAAGGCAATAGGAAAACTGTATGTAGTTTTAGCCAAATATTTAAATATTAAAACGTTTCGCGTATTTTAAATATTTTTAAATAAATATTATCTTTTTTAATTCATACATATTGTCTTTTCCTAAATATTAATTCTGAGAATTTTTTTTACATAGATTTAGTGCTTGATGGGATTGAAAAAATGCTCTGTTTTTTATCATTATTTGAGGCCGGTAGATGGCAATAAAAAAATATAGTGTTTAATAAATGAATGAATAAAAACAGAGCATTTACTTAAATATGGGTCTCCATTAGAAATAACGTTTAAGCAATAAATTTAAAATATGTCGGATTAATGAATGAAAAATCCATTCGGAAAATGTATACATGTGCACGCACGCGAACGCACACACGTACATACACACACATACAGACACCATGTAAAAGACTTGCACCAATAAGTGCATATAACAAAGAAAAATCGAGAAATATAAGCAGTCAATTGCTGTTAGCTCCTGACGAGTGGACGATCGGGTCCGTCTACGAAACTCTGAAGTCGGGATGCTGAAAGTAATATCAATCAGCTAAATGACAAATCTTTTACTTACTCCTAGCTAAGGATCGTTGATTAATTTGAAACTTTTAAAACCATTTATTCTATATTCTATATCATCACTTGACAAGACACAAGAAGTGTTGAAACAAAATGGCTACTTTTGTCGTGATTTTATAACATATTTATGTTGTAATATTCAAATAAATAATTATATCTGCTCTACTCTGTATTGAGCACTCTTTAAAGAATATTAATTGTTGGTTATTGGATTTCCCTCCGTATATACCAATCCTAAACTTGTATATGTATATATATATATATATATATATATATATATATATATATATATATATATATATATATAGATAGATAGATAGATAGATAGATAGATAGATAGATAGATAGATTCGGTAAAGCGAATCTAGTTCGCTCATTCACTGTGTGTTTATCTAAAAATAAATAAGCTTAAATTCACCTTCATCCCTGCTGTACGCCAAAAAGTTAGGGGTAGAATCTTCGACTGACGCCAATTCAGCCGGGTTTCAATCCTAGCTAGAGGAAACCGGGCGTCTAGCCACACTGATGAGCTGTGATACATATGTGTCTGTGGATAACACTATATATATATATATATATAGCACGATATCACAAAACACCGTGATTGCGAGTTGAGGTGGCCAGCATTGTTCATTTATGATCACGCTGGGTTCGCACCAACGCTCTAAAACTGTTAATTGGCTCTGCACACGCCAATAACAGTATAAACTGCAGCTGGGCTCTGTGGGCATTTCCCAGTTGGGAAATTGCAAAAATGCCTGTGCAAATGTTGCAATATGCGCTAGCTAGCTGTGCATTGCAACGGGTGTCCTCGATATCGAGTGGCCAATTATTATTATTATTATTATATATATATATATATATATATATATATATATATATATATGATATCTCGTGCCTGATGAGATGTTAAAACGAAACTTAAGTCGCACTCCAAATGTAGGTACATGTATATTTACTAATATATATTTCTTAGCTCTGTCTACCTGTATATGCACCTGTCTACCTGTCTCTGCCTACCTGTATATACGCGCATATACGGTTGTCAATATGTAGTTATTTGATTTACCCACCTCTATAAACACACACACACACACACACACACACACACACACACACACATATATATATATATATATATATATATATGTGTGTGTGTGTGTGTGTGTGTGTGTGTTAAGAAGAATTTGGTAATCCGTATAGGTAGTCCCAAAAAGGATGAAATCCTGAGAGTTCAATGTAAATCCAGAGCTAATAATTTTATATATATATATATATATATATATATATATATATATATATATATATATATATATTGTGTGTGTGAGTGTATTATATATATATATATTGTGTGTGAGTGTATTATAGATACGCCAAAATGGATTTTTTTCCGAAATGAAAACAAAAAAGTTACTTCTTTTTTTAGAACTTACCAAAAGTCAGAGAATTATCCGATTTAAGTGTAATTGTCTGCACGTATCCATTAATAAATTAATTGATTGTAGGATGAATAGTTTATTTTATTAGAAAATTTTGTAGGATTATTTTGGGGTGGGATCAGTTAACCCACCCCCACCTATTTCGATACTAACCAAGTATAAAAAGATAATTCTACAAAGTTTAGTAAAAGCATATGGAATAAAAACGTATATTCTTAAACTATTGTTTACATAAATGTAAATATAATTTATTTTAAAATGTAAACAATATCAATTTCTTGATTATTGCACTGCTGGAGTTCCGTATTTCTTTAATATTTTTAACTTTTAAGGCATAGCAGTAGAAAGCTATTGTTGTTGACCGATGACCTCACAGGCTTCCGTGCAAAAATAAATGTTATTTTCATTGTTTTAAGCAAAAAGTAAGCATCACTCTTACAGAATCAAGTTAATAAATATTTAAATTTACTAATTAAAAGAGATTTTTAAGTTTGTTGCTTATATTTTTCGTCTATAATAGCAGTTCGATGAGTGATGAGTTATTGTACTAGTTCCGGTGATACAAAGAGAAACAAGGTTTTTTTTAATCAAAATTTATATTCGAAAAAGAAGGAAAATTTTTTTTAAATATTTAAAAAATACTTTGATCTTTTTTCTCAATAATAACATAACCATTTAGATGCTAAAATTTTGTTTTCGTGAAGTTTGGCGTATTTTTTATCATGCTATGCCATTTTTTTAGCGATTTCGTGGAGTTACCTAAGTTAACGTGAAAATGTTTTTTAAAATATCTAAAAACTTTATTTACATACAGAATTTTTTTTCATTCAGATGAGCTTTAGGCTATTATCTTTCAAATAAAAATATTTTACTGAAAAGGACATATTTAAATGCGTTTTAATTTTTTTAGCGGAAACTTTAGCGATATATTACGTTGTTCTGGATCTTATTAGAAATAAACACACACACACACACACACACACACACACATACATATATATATATATATATATATATATATATATGATCCGTCGCTAAAGATGCAGGTAAAATGATTGGATCTCTGTACCACTCCAGTAAGTACCTGGCTCCTCATGTGCTATCATCGACCTTTTTAAGAGCCATATCAGGCTGAAAATGGAATACTGTTGCCATATTGGGGCGGGAGCTTCCCAGACATCACGTTCTAGTCTTGATAGAGTTCAAAAGTGTCTCGGATTCCTTGTTGGAGAAGAATTATTTTCCACACTCCAACCTCTCTCTCACGGACGGGATGTGGCGAGTCTCTCACTGCTCTATCGCTACTTCCATGGAAAGTGCTCGGACGAACTGAATTTCTTGTTTCCGCCAGGTCTAACATTCACGGCTACGAACCACCATGCCACTTACATAGTAGCACACCACCCACATTCCCTCAGTATTCCATCGGCGAGAAGGAAGTTCCACTCGAACAGCTTCTTACCGCGAACCACTGGTCTGTGGAACAGACGCCCAAGAGAATGTTAACCTTAACCTGTTCAAGTCTAGAGTCAACCGTTACCTTCCACTCCTATCCATATAAACTACCCATTAACGTAACCCTCTATCTGGAGTGGCCCCCGAACATTGTACAGGGTGAACCTTACTGTGTATATATGAGAAAGAGAGAGAAAGAAGAGAGAGAGAGCATTGAAAAATCAAAAGGAGAACGTCTTTATTCATATTGTTCTTTTACAGATATATTTTTAGTTATATCTGAAATTTTACGTATATATATATATATATATATATATATATATGAAACAAGTTTTAAGATAGGGATCATAATTTAACGGTCAAAATCGAATAAAATAAAATCTATAACCGACACTTTCGATCGACACTTCATCAGAAGTCAATCGTTGCTATTAAATTACTACTGAAGGTTTTTATTTTTATTTTTATTTTTATTTTCTAAATAGGATCTTAAAATTAAAGACAAGAGAGGAATAAAAAAAAACAACATATTATTGTCATCCAGATCGAGTCAATGACTTTCCGAACAGTTCTAATTTATGTTTGAGCTCCTTCTGTCTACACAGAGTCGGACACTGTGTGTTAATTACAACAGCTTCTAAGATATTTAGGTGGTGTTTTGTCCGGGCTCTTCTGAATAATTGTTCCTACAAGCATTTGTATTTAACAAGTGTTCACCAATGGCAGACTCGTGTGTCTGTTAATGCCCGGATGATGTTATTAGTATATATCCAAGATTAAGACCAGGCATATGCTAAGCCGTTGCCTCGTACTGTCTTTTTTACAAATACTTTCACGGTAAATTGCTCCGATGAGCTGCTTTCGCTGGTTCCCAGCCCTCATGAATTTAAGCGTCCTACGAGGCTGGCATCCCGTTCCCACCCCTTCACCGTTGAAACTGTTACATGTAGACGTCTCTTCTACTCCAATAGCTTCATGTCTCGCACCTCTCGCCTGTGGAACTCCCTTCCTTATTCCTGTTTCCCTGACAAATATAATCTCCAACTATTTAAGTGTAACGTCAATTGACATCTCCAGTTGCCTTGATCTATCCACTTCCCTTCTCCACATCCTTTTCCCTTTCATTCCTATCTGCACTCGCTCCAAATCTTCTGTAACCCCCTTGCCTTGATCGATCCACTATCTTTCTCCGCATCCTTTCCTCTACCACTCCGATCTGCTCTTCCTCCAAACTTTCTGTCACCCCTTGCGTGCTAGTGACTTCCAGCCTTGCTTGGGGTGAAAAGCTTAAAAAAAAAAGAGAAAAAAACAATCCTCACCTCTAGCCCTGAATGGTTTTACCTACATAGTCAGCATTGCACTGACATTTAAAGCGATAAATAACTAAGTTTTGTTGGAGAGTAAAAAAAAATACCTTTACGGATAAAGGGGAACGCTCTTCTAGTAGATAAGGTGGTACATACTACAATAGAATTATAATAGTGCATTATAGACTATGAAAAAAAAATTGACTACGAGATCCAATCCATGGTAGTTTGATATAAACAGGACATTTAGGAGGACCAAATGTTTTAATATCATCAAACTTAGAAATTTTAAGTCTAATGTTACTCAGAATCAACACTTTCAGGTTAGCCATTTGTAAGAAAAATGTCGCTGAGTTCGGAGCACATCATTAGTGCACGGTGGGTGTTGTTCCTTTTTATTCATTTCTTTTCGTGGTTTTGTTTTAAGATGTAATTGTGTGATGCATATTGTGTGATAGTAGCGTTTGTTTCGAGCCTCGCGAAAGGAACGTGGCGCGAATTCGAGTTGATGTCCTTCTGCTTAAAAAAAAAACTTATACTTCATTTATATACCACATATAAAGTCAGCAGATATGTTTTTTTTTAAGATCTGAACGAGAAGATGTGAATTCTCTTAAATAGGTAATTGAACCATGATGCTTTCTAAAGCATGCCGGATGAGACGGTGGTTTTACCAACAAAGAGAGTGGGCGCAGGTTTGAATCCTGCCTGAGAGCACATTTCTTTAGTAAGTCTCTCTAGCGCGCAGGCCGGTAGATGTAATTCGTATTCGTTAAAAAAAAAAAACAGGGCATCTGAAATAACGTTTAAAATGTAATTAAAAAGTTCAGGTAAAATTGTACATTGTAGATGCACTAGAATTGCAATAAATATTATATGATTAAAACAACCTTGTTGTATGTCAGGGAAAAGTGTGAGTGAAACCACCAGGTGAGAAAGAAAGAAAAAAAAATCAATCAATCGCTTATTTTTCAAAACAAACAGTTGGTCACCGTTAAGCAAATATTCATGAGAGACGTGATGAAAATTTTAATAGGCGCCGTTGGAAATATGATTTGTTTGGGCTTTGGCGGCAATAAATTCATTTATCTATATGAATAAATGCGAAATTGGAGCTCAATTCTCCCACGAATTCTGAGTTTAAAAGGTCCACACTCTACTTTATAGTAATTTAAGATTTATTCTGAACAATACAGAATTGTGGCACAAGGCCGAGGAGGAAATAGGGGGCGCTGGTCTTTATTAGCTATCCTAGTCCTAGTTAATCCAATTCACAACCCATTCATTCAATACAATTTACTCATCCACCACAAGAACACATCCATCACCACTTAATCCAACACATCCATCACCACTTAATCCAATACCACAATATCGCATATTCACAGGGTATGGCGGGGTACGATCTACAAGACACCCCATGACATAAAATTTTGAAAGGCTATAAAATTCGTCTTAGCAAAAATATATAAAAATTTTCATGATTCATGAAATGATGGGGGAGGGGAGATGAACCCAGAAAACAAAGTAAAAATGCAACACAAAGACAAAACTAAAAGAAAACAATGTTAGTAGGACCCGTCCAATCCTCAAAATAATAAGAGTGGCCGCTGTATTCTGCCGATAGACAGAATCAAAAAGCACACTCACTAATGGAGTGGGGGAGTTTAAAAATAAACAACTCAATGGGAAAATCAAAGGTTGACCCGGTCAAGATGAAAAAATGGGGGACAAAAACAAACTGGGGTGGTTGGGAATCTCAACATGGGTCATAACAAAAGAGAATACCGGGAAGATGCCGGGAACAACACTTATTCACATTAACTAGGAAAACATAATAGTGTCTAACTTAACCAGGGGAGGGTTCACAGGAAACAGCCCCGTTGCATTAGTGCACGGTATTTACTCTGTCCCCCACTAGGACGAGATGTGAGACAAGGTCTATTTTTAGGTGGGGACCCGAGCGCGTGCACCCGGGACAGGAACAACAATTCCCCTCAGCCCCCGCAACAATCGGTTGCGCTGGCCTGGGTGCGAGCACCGATCCTTCCCTCTGGTGCAATGGGAGGGCGCGGCCTCGGGCAGCTATTCCCCAGGACTGGGCACCTATTCAGTATTATTTTCCTTGGTTGCCCCTCTGTCCTTTGACAGTGTAGCCCCTGAGCGCGGTATTTACTCTGTCTCCCCACTAGGACGAGATGTGTCTATTTTTAGGTGGGGACCCGAACGCGTACGCCCGGGACAGGAACAAAAATTCTCCTCAGCCCCCGCCACCGTCGGCTGCGTTGGCCACGGTGCGAGCACCGATCCCTCCCTTTAAATGAAAATTTCAGTACATCTTCATTAATTATTTTCTTTTATAATGAATAGGCTTTTCATTTAAAAAATCTGAGAAAATGTTCTTTTTGTAATAATCACCAATATTTTCATGACTAAATTTTACTCGGAAAAAATGTTTACGTCGTAAATTTTTACATTTCTATAAAGATTAGTCGCTAACGCATCTCCGCTCAAAAAAAGTTTTACAAAGATTCCAACACAACACAAACGGGATTGTCTTAAAAATTCGTTTTAAAAACAGCATTTCAGGAAATTTTTTCACGTGTTGAAATCTTTAAACATTTTTTTTTAAGCGATAATTTTCTCGGTATTAACTTTCTAGAAATGTAAAAAATAGGGAGTAAAAATTTTATTTTAATTACTAGCTGTAGACTACTGGTTAGTATTACTATAAGTAAAAAAAATAATCAGAGATCCTCCTTAGTTGATGATCTCGGAATAAAAAAATGTTTTTACCCTCTTACTTGATTTAAAAGAACGGCTCAGAATGAAAATTACAATTTTAAAAAATAAGCACTACTGAAATTAGCACCTTTCCCCCCAACTCCCCAGTAGGCATGGGACCCCCCATGCAGTTGAGAGGTTCGGGGTAGTAAGCGCCCGCCCTGTTGATTATTATAGTTGATGATGACAATATAACAGGTAGAAAAAAAGTAAAAAGCACAAAAAAAAAAAGAAAAAGGAAAAAAGAAAAAAAGAAGCCCTTTTCAGGCTCAAACCTCGTCGGGGGTTCATGCGAAGTACGAACCGCATCGGCTATACAGAAACACGATTTATATTATTAGTTGATGACTGACAATGTAATGTCAGTTTAAAAATAATTTTAAAAAATTTCAAAAATGGCGGATGGCCATAAAACAGTGCTGAAAAAATGGCAGAAGCCACAACAGCACCCCCAAAAAGCGCGCCCAACCACCGTTCGGGGGTTTCGGGGGTAAGACGCACCGGTGCTGCGAAGTAGTTTATTTTGATAGAATCAAGTGGGATGTCACCAATTTTGTATATATGCGGTGTTTACGTGGGTTGTTTACAGGTGATTATCTTTGGATAACATCCTTAATCCCAAAACGGTTTTCCAACTTTTAGTTTTCTATTTTTTTTTTGAAATAGTGAAAATTTTCTTTTTCTTTCACGACACATAAACCCCAAATTTTGGTGTAGGATAATAAAATTGTTGATAGACAGAAGAATAAATACTTATACAAGTTTAACTAATTTATTTCTAATTCATAAACGCATAATTAACGAAGTGGTATACTTACAGATATCGAAATGAGAAATTAAAATACTATCACTTCATTTGACGATCTAAATATCATATATTTTTTTATCTGAATCTCTATGCGTAGTGATAAAGTTCACTTCTTTAATGTAAGTTCATTTTTAACACGCAAAACATATTTACTAGAAGACCCGTGAAAAATTCACGATTTTCCTATTTGAAATTTCTGATGAATCTTAACTGTTAAGTGGATGATTGAGTAATCTCATGGCGAATCCTATGACAATAAAATACCATAGAAAGTCCCCTGTTGCATCGTTAAATATTTGGGCTTAATAACTTTAACAAAATATTGCAATAACAATGATTGATATGAATACTGGTTGTTATTTTAAGAAGTAAGGGGGTACAAATGAAAAGATTTGAAATTGTCAACTTTTTCCATTTCACTGAAACAGACGTTAAACACTTCTTTCTTTCTTTCTTTCTTTCTAATATTTCTTTTGTTTTTCTATGCAATCAAAAAGGAATAGTCCATTATCTATGAGGTATTGGCAGGATACGTTAAACACTTTTAGCTTCCCTTGTTCGTTTGTTTGTTTGTTGCATTTTCTCACTGAAACCAAGTAGTGTATTTTCCACTCTTTCCGCGGGATCAAAACGGAATAGTCCATCATTTATTGACAGAGGTATTGATAAGGCGTAACGGTCGTGTGAACAAACGAAGAGGGGAATAAGCACAACTATAATAGTATGATGATTGCCTATATGTGTATGGATCAGCAGTAGTAGCAGTAACAGCCGTAATACAATAGGTAAGTTTGGCTGAAGATAATGAAAACTGTGTAATCATTTTAAAGAATGCTGATTTTGTGAATTGGCTACTTCAGTAATTAAATGTGTACGGTTTCTTACGAGAATATTTTATAGTACATGAAATAATGGTGGTGAAAAAGGGTACATTCACAAAATAATAGACCTATTGATTTGCAATGCAAAAAAATATTTATTAAACAAAATCAACAAAGGGAAAGTTTAAAACAAGAGTTTGTTTTGTTAGGAGTAAAATACATAGACAACGGAATGTTCATGATTATATTCGAGTATGTTGGTGCGTTTTAGTGTGAAGCGTTCACAGCCTTTTTAGCTTCAGCGGGGAAAGTTCATGTCACACAGTTCGAAAGAGTGAAAACCCGGAAGTGAGAGAGAATTACTTTCGGGTTCACGTATTTTTATATTCCAGAGCTGCTGCTGATACAATGCTTATTAAGGGCTACTACTGGTTGCTATGTTTAAAGACTGCTACTGGTATTATGTTTAAGGGTACTACACTGACAACAAAGTAAAAAAAGAATCAAATATAAGTTTTTTATAAATACCACTGAGTGTTGAACAATGTCGAAAATGATTAATCAGTAAAGTTGCAATCCAAGAGGTGAAAACACTAAGATTTAGCAATGATGTGACATTTCAGTTTTTCTAAACAGTATCGTCTGCAAATGTAAGAAAATGTTGCGTCTTTTTGAGGGCTCTGATTAATCAAAAAAAAAAATTAACAGTTCAAATTTCGATGTCTCTTTTTACATGAAGAAAATGACAACTTCATTTCTGTAGGAAAAAAATCAGGTTTGCCACATTTGTCAATGTATGCATCTACATCATGTCTTTTAATGTTTTATTTATTTTTTAATTCAAAATTTGATTTTTATCGGTTCGTTGCCTGCCAGTTCCTGGTACACTATTCATCACTTCCTCTCTTTAATGAGAATATTTAAAAAAAAAAAAAAAATTAAAAATATCGTCCAGCGTATTATTATTATATGATTTTGGTATAGACGTAATTTCTACTCACTATATTGGAATAGCAGAATAGCATCTAGACAAACCAAAAATAAAATTTATATTACAGAAAATAAAGTTTAATTGCATATATTATTTTTTTGTATAACGACACTTTGTATATTTTTTACCAAATCTTGTTTTATACTCACGTTCTAGTAACCTTGGAACCACACAAACTCCTCGGATGCATACAGGATCAATATCTAATCCATTTGTTGAAGTTAATGATTTCATCATCATCATCATCATCATCATCATCATCATCTCACATTCCTGTTGCCGTTTTCGTTGGTATAAATCATGTTCCGACAGATTCCATTTCGGGGATTATTTAAAAACTGTTCAATCTCGTGATCAAATTTAGCTGTGTTTTTGTTCATACTTGTTTAATAATATGAAGTAAATGATTAAGTAATATGTAAAAACATACACATATCTCTCATGAGAAGAAAATGTGTACAGTATTCGTTCATATTCGTGATTTCTTTAAAAAAAAATCTCTATCCAACATAATGCCCAAGAGCTACTCGAGGTAGAGTGTTATAGAGTAAAAGGTAAGAGACACAGTTTATGAGCATATGTAGGGAAGGTTACGGCTAACCCTAGACTTGAACAGGTTAAAATTATTGTGATCGGGAAACATCCTCTCTTTCCACAAAGTGGCGGTTTTTATGGAATTTACATCACAGCAACGGAATACGAAGGGAATGAAGATGGTTCGCTATAGAACATTTGGAGTTGAACTGTATAAAGGCGTGTTTGAGAATTAATAAAATTCTCATTTGGTGTGCTAAACCTGTGCCATACCAAGTAAAAAAACTTTAGTACATAATGTGAAGGTGTGAATAAATTTATTTAGATTTCTTTGGTTGATTCGTTTTCTACGGCTTATCAAACCTTTCGCGGGTTATTTAAAGCCAGAAAATATTTTTAGATTGTGATTTTTTTTTAGGTAATAATGGTTTACTGATACACGTCTTACTAATTAATCCATAGTAGGTGGGAGAAGAGGTGAATTCATACCTTTTCCAAGGGTATTTGCACGTAATTCAATATAACGAACTCAACGGGAGTTGGGACTCCGCTCTCCGATTAACAATTCCAAGCTATCATCCATTACACCACCCGCACATCCAAGCTTACAGTACCTGATATTCTCAAGCGGTCACCCATCTAGGCTGAATGTTGCTTAACTTCGGTGATCGTACGGGAACCAGTTTCAATGTGGTGTGGTGGTCAGCGTTTATTAAGGGGAATCCTGGGAGTTAATTATATATGTTTGAAATTAATATTTAAATCTATAAGAGCATGTAAATATTTATTGAACTAAAATTCAACATTTCGTCTATCTCACTAAGTGAACAGTGAGTTTGTCCATAATTGTGTAGTAGGGTGGTTGCTTTCGTTCCAGTAGAACAGATGATTTCTATTTTTTGTGAAAATTAATAAATAAACTATTTTAATAATAATGTCTTTAAAGATTATTTGAAAACAAAATTAGTGCAGCATTGATTTATTTCAATGTGAAAAAAAATCTATATATACGGTAAAAATGTATTTTGTATCTTTCTTTAGCCGAAACCTTAAAAAAATAAAATAAAAACTGTTCTACGATAATATTGTTTTAAATACATAAACGAATCGACAATCAAATACGTTCTTTTTTGTCATTTAAAAAAATGAAAATCTGTTTCCTCTTTTTGTCTAATTGACATTGTCAACAACAGCTAACTAGGTAAAAAAAAAAAAAAAAAGATCTGCACTGCAGATAAACCAAATAAGATCTTTAAAAACTCACTGCATTCATTCACGTAAACAAAAGCTAAAATCTTTTGGGGAGAACGAAGCCTTTTTTCTCCCTCCAAAATAAAACTGATCAGTTAAGGTGCGAGTAAAATCGTGTTTAAAAAGAATGTTCACAGTTTTCTCAAAATCCATCGCGTCATTCACGTTGCTAAGAGCAACCGTTAACTACTCGATAATACGATATTTATCGACTTGTTGTGTCTTGCCATGAAAATTAAAGAAAATATTTTGGGATAGGACATAAGCTCGTATAAATTTGTAACGCATTTTTTACTCACGTAACGATATTGCTTTTAATTTGGACAACAATAAGCATTCATAATTTCATTTTAAAAATGTTTTCAAAATTGTTTATACCAAAGAAAAGTTCACTATAAATATTAGAAAAATATAGATAACATATACAACTACACAGACGCAGTCTTAATACGTACATTTAATCTCAATCAGGGACAGTGCAAGTGTCTTGTGCCCTCCCCGAAATTATGATACGCCCACCAAATCTATGATAAACCCCACTCTACTACACCTCAATATTCATCAAGCAGTATTTATATAAATTACGAATTTTATTGTAACCTACTTATGTACAATAATGGATCATATGTAACAGAGGTGTACAATTCAACTCGAAAAATTGAAAATAAATACAATGTATCCAAATACAACTTAGAGACATGACATAACAGATCATCCATTTTTAAGAAATCAACAATATTTTGCGGCAATATTTGACATCAACTTGAGATTTATCTTGTTAGAAAGTTGAATAATTTAAACACATTCAACATTATGGATAAAAAAAAGAATTGTATATAATGTTTATCATGAGCAAAACAAATTCACGGATTTGGAGGTTATTTCTTTATTTAAGGGGAAAATTTAAAAAAAAACGACGCGTATATAAATAAATTTAGTTCGCTAAGAAATGTGCCAAATGTTAGATATAAAAAATCCATGAAACTATTAGTACGGATTCATATAAGCGAGTTATTAAGCAACAGAAATGTGGTTCTACAGAAGGATGCTGAGAATTCTGTGAACCAAAACATGTGGGCAGTTTCAGACAAAATGGAAAAAAAAAGAACACTTGTATAATAATTAACACCGGGAAGAGGGATATAAAATTCCTGGCGCACATAATAAGGACAGATTGGTTGGAAAATTTGATACCTACAGAGAATATTGAAGGCAGAGGGGAAAGAAAACAACGCAGAACCTACCTAGAGAGCTTGAGTAAATGGACGGGAGAGCAAGGTTTAGGAGATCGAAGGCAAGAGGGGGAGAGGAAAACAACGGATAACATATCAAAAGAGCTTGAGTAAATGGATGGAGGAGCAAGGTTTAGGAGATCGAAGGCAAGAGGGGGAGAGGAAAACAACGGATGACCTATCAAAAGAGCTTGAGTAAATGGATGGAGGAGCAAGGTTTAGGATATTGACGGCAAGTGGGGGAGAGGAAAACAACGCATAACCTATCAAAAGAGCTTGAGTAAATGGATGGAGGAGCAAGGTTTAGGAGATCGAAGGCAAGAGGGGGAGATGAAAACAATGCATAACCTATTGAGAGAGCTTGAGTAAATGGATGGAGGAGCAAGGTTTAGGAGATTGAAGGCAAGAGGGGGAGAGGAAAACAACGCATAACCTATTGAGAGAGCTTGAGTAAATGGATGGAGGAACAAGGTTTAGGAGAATGAAGGCAAGAGGTGGAGAGGAAAACAACGCATAACCTATTGAGAGAGCTTGAGTAAATGGATGGAGGAGAAAGGTTTAGGAGATTGAAGGCAAGAGGGGGAGAGGAAAACAACGCATAACCTATTGAGAGAGTTTGACTAAATGGATGGAGGAGCAAGGGTTAGGAGATTGAAGGCAAGAGGTGGAGAGGAAAACAACGCATAACCTATTGAGAGAGCTTGAGTAAATGGATGGAGGAACAAGGTTTAGGAGATTGAAGGCAAGAGGGGGAAAGGAAAACAACGCATAACCTATTGAGAGAGTTTGACTAAATGGATGGAGGAGCAAGGGTTAGGAGATTGAAGGCAAGAGGT
Source organism: Acanthosepion esculentum (assembly GCA_964036315.1). Classification (NCBI taxonomy): domain Eukaryota; kingdom Metazoa; phylum Mollusca; class Cephalopoda; order Sepiida; family Sepiidae; genus Acanthosepion; species Acanthosepion esculentum. The sequence goes on along the minus strand of OZ038491.1, from coordinate 50,719,079 downwards.
GGAGAGGAAAACAACGCATAACCTATTGAGAGAGCTTGAGTAAATGGATGGAGGAGAAAGGTTTAGGAGATTGAAGGCAAGAGGGGGAGAGGAAAACAACGCATAACCTATTGAGAGAGTTTGACTAAATGGATGGAGGAGCAAGGGTTAGGAGATTGAAGGCAAGAGGTGGAGAGGAAAACAACGCATAACCTATTGAGAGAGCTTGAGTAAATGGATGGAGGAACAAGGTTTAGGAGATTGAAGGCAAGAGGGGGAGAGGAAAACAACGCATAACCTATTGAGAGAGTTTGACTAAATGGATGGAGGAGCAAGGGTTAGGAGATTGAAGGCAAGAGGGGGAGAGGAAAACAACGCATAACCTATTGAGAGAGCTTGACTAAATGGATGGAGGAGCAAGGTTTAGGAGATTGAAGGCAAGAGGGGGAGAGGAAAACAACGCATAACCTATTGAGAGAGCTTGAGTAAATGGATGAAAGAGCAAGGTTTAGGAGATTGACAGCAAGAGGTGGAGAGGAAAACAACGCATAACCTATTGAGAGAGCTTGAGTAAATGGATGGAGGAACCAGGTTTAGGAGATAGAAAACAAGAGGTGGAGAGGAAAACAACGCATGACCTATTGAGAGAGCTTGACTAAATGGATGGAGGAGCAAGGTTTAGGAGATTGAAGGCAAGAGGGGGAGAGGAAAACAACGCATAACCTATTGAGAGAGCTTGAGTAAATGGATGGAGGAGCAAGGTTTAGGAGATTGAAGGCAAGAGGTGGAGAGGAAAACAACGCATAACCTATTGAGAGAGCTTGAGTAAATGGATGGAGGAACAAGGTTTAGGAGATTGAAGGCAAGAGGGGGAGATGAAAACAACGCATAACCTATTGAGAGAGCTTGAGTAAATGGATGGAGGAGAAAGGTTTAGGAGATTGAAGGCAAGAGGTGGAGAGGAAAACAACGCATAACCTATTGAGAGAGCTTGAGTAAATGGATGGAGGAACAAGGTTTAGGAGATTGAAGGCAAGAGGGGGAGAGGAAAACAACGCATAACCTATTGAGAGAGCTTGAGTAAATGGATGGAGGAGAAAGGTTTAGGAGATTGAAGGCAAGAGGGGGAGAGGAAAACAACGCATAACCTATCAAAAGAGCTTGAGTAAATGGATGGAGGAGCAAGGTTTAGGAGATCGAAGGCAAGAGGGGGAGAGGAAAACAACGCATAACCTATTGAGAGAGCTTGAGTAAATGGATGGAGGAGAAAGGTTTAGGAGATTGACGGCAAGTGGGGGAGAGGAAAATAACGCATAACCTATTGAGAGAGTTTGAGTAAATGGATGGAGGAGCAAGGTTTAGGAGATTGACGGCAAGTGGGGGAGAGGAAAACAACGCATAACCTATTGAGAGAGCTTGAGTAAATGGATGGAAGAGCAAGGTTTACGAGATTGACGGCAAGTGGGGGAGAGGAAAACAACGCATAACCTATTGAGAGAGTTTGAGTAAATGGATGGAAGAGCAAGGTTTAGGAGATTGACGGCAAGAGGGGGAGAGGAAAACAACGCATAAGCTATCGAGAGAGCTTGAGTAAATGGATGGAAGAGCAAGGGTTAGGAGATTGAAGGCAAGACGGGGAGAGGAAAACAACGCATAACCTATCGGGAGAGCTTGAGTAAATGGATGGAGGAGCAAGGTTTAGGAGATTGACGGCAAGACGGGGAGAGGAAAACAACGCAGAACCTATCGAGAGAGCTTGAGTAAATGGATGGAGTAGCAAGGTTTAGGAGATTGATGGCAAGAGGGGGAGAGGAAAACAACGCATAACCTATTGAGAGAGCTTGAGTAAATGGATGGAAGAGCAAGGTTTAGGAGATTGACGGCAAGAGGGGGAGAGGAAAACAACGGATAACCTATCAAAAGAGCTTGAGTAAATGGATGGAAGAGCAAGGTTTAGGAGATTGACGGTAAGACGGGGAGAGGAAAACAACGCATAACCTATTGAGAGAGCTTGAGTAAATGGATGAAAGAGCAAGGTTTAGGAGATTGAAGGCAAGAACGGGAGAGGAAAACAACGCATAAGCTATCGGGAGATCTTGAGTAAATGGATGGAAGAGCAAGGTTTAGGAGTTTGACGGCAAGAGGGGGAGAGGAAAACAACGCATAAGCTATCGAGAGAGCTTGAGTAAATGGATGGAAGAGCAAGGGTTAGGAGATTGAAGGCAAGAGGGGGAGAGGAAAACAACGCATAACCTATTGAGAGAGTTTGAGTAAATGGATGGAAGAGCAAGGTTTAGGAGATTGACGGCAAGTGGGGGAGAGGAAAACAACGCATAAGCTATCGAGAGAGTTTGAGTAAATGGATGGAAGAGCAAGGTTTAGGAGATTGACGGCAAGAGGGGGAGAGGAAAACAACGCATAACCTATTGAGAGAGTTTGAGTAAATGGATGGAAGAGCAAGGTTTAGGAGATTGACGGCAAGTGGGGGAGAGGAAAACAACGCATAACCTATTCAGAGAGTTTGAGTAAATGGATGGAAGAGCAAGGTTTAGGAGATTGACGGCAAGAGGGGGAGAGGAAAACAACGCATAAGCTATCGAGAGAGCTTGAGTAAATGGATGGAAGAGCAAGGGTTAGGAGATTGAAGGCAAGAGGGGGAGAGGAAAACAACGCATAAACTTTTAAGAGAGTTTGAGTAAATGGATGGAAGAGCAAGGTTTAGGAGATTGACGGCAAGAGGGGGAGAGGAAAACAACGGATAACCTATCAAAAGAGCTTGAGTAAATAGATGGAAGAGCAAGGTTTAGGAGATTGACGGCAAGAGGGGGAGAGGAAAACAACGCATAACCTATTGAGAGAGCTTGAGTAAATGGATGGAGGAGCAAGGGTTAGGAGATTGAAGGCAAGAGGGGGAGAGGAAAACAACGCGTAACCTCTTGAGAGAGCTTGAGTAAATGGATGGAGGAGCAAGTTTGAGGAGATTGAAGGCAAGAGGGGGAGAGGAAAACAACGCATAAGCTATTGAGAGAGCTTGAGTAAATGGATGGAGGAGCAAGTTTTAGGAGATTGAAGGCAAGAGGGGGAGAGGAAAACAACGCATAACCTATTGAGAGAGCTTGAGTAAATGGATGGAGGAGCAAGGGTTAGGAGATTGAAGGCAAGAGGGGGAGAGGAAAACAACGCATAACCTATTGAGAGAGCTTGAGTAAATGGATGGAGGAGCAAGGTTGAGGAGATTGAAGGCAAGAGGGGGAGAGGAAAACAACGCATAACCTATTGAGAGAGCTTGAGTAAATGGATGGAGGAGCAAGGTTGAGGAGATTGAAGGCAAGAGGGGGAGAGGAAAACAACGCATAAGCTATTGAGAGAGCTTGAGTAAATGGATGGAGGAGTAAGGTTTAGGAGATTGAAGACAAGAGGGGGAGAGGAAAACAACGCATAACCTATTGAGAGAGCTTGAGTAAATGGATGGAGGAGCAAGGGTTAGGAGATTGAAGGCAAGAGGGGGAGAGGAAAACAACGCATAACCTATTGAGAGAGCTTGAGTAAATGGATGGAGGAGCAAGGGTTAGGAGATTGAAGGCAAGAGGGGGAGAGGAAAACAACGCATAAGCTATTGAGAGAGCTTGAGTAAATGGATGGAGGAGTAAGGTTTAGGAGATTGAAGGCAAGAGGGGGAGAGGAAAACAACGCATAACCTATTGAGAGAGCTTGAGTAAATGGATGGAGGAGCAAGGTTGAGGAGATTGAAGGCAAGAGGGGGAGAGGGAAACAACGCATAAGCTATTGAGAGAGCTTGAGTAAATGGATGGAGGAGCAAGGGTTAGGAGATTGAAGACAAGAGGGGGAGAGGAAAACAACGCATAACCTATTGAGAGAGCTTGAGTAAATGGATGGAGGAGCAAGGGTTAGGAGATTGAAGGCAAGAGGGGGAGAGGAAAACAACGCATAACCTATTGAGAGAGCTTGAGTAAATGGATGGAGGAGCAAGGTTGAGGAGATTGAAGGCAAGAGGGGGAGAGGAAAACAACGCATAACCTATTGAGAGAGCTTGAGTAAATGGATGGAGGAGCAAGGTTGAGGAGATTGAAGGCAAGAGGGGGAGAGGAAAACAACGCATAAGCTATTGAGAGAGCTTGAGTAAATGGATGGAGGAGTAAGGTTTAGGAGATTGAAGACAAGAGGGGGAGAGGAAAACAACGCATAACCTATTGAGAGAGCTTGAGTAAATGGATGGAGGAGCAAGGGTTAGGAGATTGAAGGCAAGAGGGGGAGAGGAAAACAACGCATAACCTATTGAGAGAGCTTGAGTAAATGGATGGAGGAGCAAGGGTTAGGAGATTGAAGGCAAGAGGGGGAGAGGAAAACAACGCATAAGCTATTGAGAGAGCTTGAGTAAATGGATGGAGGAGTAAGGTTTAGGAGATTGAAGGCAAGAGGGGGAGAGGAAAACAACGCATAACCTATTGAGAGAGCTTGAGTAAATGGATGGAGGAGCAAGGTTGAGGAGATTGAAGGCAAGAGGGGGAGAGGGAAACAACGCATAAGCTATTGAGAGAGCTTGAGTAAATGGATGGAGGAGCAAGGGTTAGGAGATTGAAGACAAGAGGGGGAGAGGAAAACAACGCATAACCTATTGAGAGAGCTTGAGTAAATGGATGGAGGAGCAAGGGTTAGGAGATTGAAGGCAAGAGGGGGAGAGGAAAACAACGCATAACCTATTGAGAGAGCTTGAGTAAATGGATGGAGGAGCAAGGTTGAGGAGATTGAAGGCAAGAGGGGGAGAGGAAAACAACGCATAACCTATTGAGAGAGCTTGAGTAAATGGATGGAGGAGCAAGGTTGAGGAGATTGAAGGCAAGAGGGGGAGAGGGAAACAACGCATAAGCTATTGAGAGAGCTTGAGTAAATGGATGGAGGAGTAAGGTTTAGGAGATTGAAGGCAAGAGGGGGAGAGGAAAACAACGCATAACCTATTGAGAGAGCTTGAGTAAATGGATGGAGGAGCAAGGGTTAGGAGATTGAAGGCAAGAGGGGGAGAGGAAAACAACGCATAACCTATTGAGAGAGCTTGAGTAAATGGATGGAGGAGCAAGGGTTAGGAGATTGAAGGCAAGAGGGGGAGAGGAAAACAACGCATAAGCTATTGAGAGAGCTTGAGTAAATGGATGGAGGAGCAAGGTTTAGGAGATTGACGGAGAAACGGGGAGAGGAAAACAACGCATAACCTATTGAGAGAGCTTGAGTAAATGGATGGAGGAGCAAGGTTTAGGAGATTGACGGCAAGTGGGTGAGAGGAATACAACGCATAACCTATCGAGAGAGCTTGAGTAAATGGATGGAAGAGCAAGGTTTAGGAGATTGACGGCAAGAGGGGGAGAGGAAAACAACGCATAACCTATTGAGAGAGCTTGAGTAAATGGATGGAGGAGCAAGGTTTAGGAGATTGAAGGCAAGAGGGGGGGGGGAAACAACGCATAACCTATCGAGAGAGCTTGAGTAAATGGATGGAGGAGCAAGGTTTAGGAGATTGAAGGCAAGAGTGGTATAGGAAAACAATGCATAACCTATCGAGAGAGCTTGAGTTAAACGATGGAGGAGATGGCTTTAGGAGATTGACGGCAAGAGGGGGAGAGGAAAACAACGCATAACCTATTGAGAGAGCTTGAGGAAATGGATGGAGGAGCAAGGTTTAGGAGATTGAAGGCAAGAGGGGGGGGAAACAACGCATAACCTATCGAGAGAGCTTGAGTAAATGGATGGAGGAGCAAGGTTTAGGAGTTTGAAGGCAAGAGGGGGATAGGAAAACAATGCATAACCTATCGAGAGAGCTTGAGTAAATGGATGGAGGAGATGGGTTTAGGAGATTGAAAACAAGAGGGGGAGAGGAAAACAACGGATAACCTACATAGAGAGCTTGAGTAAATGGATGGAGGAGCAAGGTTTAGGAGATTGAAGGAAAGAGGGGGAGAGGAAAACAACGCTAACCTATTGAGAGAGCTTGAGTAAATGGATGGAGGAGCAAGGTTTTGGAGATTGAAGGCAAGAGGGGAGAGGAAAACAACGCATAACCTATTGAGAGAGGTTGAGTAAATGGATGGAGGAGCAAGGTTTAGGAGATTGACGGCAAGAGGGGGAGGGGAAAATAACGCATAACCTACCTAGAGACCTTGAGTAAATGTATTGAGTAGATGGGTTTAGGAAATTGAAGACAAGAGGGGGAGAGGAAAACAGCGCATAACCTATTGAGAGAGCTTGAGTAAATGGATGGAGAAGCAAGGTTTAGGAGATTGACGGCAAGAGGGGGAGAGGAAAACAACGCATAACCTATCGAGAGAGCTTGAGTAAATGGATGGAGGAGCAAGTTTTAGGAGATTGAAGGCAAGAGGGGGAGAGGAAAAACAACGCATAACTTACCTAGAGACCTTGAGTAAATGGATGGAGGGGCACGTTTTAGGAGATTGAAGGCAAGAAGGGGAGAGGAAAACAACGCATAACTTATTGAGAGAGCTTGAGTAAATGGATGGAGGAGCAAGGTTTAGGAGATTGGAAGCAAGAGGGGCAGAGGAAAACAACGCATAACATACCTAGAGAGCTTGAGTAAATGGATGGAGGAGCAAGTTTTAGGAGATTGAAGGCAAGAGGGGGAGAGGAAAACAACGCATAACCTACCTAGAGACCTTGAGTAAATGGATGGAGGGGCACGTCTTAGGTGATTGAAGGCAAGAGGGACAGAGGAAAACAACGCATAAGTTAATTTTATTTAACATTACCACAGCTTGCGAAATACACTGACTCATCTACATAATCTCAACATTGAACAACAAATGACGAATTCAGTCAAAGAGAGACAACTTTACACAGAACAGTAAGTCGAGCACAATATTACAAAATTCAACATCAAAAACAAACTGTTTAATTTTCGTACAAACATACAAATACCTTATCAAACTTAGCCATTTTTGCACATACAATTTCTCAACACTTAATCTTTCACGTGATATTTTCATTAAACCTTGAAACCAAGCAAGAAAGAACTTTGAAGTAATTTAAACAAATCAAGAAACCGAAGGTTTTCCGAAACGAGTGTAGTTTACTCATACTTATAAGATTACTACTACTACTACTACTAATATATATATATATATATATATATATATATATATATATATATATATATATATATATATATAATTCATATGCATAACATTGCATAAATTATATATATATATATATAGTTTTATGATGGGACCACAGAGCTTAGAAGTAATACACTGGTTAGCTCTGTCCAATTCCACTCTAAGATGACACAAAAAGACAGCAAACTTAGTAATTTACAGTTTAGCTATGTGGGGATTACCCCCATCTACTCTACCAAGGCGTTCGCTAGGTGGCGCTGTTTATGCCTATAAAATGAAAGATGCAAGCTTTCTCTTCCTCTTTTCGTTCCAGAATGCAGTAGGTAGGATACTTGTCCAGTCTTCCCTTCTGAAGAAACTTAGCCAATTAACAAACACACACTACTTCTAACCCTATTAATCTTTTTTCTCCCTTTTCAGCTCTCTGTGTACACACAAGTATATTTTCCCTCTTCTTGTATTGCCACTCTTAATATAAAATATATATGTACAATTCCTCTATGTGTTGAAATTTATTTTATTTGAAAATGTTGAATTCAACTGCTTTAAAATTTCTCAACCTCAACCATTGCAACCCGTTGCTCTTTTTTCTTTTTCTTTTTTAAGCGTATCACCCCAAGAAAGGCTGGAGGCCACTATCACGCAAGGGGTTATAGAAGGGTTGGAGGAAGAGCAGATAGGATTGGTAAAGGAGAGGATGTGGAGAAAGAGAAAGACAGTGGGTCGATCAAGGGAAGGGGGTTATAGAAGATTTGGAGCGAGAGCAGATAGGAATGAAAGATGAAAGGATGTGGAGAAGGGAAGTGGATAGATCAAGGCAACTGGAGATATCGATTGACGCTACACTTAAACCGTTGGAGATTGTATTTGTCAGGGAAACAGTAATAGGGAAGGGAGTTCCATAGGCGAGATATGCGAGACATGAAGCTATTGGAGTAGAAGAGACGTCTACATCTAACAGTTTCAACGGTGTAGGGGTGGGAACGGGATGCCAGCCTCGTAGAACGTTTAAATTCACGAGGCCTAGGGACAAACGAAAGCAGCTCCTCGGAGCAATTACCGTGAAAGTACTTGTAAAAAATAGCAGAGCGAGGCAACATCGCGTCTGTGAGAGAGCGACTGCAGACGAGATGACAGATCAGGGCCAATCACATTGCATATCCGTCTCTGGATCTTATCAAGAACCCTGAGGCAAACAGCAGGGGCCCCAGACCATATATGGCAGCAATACTCCATGCAAGGGCGAATGGTCGATTTATAGACTTGGAGGATCGATTCCGGGGAGAAAAAATTCCTGGCTCGGCACAGGGAACCAACTTTCCTTGCGGTGGATGATGCAACTGATTCGATGTATTTGTTCCATCTCAGATCAGCGGACAGCGTGAGACCGAGCAGCCGCAGAGAGGAGCTCTCGAGAAGTTGGTCTTCAGACATTCTAATGGGATGCAGGGATGGATCCTTGCGGTGGTTAATAGAGAGCAGTTTTGTTTTAGAGGCGTTAAAGTTAACCATCCATTTCTCGCCCCAGTTCACAACCGATTGGAGATCCTTTTCAATTTGAACTGCCAGGTTAACTTTGTCAGCATCACTAGATTTGTGTTTGAGGCAGGAGTAAATTGTGGTGTCGTCAGCGTAGATGCCGACTTGGGAGTCTATGGCGTCAGGAAGGTCGTTTATAAATATGAGAAACAGAGTAGGGCCTAGGACGGAGCCTTGAGGAACACCTGCGTTAGTGGGATAGGAGCTGGAGATGAATCCACTGAGAACGACCTTCAATTCCCGGTTTGACAGGAATGATTGTAGCAGGTCAAACAATCGACCTGTGATACCATAACCCTGGAGCTTGCGAAGAAGGCCGGCATGCCAAACTCTATCAAATGCTTTGGAGATGTCAAGGGCCACGGCACGAGCTTCACCGTTATTATGGATAGCTTGGTAGACAAATTCAGTGATGGCCGTAAGCACATCGGCAGTAGATCGGGCAAAGCGGAAACCATACTGCTTGTCTGAGAGCAGATCATGGGATATCAGATGATTAATCACTTCGGTGTTGATAATGGCCACGAAGACTTTGCCGAAGAGGGGTAGGAGACTGATAGGACGGTAATTGGAAGGGTCGGAGGGGTCACCAGAGTTCTTAAAGACAGGGACAATGGTTGAGGACTTTCAGCAGTCAGGAAAACAAGACTCCTTGAGGCAGCGGTTGTATAATTTAGAGAGGACAGGTGCCAGTTCAGGTGCGCATTTCTTCAGGACAATGGCTGGTATCCCGTCACCACCAGTAGCCTTGTGGTGATCTAAGTTAGAAATAAGACCCAATACCGACGACTGGGTTATGTGCAATCCGTCCTAGAGGGCCTCAGTTCTGGGAGGGAAATTGGGCAAAGGTACCCCGGAAGAGTCTAGCGTAGAATTGGAAGAAAACTTCCGAGCAAAGCATTCGGCCTTGTCGACAGAGGTGGTCAGGACCTCAAACTGATTGAACAGGGGAGGAATGGAGGGTTTCTTATTGTTCGGAACGCTCTTGCAGAGGCGCCAATAATCTTTGGAGCCAAATTTGCAATACGTTCCTTCATCCGAGCAGCAAATAGTGACTTGGCATCGTCGAGGATACGCTTTCACTCGTTACGAGCAGAGGTAAATAGACGTCTATTGGAGTCGGACATATCACTGCGAAAACAGTGGAAGAAATGGTTCCTATGGGCAATGGCGGCTGAGCAAGCAGCTGTGAACCAGGGGGAGGAGCGCGGTTTGACCTTGAATTTCCTGGAGGGGATGAAAGCGTCGATTCCAGCTTTAACCCAGGAAGAGAAATCTGAAGCACAATCTTGAATGGGGAGCTTAAATACAGCATCCCAGGGGACATCGCGGAGGAAGTCACGAAATGTGGTTCTGGTGGTAGGAGGCTCCTTGCAGGGGATGGGGCTGAAGGAGATGCTAACAGACACTACAGCATGATCGGAGTTACCGATAGGACTGAGCTGCGTGGCACTACAAGATTCAGGGATGGAGGTAAAACACAGGTCGAGGAGTGAGGCCTTACAGTCACGGTTGTAAGCAAAACGCGTGGGGAAATCGATTATCTGAGTGAGGGATTGAGAGACTGAAAAGTTGAGAGTGTGAATGCCTGCGAGGTCGGTAGTAGCGTTCTTAAGCCATTGGTTGTGATGGGCATTAAAATCGCCAAACACAAATATGTGAGCGTACGGATGGACAGAGAGGGCCCTATCTATGCTGTCAGAAATGACATCGAGTATCCCACAATCCTGAGAGGATGGAGAGCGGTAGAGGAAGAAAAGATAGCTTACAGCATTGAGAAGAGATAGCCGGAGACACAAGTACGAATGATCCGGCGATTCGAGAGAACACTCTCTAGCCAGAGGGAGATGGTCCTTGACGTAGAAACCCAGGCCATGCATGTGGGTTAGAGAGTCTTTTCTGAGGAGAGGAAGGTATCCAGGGATCGAGAGATCAGAGGAAGGGATAGAGGAGTCAAGATTGGTCTCACACGGGGCCACTATATCCGGGCACTTAGCAATGAGGAAAGACTCAACGCTGCAGAAGTTGGTTCTAATGCCACGGATGTTGGAGAAGGAGATATTTAAAGGTTTGGGTGATTTTGGGAAGGCTGGTTTAGGTTTATATTTCTGGTTTTTGTAATTCATGTGGGTAATTGGTGTTGGAAAAAGAGAAGGCCTGAGTTAAAGGAAGCCGACAGTTATCACCCATGACGCGGACAGAGAGGGGGTTTGGCACAGCCTGAATCATAATGTGGCCTCAGGGTTGCCCACCGGAGATGACTGCAGGGACACCTATCCATGCGCGACATGGCACTACAGACACCCCGCTACGCAAGAGTTAGGGCTCCTAACTACCAGTCGGAAACAGCAACCAGGGAACTGTCAACCGTGTACCCTCAGAATGAACAGGCCATGCCACAGACTACACGCATCACGGGAGAAACACAGCGGCACCAGTACAGAGGCCAGAGAGAGAGAGAGAGAGAGAGAGAGAGAGAGAGAGAGAGGGAGAAAGAGAGAGAGAGAGAGAGATCCGGGAACCCCTTCCTAAACACGAAACAAGGTTTGGGCCTCTAAACGTGTCCAATAGAGGGGGGGAGGACTGTAGAACGGGCGGTAGGAAAGCCTACCTGCTCCTATTACATATAACATATACAACGACGACAAAACAAAACAATAGAGGGGGATGTAGACGGGATAGTCGCAGGGCTTACACTAGTTGAGAGTACTGGAGGATAGGAATGACATACTATTGTGAATGTGTAGAATACTAAGTTTTAACTTAGTATAAGTCCCATTGACCTATATTTTAAAAAAAATGAATAGAAAATATGGTTAGCAAGCTTTGTGGTTAAGAAAAACCAGGTAAAAAAAAAAAAATAAAAAAAATTACTCACTGACGATAAGTTTTAATGCCGGCTCCACATTTCGCAGAAAAACACTAGAGAAAATTTTCGGCGGGCTTCAAGTTACGATGAACGCAGTGCTGGTGGCGGGGGTCACACGGCCATTCTACCCTCCCGTCCACAACCAGCAGTGGGCCTGGGATCGCATGCTTTTAGTAACAGAATATTCAAGTCAACAGAAGAAAGAAACGGTCAGCCAACTCCTGGTGAAAGGATATTTCAGACAAGCACGCTGTCGAGAGCTGTCGAGAGCCAGCTAGGTTTCCGGAGAAGGAGACGACAAACAAACTAAAATCTCAGAGACTCTCTTACTTCCACTCAAATTGGGATGGAAAACTTAACATCTTAATAAGGACAATATATGAAAATTTAGGCATATTTTTTCTTTGAATAATTTTGTAAATTTCTAAACTTGATGCATGGTTATTTTTAGAGGTTCTGGGTAATATTCAATAAAATCTATTTTTTATTTTTTTTAGCTCATACATACAAGACGTGAACTTAAACCGACGCCTTTTCCCCCATATGTGTCTAAACTATAATTATAAACTATAATTCTTGGAAAATTTTCAAGTTTTCATTTGAAATCAGTAAAATTCGAATTTTAATACAAATTACCACAATATATAGTAGAACCTCGGTTCACGAATTTAATTCGTTCCTGAAGGCCGTTCGTAACACGAAATGTTTGTAAACCGAATCTATTTTTACCAATAGAAATCAATGTAGATAAAAAAAAATGTCATAGTACAATAAAATTGAGAAAAAGGGAAGGCACAACACACAAATGTATATACAACATGGCGGTCGACTCAGAAATTATTTCGTTCGTGTTAACTTGGTTCGGCTATGTTGTTCGAGAACCGACATGTCGTCCGATAACCGAGGAATTTTCACCTCGAATTTTCTGTTCGAAAACCGATTTGTTCGACATGTGAGACGTTTGACAACCGAGGTTCTTCTATATGGGGGAAAAAGGGATGACTTTTAAATTAACTCCAGAGATGATATGGGTTAATAATAAATCCATTCATTCGCAATGGCTATCTTATGCAAAAATGACTTTTTTATTTAAAGAAGAAGAGAAAAAACAAACATGCTGTTGGGGTTTACCAAATATATATTGATGACCTTAGTAGTATAGGTTGCCTGCACATACTTCCGCCATTTTTGCCAAAAAATCGTTGGAGGATACTTCCTCTTTTTTTCCCGCCCAGCATGGCGTAGCGACGACACCCATGGGGTCTTAGTCTCAATTTTGCCCCCTTAGTGACTGAACTCTTACACACACACACACACACACACACACACACACACAGGTATATCACCCATATAATTCCTAACTTCTAATGTCTTTGCTTTTCTTTCTTGTGTGCACCCTGGTAATTTTTTTCTCTCTTTTTACTCAGTTATATAAAAACACAAGTATAAATCATCGCCTTGTAATTGTCTTCCGTTTCATTACATCAAAACATGTGCAAAATATTTTTACCGCAGCTTTTAGTCTAACTAGAAGTAGTGCCGGCAACAGTTTGCCGACTACCACGTGATTTCAACATGCACCTACTGCAACAATAGTACCTGCCGTAGACACAGTTATTTGCTCAATATTTAAAATAATAAAATAAAATAAAGAACAACTCGGGAGATGTCGGAAAAATGTAAATGAAATGTTTTATTTATTTATTTTTACAAAGAAAACAAGCAAAAAATGCTTAAAACTACGTTAGATTCTCTCTCTCTCTCTCTCTCCCTCTCTCTCAGTCTCAGAAAAAAAAGACTAGCGAATATTATATAAAAATGTTTATTTTTACTCACAATTCCAGCACGTCATTTTGTAAAAGACTGTGCCTTTTCCACGTGGCGGAAGCGCATCTACAATTCACGGGAGTCTACCTCAAAACTCCTCTCTGGAGTCACTGGTGCGTTACTCATTGGCTGTTAAAGGTCACATGATCGGCCAACTGCGGTGCATGCTAATTAGGGACGCGAAAGGGCACAAGCTCTCTCAACAATGCAAAATAATGTTTATTTCTGTAAGTGCGGGACAAATTAGTGACACGTATATATATATATATATATATATATATATATATATATATATATATATATATATATCGGTATGAGAATCTTTTTAAGAACGATACATATTTGTCATTCCTTTCTTTCAGTTATTCTGTTCTGTCCGTTTTTAAAAGTGTTAATATATCATGGATATAATAATGCCTACAATGAGAGCTGGGCGGAATGTGTAAGGGGGTGCTATTTACTATGTGTTGAGTTTGTCAATGTGGCTGCGTGTTTGTAAGAGCACCTTACATTTAAATTTGCATAACTCAAGGAAAAAACAAAAAGAAATCAATTTGCATTCAACAATAAAAAATATATATTGAAAACAACGAGTACAAATACTTTGTGCACATGTATGGATATTTAGGAAAGTAGTTTCCCTTGTACTGTTATCTTGAATAAGATAGAAGAATGTATTTAAGATATTTCTTGATAAAAATGTTCAGAGTTCAATGAACAAATAGAATGTTGAGTTCAAGAATGAAATAAAGTTAATTCAGATCTGTGTTGTATGAACAGATAACAGAATTTGGTTTGTAACTTGACTTGGTAACAGACAGTGAAGAGAGTACTGTAATGCTAGTTCTGTGTCTGTGTGTGCGTGTTGAGTAGAATCGTGAAGGAATGTAATCACGTGTAAGTTTCTGGGCTCTACTCTAATATTTCTGGAATAAGAAACTGTTTTTATAACTTTTTGGTAGGCTCCAAGAAGCGAAGCGGGGAAAGTTGAAAAGAATACCAAAAATACATGATTGGACAAAAATTAACCAATCACTGATTTTCTAATAAAAGTAAGTTGAACGAAGTCATGGCAGAATAATTCAGTGTGGATACTGCGATTAGTAAATTGTCCTATTGTAGACAGTATTTATTTTCTAACCAATAATAGATGAGTAATTTGTAGGCGTAGTGATCGTAGTAGTCACTACAAATGCAAACAGGAAATATCCCTTCTTGCATAGCACCTCCCTATAATCTGTTTAACTATTTTGTGTAGAAAAATAAAATAAGAATTCTTTTTTTTTATTATTTAGAGCATGTTCTGTGTTTATCACACACACGCGCGCGCGCTTACGACCATAACATGTTGAAACACCAGTTCTCGGACGATCACCAAAGTTAAGCAACGTCGAGCCTGGTCAGCAGGGCCGGCGCGTACTACCACTGAAACACCCAATATGACGGGGCTGATCGAGTGCTCCGGCTAGTGCTTTGTGACCCTCGCTATCTTATCGACATTTGCTTTTTTTCTACCTACTTTTATATACGTTACAAATTAAAGTTTAATTTGTAACGTATATAAACTGACTATTAATTAATGGATAAAAAATTTCGCAGATTTTGACGTCGCTCTTGGGTCTTTTTTTCTATCCAAATCCATGAATTTATTGTCCTCATGCTAAGTATCGAGAAAAAAAAAACACTATATAAAATTGACTATTTTTTATCTATAATGTTGAATGTGCTGAACTTAAAATTATTCAACTTTTTAACAAGAAAATCTCAAGTTAATGTTAAAAATTGCCACAAAATCATTGTTGATTTATTTAACATGGAATGATTTATTACGACATGTCTTTTTGTGTTTATATACATCGTCTTATTTACAATTTTCTGGTTGAAATTGCATATGATCCATTATTGTACAATTATTATAATTAGGTTAGTAAATCAATAAGTGAATTCAAATTGCATGAAACTAGAATTCAGCTACTACTCAAAACATATTTTGCCAAATTGAGAAAGCTTAGTAAATAAAGAAAATAGAATTATCTTTTAGAACTTGATCATGTTGATAAAATACATTTTTATTCTTAACGTAAATATCTTCTTTTTTCATTAGGAAATAAATATTGTAAAAAAAAAAAAGAAAGTAAAATGCATTTTCTTTCAGTTCAGGTTCAACATTCAGTTTCGTGTTTTTCATACAACAAAAAATTTAACCGGAATTTTCGTTTCGTGTAAACGGTGACGGTGTTCAATTAAAAAAAGCTCCCATTGAAATGACTATGTATTGAGAACACGTCAGTTTCTTTATTTAAATATATTTATCATCGGGAAGTAGACATTTTTTGTTTTCTTTAATATTATTTTTTAATCAGGCGAACCTAATTTTATTTTTCTGAAGCAATGTCTTGTTCAATTAGTCGTATATTTGGTCTTCCAAACTTTCCTCTTTAAATTACTACACGTGTTTTCAAGCAGCTTTGAAGTAAACGAAATCGGAAATCTTTGATTTTATTTTTGGGTATTTGATTCTTCTCGATTTACACCAGGTAAGTTAATGATTTTGATTATTTTTTAAAAGAGGTTTATGACTTATAAGTATGATTTTTTTAAAGTTCATTTTATTTAAAAAAGATAAACTTGCAATTAAACTTGGTTTGTTTTTCTCTCTCTTCCACTGTTTATTTTCCTAGTATGAATTCATTCGAAATTAATAAAACAACTTTCTTAAAACGTACCCATTCCAAAAATATGAAAAAATAATCATTTATCTGGTTTCATTAGTTTTTTTTTTTTTTTTTTGTTAGGTCTTACTAGAGTAAGAGAGATTAGAGAACTTTGTTATGTGATTAAATGATAATTATTATTTGAGAAACGAATTTTAATTTTAAAATGCATGTATTTTGAATTGCGGGTGATAATTCATCTCACTGTCAAACAGAAACTATAATATAATCTTTTGTGCTAACTATATTTTATCGTGTTTTCCCCTTTTGCTAAAGTTCTACGCCTTAGTTCTTAAACGTGTAAAAATACCGAATTACAACTTCTCTTCCATTCGATCAGTTGTCAAATGTTCTTCTAATTTTTAGCAAGAGTCTACTCTAGACAGATGAATTTATAAACGTTTAACGTTATTTTTAGGGTAATATTATTATGATTAACGATCTTGTTTCAGTAAATAAATGCAATCTTTATTTTCTTTTGGATTACCATTTAAAGTGGAAGCACGCACTTAAATATTGGATTTATTTGGGAAGAATTGAGGTTTAACAAAGGGAATTAACTCCTTCGTTTTTTCAAATTTAAAATAACAGAAATGAAAAATATTGAGATTTAGAGACTTATTTTTTTAAATAAGATAGGAAAGCTCTGATCCTGCCTTTTAAGTGCAATGGACAGGTAGTGAAAAAAACGTGTTCCCTGAAAACCTTTGGAGGCAGCCAAAGGGTGACCTGTTTTATTTTGTATTCTTGCACTTTTAATCGCTCTGGGTCAATAAACACGTCAACCGCTAGAACAAACAGCATAAAAAATAAATAAAAAACAGCTTTCGAATAGAGTGGACACTGAGTTAAGTTATTTGTGTAGGCTGTTTGTAAATTGCATAAAAAATTTCAAAATGTCTCGTATTCGTGTTAATCGTCATAAAAAAACCTATATAAAAAAAGAGAAAAAATTATTTGCAAATATTAACTTAACAATATCGAACGTGTTAGAAAGGATTAAAAAATTTCAAAAAATAATTAAAAAATACTTTGGTCTTTCATCTTAATAATAACATAAACATTTTGATGATAAAACTTTGTTTCGTTAAGTTTGTGGCCTTTTTCATTACGCTATATCTGTTTTCCCGAAAAAAGTGGAGGTGCCTAAAGCCACTTGAAACTGTATATAAGAAAATCGACAGAAATGATTTGTCAAAAAAAAAAAACCTGTCAATAAATTTAAAAAATATACATACAATAACCTCAAAACTTTTTTAAACAGATTGTCAAAAGGATTGAGGAACCAGTTAAAAAGAATTAGATCCATTTATACTCAAGGTTATGTAAAAATTTAATTTTTTTTTTTCATTTAAAATAAATCTGACCATTAATTTTTGTGCAAGTTTTTGCATGACAAATATTGAATTACCTCCCTTACATTTCCCTCAATTTTTTTTAATTAGTCTCATATCCTGAGCCCTTCTTCGGATTTGGAAAGTCATCCTCCATAATAAATCGAAAATAGAGTTCAAAATGCAATATAATCCATTCCAATTATTCCCCCATAAAAACTGAAAGTCAGTTTCCGTAAAGAAAAATATTACAATTAACATGTATAGAACCCTTTTTCTCCTTTATAGAAAGGATACTTTAGTCATTTGTGAATATCTATGCTGATGATACAATGGTTATACGAATGCACCTCAAGAACTCAAGATAACCAGAGTTTGGCAGCTGATCTCTCTTCTGACTGAGCTCTAACAGCTCAGTGGGGGAAAAACTGGCTGGTCACTTTCAGTGTCTTGAAAACCAAAATAGTGATGTTCCATCATCGAGTGGACCCAGAAGTTTCACCCATCACAATGCCTGTTAATTATTTAATCCAAGTATGGATTAAATAGTTTCACCAACCCACAATTGGCCAATCGTGGTGAGTACAGCTACATCCCTGAAGTCATGGTCAGTCAGAGAGCAGTTTCTACAACAGGATTGAGAAGGATTTGGGTCCTTTGAGAATAGTGTATTAAATATAGGTAAATAAGAGAACACTGAGTCCTATTGCCTTGGGTGGTAACTGCTCTTGGAGAAGGACAGTTCTGAATTTAAAACCTCTGACTGGCTTAAATAGACTCACCAACCAACAATTGGCCAAGCATGGTGAATACGGCTTCACCCCAACAAGAATGACAAGGCCCAGAATTTGGATTTGAATATTTGAATTCAATGGGAGACCTAAAAATATTTCTACAGAATTAAAAAAAAATCTATTCAGTAAAATCTTATATAATTTATGATTTTTATAGCTCCATATCCTTATAAACTGCGCTTCTTATGCTCATACAACAGGTTTATTCAGTAATCATCTACCTTGAATGACTCTTAGGCATGGTTTGGGTGAACAAAAAATAAACTTTCTGTTGTGGAGTAGCTGAAGACCCCCAAAAGATTGACTGGTCTACGACTATTTAAACAGCACTCTCTCTTACTGCGGGAGAGGAGTTAACAATTGACTGTTTACTACATTAGTCTGTTTTCTCAACCATATACCATATTATTCTCTGGAATAAACTACAGTGTAACCCGGATATAAGAGTTGTCGGGACTGGAGAAGTCTCTTATATCCGGGTTTGGTCTATTATATATGCATTAACACAGACTCTAATTTGGGACCAGAGAAAATCTCTCTTATATCCGGGTTACACTGTATTACTTATTTTCTATATATGTGACAACCTTTCCTATTCACGATACAACACTTTCAGTACATTTGCACCATAAGGATAACATAACTGTGTCTAACATAGAAGTTTTTTTTTTTTTTTTTTTTTTGTCATTTGATTAGACACTATTAGTCTGATAGATTTTTAGATCATATCTTAGGAAAATTAATGACAAAGTAGAAAAAAAAATTTTGTGCGACATGTTTCATCCTTTAGGAATTCATCAGAAGTGATGTTTTTGTTGATGTAACTACACATGTGCATGAAGGAGAGGAGACCTTGAAAATTTTAATCTTCTAAATTAAAAAAATAAAATGAATTAAATACTTTTACCTTTCCCAGATAGCTTGCACCACAATAACAATAGCAAGTGTCCATTGCAAATCAACTAATAAAAATGATCTAATAAATTTCTATTTCTCACCATACCAACAAATTGAAATCTGGAATAATCATCAGATTCTATTTAAGAGCATTCAGAATTTGTAGCCCTCAATATTGATATGAAGAGGATGAACACTTGAAAATACTTTCAATACCTTATTTCATATTCAACACAAAACAAGACTCATAAATATTTTGTAATAGAAAAGCCAACAAATCAAAATATATTCTTCTACCTATCAATTTTGTCACAACTACAATTGAAAAGAATTTATCTAAACTTAACATAAAATTTGTTATAACTACTTCTAAAACAAAAAAAAAGACTTAATACAAAGCAAAATAAGTTACAACTTGAAGGAGGAATCATCTGTAATAATTGCAACAAGAAATATATGGAAGACACTTCAGAGAATTTCAGTAAAAGATTATATGAACACAAAAGAGATCTTTTACAAAACACAAATTCATTATTTACTCAGTGTAATGATTCTGACCATTATTTTGATTTTAAAAATGCTACTCTAAAACCTTTCACCTTTGTTGGCAGATATTCTTCTATTCCAATGTAGAATATTTAATAACAAAAGTGATGACAACAAGAACAAAAAGAAACTGAAATTAAATGAAATTAGCTAGACTATATATTCAAACACATATATTTAAAAAAAAAAAAAAAAAAATTAATTTAAATTTTAAATTCTCAGCGTCATCTTTCCTTCGTGTGCATGTGTAGTGGCAACAACGTAAATATCGTTTTAGTTTGATGAAGTCCTAAACGATGAAATGCATTGTATAAAAACAATTTTCCTCTTTGTCATTAACTCTATTATTGTTCTGGTATATAAAAATTCTCGTCAGAATCCATGTAGCACATTTACAAATCTACCTTTTGTCTGTGGCTTGAATAATGTTGTCATATCTGGTCTGATATTCCTGCTTTACATGTCGAGATTCTTGACAAAATCAAAAGAAAGATCTGTAATGTAGTTGATCCTGACCAGGCATCTTGACCTTGGTCACATTCTCACCGATATGATGTGAATTCCCTCTGTCTTTTCTATGAATATTTTCCTGACAACTGTTCTGACAAACTTTTTTTTACCTGGTGCTCCGACGACCTAAATTTAAGTGTGCTACTAGGTTGGCAACTACCATTTTACTGATGAAATAACTAAATGCAACCACCACTTCTACTCCAAAAGTTTCTTTTCTCGCACTTCTCACCTGTGGAACTCCCTTCCATTTCCTTGCTTTCCTGATAATTACAATTTTCAAAAAATTAAATACGACATCAGTTACTTTCTTCTGTCTTCGTGAACCCTATTCATTTTTTTTTTTTTGTCCTTTCCTCAATCCTCCCTATTCTCAGTCTTCTCTTTCACTTTCTGTAACTCCCTGTATGCTAGCGGCATTACCGCCTTAAAATGAAATCATTAAAAATGAAAAATATATCATTTTCTCCCATATCAAATCTTTCAATAAGTCTTTTCTAACTACTTTATTGCAACAGCCAAGATTTGAGATTTCACTTCTTTTTAAAATTAATGACTAATTTTTATTTTTATTTTTTCCAGATTAATTCAATCAATCAATCGATCAATAATTTGTTTAAAGGATTTGCAAATTATGAAGATTTAACTGCATTGGAATTAAAATAATTTAAAAAAGAAAAAAAGAAATGGATTATTTAAACTCATCTCTTAAGAAAAAGAGAAATAAAGAGGGGGAAATGGAGGAGCAGGAAGAGCAGGAAAGGACCTCATCATCTGAAGAACGGCATCACAGAAAAAAAGACAAAAGCAAGAAGAAGCATAGGCATGAGAGAGAAAGAACTGAAGAAGAAGCAGAAGTGTTGTCTGGCAGTGAAGAACATGCAATGACGAGAAAATCAAAGAAGAAAAAGAAAAAGAGAAGGTTCAAAGATAGAGAAAAAGAAAGCGATGTCAGAAATCCCGACACAGTCAGTGAGAAAGTGGAGGTATCATCTGCCGAAGAAGACAAGGAAGAACGAAAAAGAAAGAAGAAAAAGAAGAAGCATAGGCGGGAGGATGAAGAGGAAAAAGAAGATGCAAGGTATCTCTCTCATGTTGAAGGAAAACACAAAAGGTCTCGAAAGAAGTCCGATTCTGGAGAGAATGTTGATTCTGCTGAAGAACCTGGTGCAAGGGAGACGGAAAAATGTTCGAAGAAGAAGAAAAAGAAGAAGGAACATAAATATTCGTCCGATTCTTCCGAAGCAGAAGTAAAAACAAAACATGAGCATCGTTCCAACAAGGATTCGGAAAAAAAGAAAAAAGAAGGTGGATCCTCGAAAAATAATCACGGCAATTCTCCAGCTGAACAAGAAAAAACTCGTGAGGCTCTTGTTAGTCCAGACTCAAAAGATTCTGAAGGAGGAGGTGATAACAAATCTGTTGGAAATTTGGGGCAGTGGTCAAGTGCTTCATTGGGTAGCACTGACCGTCAAGAAAAATTTTTCCGCCTTCTTGGAGGTAAAAAGAAAGACAGTCCATCATCTTCAAAATTTGGATTGTTTAACCGAAAGCCGGCATCAAATTTTCGGAGATTAAATGCAATGAGCCAAGAAGCGGAGGCTGATCTTAACTTGAAACTTGAAGAGCAATATAACTCCGCCTTAAATATGAAACTTGCAGGTCAGATTGGTGTGGGTCTTGGTTATCCGAAATCATCAGAGACAGGATTTCATATCAACAAGGAAGCCAAGAATTCTACAACTTTTGACGAATAAAGACAATAAAAAAATATTTTTTTCTCTTCTTTCTTATGTGAGGACAGATTATGATCTAAACTATTCACATCTTTCTTCCTCTTCTTTTTCTTCCACCTCCTCCTCTTTCTTTTTCCTTCCTCTTTTTTCACGTTCTTCCTCTTTTCTCCTTTTTTCTTTTTTTCTCCTCTTTTTCTCCTCTTCCCTTTTTCTCCTTCTTCCCTTTTTCTCCTTTTTCTCTTCTTCCCTTTTTCTCCTTTTTCTCTTCTTCCCTTTTTTCTCCTTTTTCTCTTCTTCCCTTTTTTCTCCTTTTTCTCTTCTTCCCTTTTTTCTCCTTTTTCTCTTCTTCCCTTTTTCTCTTCTTCCCTTTTTCTCTTCTTCCCTTTTTCTCTTCTTCCCTTTTTCTCCTTCTTCCCTTTTTCTCCTTCTTCCCTTTTTCTCCTTCTTCCCTTTTTCTCCTTCTTCCCTTTTTCTCCTTCTTTCCTTTTTCTCTTCTTTCCTTTTTCTCTTCTTTCCTTTTTCTCTTCTTCCCTTTTTCTCCTTTTTCTTTTTTCTCTTTTTCTCCTTTTTCTTTTTTCTCTTTTTCCTTTTTTCTCCTTTTTCTCTTTTTCTTTTTTCCTTTTTTCTCCTTTTTCTCTTTTTCTTTTTTCCTTTTTTCTCCTTTTTCTTTTTCTTTTTCCCTTTTTTCTTTTTTTCTCTTCTTTTTTTCTCTTCTTTTTTTCTCTTCTTTTTTTCTCTTCTTTTTTTCTCTTCTTTTTTTCTCTTCTTTTTTTCTCCTTTTTCTTTTTTCTCTTCCTTTTTCTTTTTTCTCTTCTTTTTCTCTTATCATTATGATGATAATTAATTTTAAAAAAATTGTTTTTCTCCTTTTGGTCTTAAGAAAAGATTTCATTTTTAATATTAATTTTAATTATATTTAAAATTATCTAAAATATTAACATCTACTGGGTTATTATATTCATTTCTCTTTACTCTTGGGTACCTAATAGAGGTTAGGGGGCAGAAATGTTCCAAACCCCCACCCTTTGAGCTTACTAAGACCATCCCATTTAGTAATGTTACACTTTCCCTCCCCACAAGAGCTCAAACTGGAAATGGTGATTATTATATTTGGTTCAAGCTTTTACTTGCACACTTTTATGGTTGTTTGAATAAACAATTTGATTTGACATTTAAATTCTTGCCTAAAATTTCTTGCACTTTCTGATGAGATGATGCTGCATGAATGGATCTGTTTTTCTTTATTTTTTTTATCTGAGTTGCACGAATCAGTATTTAATTTACATGTGATTATTTTTGCATATTAATTGTGCCAGACTTCTTTGTATGCTACTATCTTATCAGGCAGAGCGTGCAAGAAGTTCTGTTGACAAGATTGCTAATGAATATGTTAATAGTTGATATTTCCTTATAAGGAAACCTTCGACATTCACTGACTGAGTAGACAGTATTAATTTTGGTTGAAATTTTACAAAAATCTTTTTCATCAAAGAATTTTTCTGGAAAACAGGTTTCTCGAGTTCAGTAGCTGTTGTTGCAGCACTTTCCAGTGCTGATGGGGGTTTCTTTCCTAACCTTTTGTTTGAAGTAGTGTGGAATGTCAACATCTTGATATGTCATTATTTTCTCTTCCAGTTACATGTGATATCCATTTTTGAAACTCCTTAAGGGATGTGGTTTCTGTTGCCTGGGACAGTTCTTTGATTCTGTA
Organism: Acanthosepion esculentum; assembly: GCA_964036315.1. Lineage (NCBI taxonomy): Eukaryota > Metazoa > Mollusca > Cephalopoda > Sepiida > Sepiidae > Acanthosepion > Acanthosepion esculentum. Next base: position 50,695,484 of record OZ038491.1, on the reverse strand, counting down.
GTGCCAGTCCGTGAGATTCAAAGTAGGATCTTTGCTAAGGCCTACATGCTTCGTTCACTCAAAGCCGTTTATCATTGATTGGAGAAAGCATTCGTATTCAGCTGATAGTTTACATATTTCTCAGTGGGTTTGGTGCCATGCCCGACATTCCATCTGCAAGTCTCGATCTGATTTAAGCTATTTAAACCCTTCACCGGGATAGACGTGTTCAAAACATAACGTTCAAAAACCAGCTACAGACGTCTTTATACATTGATCTTGATTATGTCCTGAGTTTGAAACGAACTCAATTGTCAACTAATATGTCTGCTAGAAGTGTTACGTACTGGGTACTTCAAGGTGACTCCAGTTTCTTAGTTACTATATTCAAAAGAAATAAATTTTGTCTAAAAATAAAACTTTTTTCCCAAGATAATTTGCAGGTAAGGGGGTGAAGATTTGTGAAGGAAGAGCACATTAATAAAATAATTACTGTATATATACTTTTGTATCATATGACCTTTGAAGACCTAATTTTGAAGTTAATTTGAATATTGTAAATGGATATATAGTTTGGTTGACGGTGTAGCCAAAGCCAGCAGTACATACATGTTTATACAATGATCATGGTTCTTTTTTTTATACCCTTCTGAGCTTGAAATGAGTCCAGTTGTCAACTAATATGTCTGGTAGAGGTGTTAGGTACTGCTCGGGTACTTCAAGGTGCCTCCTCAGTTTCTTAGTTACTATATTCAAAAGAAATAAATTTTGTCTGAAAATAAAACTTTTTTCCCAAAATAATTGGTGTGAAAGGGGTTTTAGAACATGACTCAAATTTTTGGATTTGTAGCAGCTTGCAGTGGTGTTAGGCAAAACTACCCCTAATGCAGCCTATTCTATATCCGATTTTTTTTTAATCTTCTATATTAAATTTTGTTACAGCTGATCTATACACCGAGGTATTTAAAGTGTTTAATATTTACTAATGTCACATACTGAACTATTATGATGGATTTATGGTAGGAGCCGTCAGTGCTTTCCTTCCAATTCCAGGTCACAGTTTCTGTTTTCTATTTATCTAGAGTTCTATTTCTTGGAACACTTGGTAAAGGATGTTGATGAGGGGGTGTACACAGTAGTTCTTCTGAAAAAGAAAAACATTTTAAAATCTTTTACCTTTTAAATGATTTTCCAATCCTCTTTGTATTATGGCATTGTTGTTTATTGAGAGAAAATCCCACCCTCACTCCCAATTGTTAAGATTCCACTTGTATTAGACACCTAAGAGTACGAGCGGTCAGATTATTTTATTTCTTAACATTAATTTAAACAATTTTTAAATGTTCTGCTATTTTTTCTCTTTTATTACTCGTATGTAAACCATAATTCATTTATTAACACTTTTTAATTTATTAATCTACAATATTAACTTCCTATGGGTTATCTTTTTTCTCTCCTTTCTCACATAAGGACAGCTTACGTCTCTTTTTGAATTTATTTGAATTACTTATTATATTTTTACACTCTTTGTATCTTTTGACTGTGACACTGCACTCAATGATTTGTATCACTTTGCTTCTTGAGACTGTAAACTATCAGTTAAACACATACATCAAAAGTAAATGTATACCTGATTACTACATTGTATGCTCAAACTTGTCTTATTTTGTCTTTATAATTTGTATTTATATTTATATTTTTGATGCTGTTAATGATAAATGTTTTTTTTTATTCTAGTAGGACCTCACCATCTGAAGAATCACCAAGTTTGGCCCAATCAGCAAAACTTTTGTTAAACTAAAACTATTTGCAAAGAAGCAAAATATGAAAAAAGGGGACATAACATATTCCTTTAATAATTCTCATTTAAAAAAAACCCACAAAAAAAAACATCATGCCCTTCAGGAAATAGGTAATCATAATTTTCCACAGGTATTTGGTGCTTACAGCCACATCATGCTAAAATATCGGTTCTCATACAATAACCAAAGTTAAGTAACGTCAGTCCTGGTCAGTACCTGGATTAGTGACTGCTTGGGAATACCAGGTGGTGTAATGGATAATGGCTCGTAATTGTTAATCACAGAACTGAGTTCCATTCCAGTTGGGTTCATTATATTCACTTACGAGCAAATGCCTTTGGGATATATGTGAATTCACTTGTTCTCTTTACCCTCCATCTATGGGTTAATTTGTATCACTAAACTATTATGACCTAAAAAAATGCCTTCACCATGGTTTTAAATTCATAGTAATCTTTCACCTAGACTGGCTGCCACTTAAGGCTAGATAGAAATATTTTCTGCTGTTTTATTATTTGGAGGCCAGGGGTACATACATTACTTTCCCAAGAGTACTTGTGCGAAAGTGAATATACCAGAGCCTGCTGGAATTTGAACTTGGTCCACCAATTCCAATTTTCCATGCTGATAACTATTATGCTACTACTTCATCATCATCATTATTATTATTAAAATTATAATAATCATCTAAAAAATAACCATTTTAAATGTCCTTGTGCTCAAAGTTAACATCAGATCCTTAGTGGGAAAACTCAAACCAATAAAAGTTTAATTCATTGATTACTGAAATATTTTTGTCAATTCCTTTAATTTTTTTATAGTTGACTTGTTTTGCAACTGAAATATTTTTCCTGGTGTATGTGTGTGTTGGGTGTTATGTACTCTCAGTTATGAGATTGGCTTTGAAATATTGCCATTTAATATAAGCATCAACTTGAGAACAGTTTTATAATTAAAGGAATTTTTACTGTGAGGGAACTTCATTTCTTTCAAGAAAAAAAAAAGACTTTCAAAAATTCTAAAATTTTAATTACATTTTTAAATATGCTGAGCATTTCCCATTGTGATAGTTTGATATTATCCAAGGATAGTATTGAAGCCTACCAAGTGAGGAGAAGTCCTACTGCCTATGCAAATATCCATTTCTTTGTAACTGGTATTTAATGGCAGAGAGGCTGACAAATCAGATTGCTGCTAGAAGAGAAACTAAAAGGAAAAATGTAGATTGATTTGAAGAAAGTAAAAGTCAGTTTGTATAGAAAGAGAATGTTGGTGATATTTGTTTCTCACAACCTTTTACCAGTGTTGAAAAATTTATTCAGTTGCTATAGGAGTAATGTTTTGTGATAAAATCCACCATTTGGCATTTAATGTGTTACCTGGAGCACATATATAATTGAATATTCAAGAACAATTCTTCACTTTGCATGTTTGGGTGAACTGATTCCTAACTGAACTGGACATGATCCTTATTCTTTGGAAGTGCTTGACCAAATTTATTACATAAAATATTAAACTACTGGCATATAATGGATTACTTAATATTTTGCTTTTTTATGTTCTGAGATAAATAAATACCATTATTTTAATTATTGTTGAGATTGAATTTTGGTTACTGTGTTTACTGGGCTTTTAAGATATTATCTAAAATTTAATGTTTTAGTAATTTTATAAATTTTCAACTAGTACCTTCCTCTTCATTGTGAGCACAATGTTTTTTTTTTACTGATTCTCTTGCTGAAATTACTTTAAAAAACAAAAACAAAATTGGTCTGTCAAATTTCTGACACTATCTGAAGTTGAGCAGTCTTCCACAGATTTGAGCCGTTCATTTTACAACAAAACTTTGACACCGGAATTCATGAATTGATTTAATTATTGTAGGAGTAGAAATTTAACAAAACTGAAAATGGATGCAGTACAATGATTGTTTTGCAAATGATTTCTCAAAAATCAAGAAAATATATTGGGTGTGACTTTGTTTATAAACAAAGATGAGGAGACTTGTCATTTTTAAACATTATTCAGCATTTAGAACTTACGTAAAAATTATTTTTGTATACTATCTCTGTCCCATAATAGTTACATTTAGTGTATGAAATATGTGTGCAAATGTAGCATCCATTATGGGACATATAGTCATTTTTATCCTAAGTTATTTGTACGTACTAATATTTTACCCCATTTGAAGAACTGTGCAATTTTTTTAATATAAAATAATGTAACTTTATATCTTCATCAGTGTTTCACCCAATACAAGGCCTAAGAGCCACTCAAGGTAGAAGGTTACTGTATGGAGTTGTATGAGTGGAAAAAACGGCAAGAATTGAAGTTCCATGCAGGAAAGAATTCTTTAAAAAAAAAAAAAATTGATTTCACAGAAATTGCAAAATAATCATCCATCAGATCATATATTATTTTTTCTTCGTCGATTTCCTCTGTGTCCAAACCCACCCAGTTTCTGAGGTTTGGAAGTACACAACTGGAGAGAGCAAAAGTTATGGAAATACAAAATCATTGTAATAGCTTTTTTGTGTTTAGGCACTGTCACCAACAATAATCATTTTTTTTTTTTCTTTCTTCATATTGCTACACTCCAGATCATGAATATAAAGCAATAAATAAATTTAAATTTTAAAACCTAACTTTATCTCCCCCCCCTTCCTAATTACAGAGATATATTCTGTTGTCCACTGAATGCATTGCACAAAGCCTATAAGTAAATATACCTTGTGTTACCATAACAAAGGAATATCTCATTATCTAAGGTTGATAATGATTATTATTTATCTTTAAATCTTGGTGCCCACAAAAAACTGAAAAAGATGGTTATTCCTTTGACACCACTATTACTTTATACATTTGACTCCCTTGGCACTAGTTTTTAAAATGTGGTGATTAGAATTTTAATAAAACCAAAATACATGAAAATAAACTTACACATTTTTTTTCTTTTTAATATTAATAATGGTCAACAAAGATATTGAACACTATTTACAACATTATAAAATCATGTGAACCAACTATAATGAATGATTTCATAGTTATTTATATGATAAAATAAAATAATATATAAATAAAAATAAAATATAAATAATATGAAATAAAATAATGTATAAATGAAATAAAATGGTAAATAATAAATATTGCCATTGCAGTTGGTTTACATATTTTGATAATTTTGTAATTTTTGAATAAAAAGATTTTAAAAAAGTTAAATATGGCTTTGTACTTCGTTCACATTTTTATAATCTTCTAAATAAACATTGTTGAGGGAGTCAAAATTGTATATAGTAATAGTGGCGTCAAGGGAATAACCAACCTTTTTTTTTTTGTCAGCGAGAAGGTTAAACATTGCTTATCTGTTTGTTTTTGGGATTTTTTTTTTTTTACTTTTAATGAACGTCCTGGGTAAGATGATAAACTACATCTGACAGCAAGGCCTCTGATCAGGTTTTGAGGAATGTTGAAACCACCTCTTAATTACTAGTGTTCCCAGGTTCACCCTTACCTGGGGTGGTAGCACATGTTAGGGTCCCAGCTATGGGTAAATAGTTAACCACCCCCCCAAACCGAAGTAAAAATGTGTAAAAATAGGTTTTAATACCAGCACTACATTTTTTTTGAAAAAAAAATTACCAACAATAAAAATTTTGTCGGTATTAAATAACCCATTGAGGTTGATATGCTATGAAACAAAAACCAAACCAAACTTTTAATGAAAACTTACTTTTGTTAGGATACCCTGAAGAAGACAAAACTATGTCTACCACTCACTAAAGCTGTGCTACACAACTTTACTGAGTAAGGAGAGTAGTGGTGGGAGGAAGCAAAAGAAACAAGTTGCCAACTAGGAATTATGAGTACTTAGTAACAAAGAAAAGAGCACTAAATTGTTATGTAATATCGGTCCTAGTGGCAAATTTAAATCTATATGACAGTGAATGCAGGGCAATCTCGAGAAACATGAAGCACCAGAAATGTGGTTCTATAGAAGGATGCTAAGAATACCATGGACAGAACATGTGGGCAATGACAACATTTTAGGGAAAATGGAAACAAAAATGACATTATACTTAACATCAGAAAGAGTTGAAATTTCTAGGTCACATGGGGGAAAGGTTTTTAGAAAATTTGACACTAACAGGACACAGTAAAGTCAAGAGGGACGAAGGAAAACCTACTTAATGAGCTTGTGTAAATGGTTAGCAAAGGATTAGGAGAGATAGCAAGAAGACAAACTTTACCTAGTGCTACAAAGAATAGGAAATTGTGGAGAACCGTGATCACTTGCATCCTGAAGTGACATGGCTTTTCTCTTTCTTTTCTACAAATATTTTCATGGCAACTGTCCTGATGAACTTTTTTACTTGGTGACCCTATCACATGGATTTAAATGTATTACTAGATTGGCAACTAGGTCCTACCCTTTTACTGCTGTACTAGCTAGATTCAAATGCTACTTCTACTCTAAGTTTCTTTTCTCACAATTCCCACCTGTGAAAGTCCCTCCCAATTTCTTGCTTCCCTGAAAAATTTAAATGCAATAACTGCCATTTTTTTGCTTCAAGAACCGTGTTCCGTTTGTGCCCTTTTTTCAATCCTCCCCATTCTCTTTCACTTTCACACCTTGTAACCCCAGCCCCTGCAGTCTAATGTCATTGTCACCTTGCTTGGGGTGAAGCAATTTAAAAAAAAAATAATTGACTTCAGATCACAAATCATTTTTTATGAGCACCGTATTTATAAAATATCAAAATCTAAAATATTTCCATCCTTTTTGTGACAGGGAAACTAATATTTCTTTTGTGCTGTGGAACACAGTTACAAGGTGTGAAAGTGAATGGGGAGGATTAGAAAAAAGCAACATGGTTCTTGAAGCAAAAAAAATGGCAGTTATTGCATTTAAATTTTTCAGGGAAGCAAGAAATTGGGAGGGACTTTCACAGGTGGGAATTGTGAGAAAAGAAACTTAGAGTAGAAGTAGCATTTGAATCTAGCTAGTACAGCAGTAAAAGGGTAGGACCTAGTTGCCAATCTAGTAATACATTTAAATCCATGTGATAGGGTCACCAAGTAAAAAAGCTCATCAGGACAGTTGCCATGAAAATATTTGTAGAAAAGAAAGAGAAAAGCCATGTCATTTCAGGATGCAAGTGACTGAAGTTGAAATGCCTTGTCAGAATCACTTACATTACACATCCTTCTTTGGATTTTGTCAAGAATTGCAAGATCTACAGCAGAAGCACCAGATATGGCAATAGTATTCAATGCACAGACAAATGGTAAATTTATAAATGTGGAAGATGGATTCTGACAAGAAAAATTTTCTGGCATGACACTGAACCAACTTTCCTATCAATTGCAATTGATTTGATATAGTTACTACTTCATGTCTGGAAAATGAGACAGAAGCAAATGGTTGTCATCAGTATAAATATCTCTTTGGGAACTGATGACATTGGGGAGACCATTGATGAAGATCAGAAACAGTGTAGGTCCAAGGATAGAGTCTTGGGGGACTCCTGTGTTAGTATAAAATGATCTAGAAGTGTGCCTGTTCAACACAGCTGTCATTATTTGTCAGGAATGATTGTATTAAACCAAGTATTCACCCCATGATACCGTAGCACTTGAACTTGGATAGAAGGTCAGTCAGAGATATCTAGGGCCACAGCATGAGCTTTTCTATTCTTATTTAAAGCTTGATAGACAAATTCAGTGATAGTTATTAGCTTGTTGATAGTAGACCAGGCAAAACGGAAGCCATATTTGAGCGAAATAAGATGCTTAACCAATGCAGCATTGATTAGAGCCTCAAGTGCTTTTCTGAAAAGGGATAAGTGACCAATAGGGTGATAATTTAAGGAGTTAACGGATTCCCCAGAGTTCTTAAAAATCAGAATTAATAAGAACTTCTAGTACTTTGTCAAACAGAGGTAGAAGGTGAATCAGCCAGTAGAAGGATCAAATGGTTCGCCTAAGTTCTTAGAGACTGGAACAACAGAAGACCGTCCTGGGTATAATGATAAACTACATCCAACAGCAAAGCCTCTGAGGTTTTGAGGAGTATGGAATCACCTCTTAATTGCTAGTGTTCCCTGATCCAGGGTGGTAGCATCTGTTAGGGTCCCAGCTATGGGTAAATAGTTAACCTACAAACCGGGGTAAAAACACCATGAAAGTGTAAAAATAGCTTTTAATACCAGAAATACTTTGTAAAAAATTATTACCAGCGGTAAATTTTTGAAGGAAAATATTACTACCAGCAATACATTTAAAAAAAAGAATTACCAACAATACATTTTTGGAAAAAAAATAATATTGCCAGAAATAGATTTTTGAAAGAAAAAAAATATTACCAGCAATACATTTTTTGAAAAAAAAATATTACCAGCAATAAAAATTTTGTTGGCATTAAATAACCCATTGAGGTTGATATGCCGTAAAACAAAAGAAACCAAACAAGAGAAGAGGACTTCCAACAAGCAGGAAAGGAAGAAGCATGAAGCCTTTTATTGTTGGGTTTAGAGAGAACAGGAGCCAGTTTAGGAACACATTTCTTATGGTCTATTCCAGGGATACCATCAAGTCCACATGCTTTGTGAGGATCCAGTTTAGAGATGATAGCAGAAACCATTGATGGCGTTACCTGCATATCTCTCAAAAGAGTCTCAGATGTAAATGGAAAGTCAGGCAAAGATACTCCAAATGAGTCAAGAGTAGAACTGGAAGAGAATTTACAAGCAAAACATTCTGCTTTATCAGCACAAGATGATAATACCTCAAATTGAGTGAAAAGAGGAGGAATAGAAGACTTATTTAACACACTATTACAGAGCCGCCAGTAGTCATGTTAACCAAACTTGTTAGAGGCTATACAGTGTCTCATTCTATTCACAAACAAAGACTTAGCCTCTTTGGGGACATGTTTACAATTATTGTGTGAGTAATTCAATAGAGAGTGGGGGGAGAGAAAAAAATTATATGCTTTCCTATTTTGATCAGCCTGTTCATCATGGTTGTTATACTCACAATATTTTTGGCTCGTGTGATCTTTGATCTTTGAATATGGTAACCTTCTGAACCATTTATTCAGTGTGTGTGGGTAGATCTTTCTAATTCTGCTTTCCATATTTAGCAGTCGTATTCGCCTTTTGTGTCACTTGTTTGTTTCTTGCACTGAGCCAGATTATATGACGTTTAGTCCTATCAATACAGAAAGTTATTTTTTATTACTATCTGACTCAGGTAACCTGATCGGTTTTAACTAAGACTTTAATCTACTTCCTAATGTGCCTGGTACAGTTGAAAAGTCACACACTATGGATAAATAGAAGAAACAAAACAATGACTTAAAATCAGATAATTACAGGTGAGTATTAACTGATGTGAGTTATCTCCCTTAAGAATGGAAAGCAGAATGAGAACACTCTATCCCCATGAATTGAATAAAGGGTTTGGTTTGAAATTCGAAGAGGTTTACCAAGTACAAGAGGAATATGGAAGGTGGGCTTGAATTGACCAAGTAAATTCTAATGTTTTTTTTTTTTTGTTTTTTTTAAGCTTATCGCCCCAAGTAAGGCTGGAAGCCACTAGCACGCAAGGGGTTACAGAAGTTGATTTTATTTCACAGCATATCAACCTCAGGTTATTTCATTCTGAAATCAAAATATTTTGAACTCAATTGTATGCCTTCAACTACAGATAAAATGTATTGTTGGTCATTTTTCTATAAAATGCATTGTTATTAATTCTACTATAAAATGTATTGTCGTTCATTTAACTATAAATATCTATTGTTTGTAATTTTACTGTAAATACATATTGCTACTCTAGATGTTGGTAATTTTTTTATATAAAAATATATATTGATGGTATTTTTACTATAAAAATGTATTTTCAAAACTTTCATAGTGTTTGTTTTTGTTTGGGGGTTCACCTAGCCCATAGCTAGGACCCTAACAGGTGCTACCATCCCGGGCCAGGGTGGACTTGGGAACAACAGCAATTAAGAAGTGGTTCCATGCTTCTCAAAATCTCTAACCTCAAGAGCAGAGGACTTGCTGCCAGATGTAGTTTATCATCATACCAAGGACTATGTCGTAGAGGAGAACAATATTTGAATCTACTGTGTATGTTGCCACTGTTCTGCAAAATCTAACCTATGTTAATGAACTCCAAACTTAACTGCCATGTATGATTACTAGTTAGGATGATACATCTGTTGTTAGAACTGGTTTCCAAAAAAGGAAAATTCTTATGACTTAAACTAATAATATCATGGATTTTAATAACTTTATTAGATGGAGTGTTGTCAACTATTATTAATTTTTTTCATTTCATCTTAATTTATTTTTCATTGCGGTTATTCAAACTTTCACTCTACAGTGACAGTTGTTGTGATGAAGAACTGCTACCTCTAATATTAAATTCAAAATAATATTATTACTAATTCTATTTTGCTGACAAGGAAGCCATTATGTACAGTCAAACTAGTGTCCTCATCTTTGTAGTCATTATCAAGTTGTTGTGGTTGTGCTCTCTGGCTTTATTCAGGTATCTGTCAATCCATGTTACCTTCATGGAATTTCAAACTGAGCCTTTTATTTAATCCACAGAAGGAGATTGTTCCTGTTCTGCCGCCAATGAGGATATCTCATTTTTTTTTTAGTACTACACAGTTATTGGTAGTCCTGTTTCCGTTGAGTCTGTACTACCTGGCCCAGGGATTGAACTCACAATTACTATGCCACCAAATTCACAAACCAATGCTTTAATCCTTTTTGCTATTGTCACATGGGACAATCCTGAGGTTAGAACTTGGAGCCTAAAACAATGTTTTTATTGTCACTGATGCTGCTGAGCCTTGCTGTCAAGCTTGGCTCTGTAGTAAAATGATTTCTCACACATCCTTAGGAGATGAATAGATAGATTTTTTTTTTTTTTTTTGGTCAATTTAATAATCATTGTTTCTCAGGAATCTTATCCCCAGACCATCTTTGAGTTAATTTTTTATGACCTGGATTTTTCAAGAAACTTGTCTCCAGCCCACCTTTGAATTGACAAACATAAAATTTTGTTAGTAATTTTAGATAGCTGTAAAAGTAGGGTCCTTTGAAAAACCGACCACCCAAAAGTTGTCTGGGTGGTTCCCCCTTTCTGGTTGGTGGGACATGAGTGGATGGAAAGGGGTGGTGAGTCCACCAGCCAGTATCTATATAATGAGTAGTAAGTGAAGCAGCCAGCAGTGAATGAAGCAGCCAGGCAGTGAGTGTGTATGGGTCTGTTTTCTGTGGCCAGAATTTAGTGAGAAGTCAGATAAAAAAGAAGTTTGCTTTCTCAAAGCAGAAGAAAGACATTGCTAATTAAGTGAAAAATCATATTTTTTTTACTACTTCCCAACCAAACAGTTGTCTTGGAAAGCATTTGTTGTTATTCTTTGTTGACATTGATCACAGTCATAATTGAATCCTTATTTGTGGGACATAGCAGGTGCCAGTGTATTCAAGATGGTTTCTTAAAGTACCTATGATATGTTTAAGGTACACCCATATTATATTAATATTATAAAAAACATAATGTTATTGTAAAAAATTACATTATTATTATTATAAAAAATTATATTAGTATTATAAAAATAATTATGTTAGCATTATAAAAAAATTATATTACTATTATAAAAAATTGTTAGTATTATAAAAATAATACTATTAATATAAAACAATTATATTAGTATTAGAAAAAATTATGTTAGTATTATAAAAAATAATATTATTATAAAAAATTATATTATTATTATAAAACAATTATCTTAGTATTATAAAAAATCATAAAATAATAGTATTATAAAGAAATGATATTAATATAAAAAATTATATTATTATAAGAAAAAAATAATATTCATGATAAATATTATTTTTCTAAAATTGTTATAGTTATTTCCCTTGGTAAAATAAGTTGTTCCCCTTGAATCATATCGCTTCTCCGTCACACCTGTTAACGTTTTTACAATATCGTTCACCCAATTTAAGACTTAAGAACTACTCAAGGTAGATGGTCTTTGATGTCATCGCAGTGAAGTGCAGAAACGCATCAGCACAGTTCCTTCTGCTGCCATTACCTTAGAGTCAGTGAAAATGGGACTAGCAATAACTGAGTAGTAGTACCAAAAAAGAGAACAAGAGAAGATGCAAAAATATGGACAGCAGAATGGGAACAATCTGCTCCCGTAGATTGAGTTCAATTAGAAATTCCCTGATGGTGACCTATATTGACCTGACACCTGAAGTAGGTTGAAAAATGGCAACAATGCCGACAGTAAACCAACACACCTCATCTCAGAAATTCAGACAGAAAGAAGCCCTTGTTAAAGAAAAATCTATTCATTTGCTTGGGTTTTAGAAAGCAGATCAGGCTGATGATGTTTCCTCATCCCATTGCTTGAGTGTTTGTTAACAAAACATCAATTATGACTGCAATAGGGAATAAGTTTATACGTTTATCTTCTGCAATCATTGGTTCCTGTAGTTAAAATGGTAGTGCAGCTGTCATACATAGGTTTCTTATGAAAAAATAAATGTTATGTAGGTGACAGGTAAGAAAGAAACTGGAAGGAGAGTCCCACAGGTGAGAAGTGCAAGAAAAGAACTGATGGTTCCATCTAGCTAGTTCAACAGTAAAACATTGAGACCTAGTTGCCAGTCTAGTAGCATGCTTTCATTTGTGCAGTTAGGGAAACAAGGAGGAAAGCTCATTAGAATAATTACCACTAGAATATTGATAGAAATGACAGAGTGAAACCATGTCATGGCTGAGGGAAAGTGACTGAAGTGAAGATGCCAGGTCATGTCTGATTACATTACAGAGCCTTCATTGGATTTTCTTAAGAATATTGAGATATTGTATATAGCTGGATTACCAAACCAGATATGGCAGCAACATTCAATGCACAGACAAATGGTAGATTTATAAATGTGCAAGGTGGATTCTGATGGAAAAAAAACTGTCTAGCATGACACAGTGAACCAACTTTCCTCGCAACAACTGATTCAATATAACCGTTCTCTTCATGTCACTGAAAAACATAAAACCAAGAAGGCACAATGAGTTGCTCAACATTAACTACCCGATCCACCCAACACCAAACTGCTGTCAACAATAACTATCGTTTCACTTAGATACTCTATGTATATTTTGTTAAGTACATTTTTCTTCTCAAAAAATGGAAAAAGGAAGTGACGTTTTACATCCGGGCTTGCCTACAAACAGGATCGTTCATAACCATTTCCGACCCTCACCCGTAGATGTGCAGTTAAAATGCACTGAAACCAAGTTGCATCTTTGTTGTGAGTAAAATGATTTTGCCTATATGATAAAATTATAATAAATAAATAATTATCGCTCTACTATATGTATCGGATATATATATATATATATATATATATATATATATATATATATATATATATATATATATATATATATATAGATAGATAGATAGATAGATAGATAGATAGAGACAGAGGAGGCATGGTGGAGTAGTGGATAGTGGCATGGATTGAGGAATCAGAGAGCCAAGTTCAAATTTCGGTTGGATCCATTACATTAACTTACATGCTAATGCCCTTAGGAAAAGTATTAATCTTCTTCTTGTGCCTTCAGCTATGGATAAGTAGCAGGACAGTTTGGATTCTATAGTCTTGGATGGCAACAGGTCTAGGGGAGCACCATCACCACTATAAGCAAATTATATGTGCTGGTGTCTGGCTGTCAGTTGGTAGAAACTGAGCTGCTTCACCCTATCACATACTTCAAATACGATGGGAGAGTCCACCATATATATATATATATATATATATATATATATATATATATATATATATATATATATATATATATAATCAAGTTTTGTTAACAAGAACGGACAATAATTTTTTATTATATTTTTCCAATTTTCAAATCAGGTGTTAAGTAAAGTGTTCAAAGTTGTAGATAAACTGTCCAAAGTTCATATTTTGTTTCTTTTGTTCAAGTACTTTTCACCATTGCAGTCATTATCAAGAACCAATGTGATGTCTGTGTGGTAGGTAGGCTTCCTTTGTCTTCATCATGGTTTTCTTTGAGAAGCTGGATGTTTGTAATGGTCCAGTCAGATTCGCTGTATAATACCTATTGGAAACAAAGCCGCCCAAAAAGAATGCGATTTGTTTATTTAATTGTTTTATTTTATTAAGTGATTCATTAATTTTTATAATATTAATATATATATTTGGTCGTTCTTGATGTGCTTCACCAAAATGTAATGATCAACATAAGACAAATATTAGTTGATAACACCAAAATACTCTACATCTCTATCTATAAAAGGCAGGATGTGTGTGTGTGTGTGTGTGTGTGTGTGTGTGTGTGTGTGTGTGTGTGTGTGTGTGTGTAACGAATGCATGGCCGCAATTTTTGACGGATTTGAACCAAAATTTACATGCACATGCTCCAAGTTAGCGAAAAGGCCAAGACTGACTTTGCATTTCCCAACTTTCATCGATAGTGGAAATAATTGATTTTTTCATGCTTCTACGGCAGTTTTCATGTAGTATGCAGCCATTTTCTACTGGCCAGAGTGAGAGCCTATAGCTGGCTGCCACGAATAGATAGGAAGATTCTATTGGCCAGTGTGAGAGCCAACAGCTGACTGACATGAATGTTAACTAGCATGCAAAAAAAATTGATAGCTGCATTTGTCACAAGTGGGAAAAATTTAAATCTGCATGGCACTTTACTCCAATTGGCTCATTCACTTGCTTAAACTCAACGTTGATTCTGATTCCGCAGAACTGGGTTGGGTGTGAAAAAGTATTTGTTGTTAACATTCTTTTTTCAATCGGTTTTTCCAGTCACGAGTCCTTTTTTAAAGCTGATCGTTTTGTGTTCATTTTGTTTAGTTCTTTTTTCGTAACAGATTTAATGTTTAGTATAGAGCTTAGAAAAAATTTGCAGTGTGAGATAGGCAAGAAGTAATTCATGTAGCAACATCAGCACAGCAAAGGGCACTCCTTTAAAGGCAAGGAAGGGCAAAAATATTTTAAGTCAAGTGATAGCGATTGCTGTATGAGTCGTACGATTTTTGAATCAAGCACGGGCATCGCCGGGCCATGCTGCTAGTCTCCCAATACAAGGAAAGAGTCCAAACTTTAAAAGTTGTTATTATACAAAATAAAAAGCTGACATTAAATAAAATATCATTCATCATAGGAGAAAGTATCTTGAAGTGCATACAATATGTTTAATATGCACCCATATTATATTAATATTATAAAAAAATAATATTATTATCATTATAAAAAAACTATGTTATTATAAACAAATTATGTGAGTATTATAAAAAAATTATATTATTATTATAAAAATATTATGTTTGTATTATAAAAAATATATTAGTATTATAAAAAATGATATTAGTAT
Organism: Acanthosepion esculentum; assembly: GCA_964036315.1. NCBI lineage: Eukaryota > Metazoa > Mollusca > Cephalopoda > Sepiida > Sepiidae > Acanthosepion > Acanthosepion esculentum. The sequence goes on along the minus strand of OZ038491.1, from coordinate 50,680,242 downwards.
TAAAAAATATTAGTATTATAAAACATTATATTTGTATTATAAAAAATGATATTATATGGTATTGTAAAAAATTATATTTGTATTATAAAAAATATATCAGTATTATAAAAAAAATGATATTATTGTAACAAAAAATAATATTCATGATAAATATTTTTTCTGCAACTCATCTTATAGTTATTTCCCTTCGTAAAATAAGTTGTTCCTCTTGAATCATATCACTTTTTCTGTCACACCCGTTTTTATACACTATCGTTCACCCAATACAAGACTTAAGATCCACTCAAGGTAGATGATAACTTAATAAGAGTGTTTTAAGGACGTTAGAATTGTAGACGATGAGGATATGTAGAATAGAAATCGGATGACGCAAGACTTGAAATGACTAAGATCGTAGCGATCGAGGAAGCATCCTTGGGAGGTTGCTCCACAAAGCAGCGGTTCTTAGGAAGAAGCTCTATCCGAATGGAACTTTCTTCATCCGTGGAAAACGAAGGGAATTATGTTGGTTTGCTCTTCTGTACATGGCATAACCGGTCTTGTAAAAGCATGAGCTTCTGGAACAAGGGAATCTCGCTCATCGGAAGCTTTTTCATAGAAATAGCGATGGAATAGCGACGGACTTGTGATGTTGGGTCTCTGTAGTGTAAAGATAAACCTTTGGTGGTATAAGACGCCGTTCGTTAAATCGTAGAGGGGAGTTTAATTTCCAATAGAAATTAAGGTCGTGAACGTAAGATTAACAACCAACTTCGCACAAATTAAATAGATTGGTCTTGTAGCGATTACTACTATGTTTGACACGCCTACATTTTTCTCAACTGTGATTGGGCAAAAAATAAATACTAACTATCACATGACAATTTACTGATCGCATTCACCACACTGAATTTTTCCTATTGTTAATTCATAAACATGCTTTTGTTACAAAATCACCGATTGGGTAATTTTTCATCCAATCAGATATTTTTTGTGTGTTCTCTAAATTTCTCCCGCCATTGTCCTGGGAGCCTACCCATAGTTATCAAAACTAGAATTCGTTCCAAAAATAGACAGTAGAAGCAGAACTCAGTAGAACTCAGCAACTCACACGCGTCTACACAGACTATTCATTCTACTCACTGCATGCACGCACGCATGCACACAGAACTTAAATATCATTCACCATCAGTTTTATGTAACAAGCCAAGTTGCAACAGCTCTGTTAGTTATATCTAATCCACAACTGATTTATTACATGTTCTTCTGAAAACATCATTCTATCTAATACAGAACTTTGAACATTCTTTCAGAAAACTTGTTTATTTACATTTAATCTTTCAGCTAACAGATAAAGGGAAACGACTTCTCCTATCTTATTGTTTCACACATTACAGAAAATGTTTTGTATTTGTTGATTTTAATATATATTTTATCGTTGAAACAAAAATCGGTTTTCCATTGTTTTTCCTTGATACAAAAATGTATAATTGTTAAATGCTATTCAACACGCAGCCACATCAACCTTTTCAACACAACCAGCATTTACAGTCTATTCGTAAAAATTAGGGAAGCATTTGTTTTAGAAATAATTTCTGTAAATGGACATTCATTAGACTCTTTAAAGCGCGACATTTGTCAGAATCGAAAAATATTGATTTTCATCATTTTAAAGGGAGACCTGTTTATAATATTGATAAAGTGTAAAATCGATCCATGACTTTTTAAAGAGTTATCAGGATATAGTTGATTTGTGTACGAAAATAGACATTTTTAAATAAAGATAAAAGGATATATTCACATGTTAAATATTTATTTTCAAAGGATTAATTTATTAACCGGAAGGATGTGCCAATCCTCCGACTCGGAAACCATTTTTTTGTAATTTGGTGTTTGACTGTCTTACTGTTTATTTCCGTCTTCGCTCCACATTACAACTATTATGAGTGTGGAGTTTTTGTTGTAGTAATAAAGGAGAAAAAATCGTGTTAAATTCCTGTAACTTTGACCATCTGACTCCAAATTGTAGCAGAAGAATCTTCTGTGTTAATGCTGAAAATGAATTATGGGGAAAAACATAGAACAGAAAACACAACAGGATATTGAGTTGAGGCGTTATTCCCTTTTATGTAGTTTTATGTTGGTAATAAATTTACAGATGTGTTTTATTTGGTGCGTGTTAAACTGTGATATGTAACACAGTACATAAATGCTTTTAATGATTGATTACGTGTTTGTATCGTATATTTTTGTTTAGCTTTTGAGGATTAAAATGCGTAAGTAAGCGGTAATGAAATTCGGAGGTTGTTTTTTCTTGGTTTACTTTAAGCAGTCAAATTCTCACGTCTGTTGTCTTTGGAAATCAAATATCGTACTGCATGGTCCAGTAGACAAGTGAAAACTAATTCTCTAGTATCACACAGAATTTTGACAGTAAAAGAAGGGGAATGTTTTCTATTTTTAGCTGTGATGAAGTATTATCACCCAGAGACCACCGCAACAGTTTCAAACTTGATATTTATAAATATCAACTAAATCCAGTAATTTTGTAAATAAATAGTCAGGGATCGATTTTACACTCTGTATCAATATTATGAACAGGAATCCCCTTTAAAATTGATAAAAATCAATATATTTCGATTTGGATAAATTTTGGGGTAGAGGAAAATTCCAATGAATGCTAATCGACAAAATCATTACATGAAAATGTTTTACCTATTTTTTTACCTGTGGACCAGTCTAATTAAGTCATTGCCAAACTTTTCTCAACTCTCTTGACCAACATCATAACAAACAAAGAAAAAACATCAACAACCTCTATCTAACCTCCCAACCAGCGCTAAGTAAATGGCTATCGATAAGCTCAGAATGTTTTTCAGAGATACGTTAGACATCCTTTTCAAATTGCTCTTCTCTGTGTCACTTTTCACAGAGAAATGTTTTTTTTTCTATTTGTTTATTTTTTTAAATAATATATGTAATACGAGGTCTATCAAAAAGTAAAGGAAGTGGTACTATAAAAAGTTAAAACTACAAAGCATAACAATTATACATTTAATCTCCTTCGAAGTAGTTCCCTTCTGAAAACACACACTTTATCCAGCGTCGTTTCTAATGATAGAATCATTCTTGGGATTTCTTTTTGGGGGTAGCGAGCAGCTGCTTCGTCGCATTCTCTTGGGTTTCCTTGACATCTTGAAATCTTGTTCCTTTCAAATGGGATTTGGTTTTGAAGGGGAAAGCCACAACGGGGGTGGATGATCTGGGCAATATTGTGGTTGTAGGACTTGGGGAATGATGAACGAAGTGAAGGTCCGATACCAAAAACTGAAGATTTTAGTCGCAGAGAGTGAGTTAGGAGATACGTCTAATCACTCAGGTTTCAAAAGTCTGTCTATCCTTCAATCTACTGTTATTAAATTGTAATGAAGAACAGAACTAAAGACGTACCTTGACGAAGGCTAACGAGTAGTCCATGACGGGGCTAAGAGCAAATATGAATACATAGAATACAAGTAAAAGAGGATATGTGCATGCATATATATATATATATATATATATATATATATATATATATATATATATATATATATGGATATGTATATATAGTACATCAAAAAGGTGGATAATTCTGGAAGAGTCCAAATCGAGAGACGTTAATGCTTATGACAGTGCCTAGACTTTAAAAATTTAATCGCAGTACTAGATTGGCAGCTAAGTCTCATCATTTTACCATTGACTAGATATAACCGTAAATTCTATGTCTGGTCTGTTATTCACTAATGATTGGAGTATACTCTTAGGCAGATAATTTATATAAAGTAGAAAGAGGGTTGGTCAGAGAAGCGACCTTTGGGATGGGACGCCTGCGTTGATCGCTTGGATCTCGGAGGAGTGGCCGTTAGCAACTACCTTCAAGATCTCACCAGTTAAGAAGGACTTGATAATTGAGAAGACTCATTCCAGCGATTCCATAGAGAGCTTGTGCAGCATCCCCCTCTATACCACACCTTGTCAAAAGTCTTTGAAATATCAAATACGATCGTCCCTAAGATGGATTTATTGTCTAGTGCCTCACTGATTCTGTGTGTAATATTATTTAGGATATCAGCTTGTCGCTCATGAGTTTATCGGAGTTAGCTCCTCCTCAGTTCCTTAATCCTTCAACAGGGGTATCTCTCCCCTAGCTATAAATACTGGCTGACTCTCTCTCTCTCTCTCTCTCTCTCTCTCTCTCTCTCTCTCTCTTTCGACTCAGGCCTTGGGCCGCTACCTCGCGCGGAGGCGAGGTAAAATCTCTCTTTTTTCACTTAGGCCAATATGTAACCTCTCACAGATACAGCGTTTCCCAAATTCTGGGAACGCGCTAAGAACAATACACGTACGTACGAACACTTACAACACACACACATAATTTCTCTATACAAACTCTATGTAACTTTTCATGTCTTTGTGTATTAATATATATTTGTTTACCCATGTGTATCGGTCTTGTTTGTTTCCTTTGTCTTCTTCGGACTTAGTTAAAGTCCGACATTCTCATGTAGCTGGACCCGCCAGCAGGAAAGTTTAACCTTCTGATATCTCTTCACATCTTCACCCCCACGGTCCGCTACAAGTTGCCCCTGTAGAGGTTATCAACAGCCAACTTGATGATTATAGCTTCAAAAAGTTTGCTAATGACACTGAGGAAGCTGAAGCCTCTGAAATAAGACGAGGAAGAGTGCTCGCCACTATTCTTTAAAACAGGACAGGCACTTGACACCTTCCACAGACTTAGGAAGGATTTATTCTTCAAACAGCTGTTAAAGAATTTCGCTAAGATCGGGGATAACTCAGGGTTAATATTCTTAAGAACAACCATTGGGATTTTATCTGAACCGGTAGCCTTGTTAGAGTCAAAACTTTTGATGTGTCTTGAGACTTCCATGTGTGAGAAAAAAATATATTTCTGAGATTGTGCTCATTAGGATGTGAGAAGTCAGGAAGGCGATGTCCTTTGTTATCTAACGTTGAATTAGAGACGTGACAGGAAGTATAAGTGACAATAACGAAATATTTATTTACTAGATTTGATATCGCTATCGACAGAGAGTTTAAATAAGATAGGCTTGTCCGTAAGTGTTTGTATCGTGTGGGCTAAAATGTGCAGCATGTTGCTTTTTTGTGTAACGATGGCGTTGAGAAGTATTAAAGTTGTCGCATTTCGACTTTTATGTTTTCACAATAAATAATTGTTAAAAGACTTTTATATTAATGCACAAAATTTAATTGTGATTTTAAGTTGGGTCGAGTTCAGGTTTCTCCTTTGGACGTCATGTTTGGTTTGGGTGTGTCACCAAGATGTGTATTAGTCATTGTTTTTTGCGTTGTGATTAAATGTTTGAATTAAGAGGAAAGTTACTGGAACGCATTTATTTCAAATTCATGTATACGTAACAATTTGGAAAAATATGGATTTTTTTTCTGTGTAGATATCGCCATGATGACAAGATAATCGAAGGCTGATTGTCGCCATCTTTATGATTGTGAATACAAAAACTGTTTGTCTTCAAAAGGTTGTATAAACGTGGTCTGCGTTAGATGTCATCATTCGTATACATATGTATTTTTGTTTAACATTTCTGCGTAAATGTCTGTTTTTTCTTGATCAGACCTTTGTCCTTTGTTAGAAAGTTGGGTTCTTATTTGCAATGATTTTAATTGGTTCGATTTTGAAATACTGTCGTAGTAGAAGCTATGTAATGTTCCATGGCATCATTTTGTTGTTTGTAGCGTGTCGATTTTTTAGCTGTAGTTATTTTGTTTTTTGTTTTTGTTTTAGCTTTCTGGCCTGTTTAAAAGAATGCTGTTGAGCGCTCATTTCCATCTTCAGCGTGGTTCGAGCCATTAGCAAACTATTCGTGTCTGTTATCTCCAATGTGATAGTTGATCACTTCACCGGAAATAACCTCCTGTGTGACAAACCTTATGGACTGTTCTCCTTTCAACTGCAGATGTTTTACCTGTCATCTCCCAAATAAACAGCGAGGCGCTCAATGACAGCTTTGTTACCAAATCAAATTTCTTTGGACATCTCAAAAACTTTTGAGAGAATGTGGCACTGGTGTTTGTTGCATAAATTCTTCAAGTGTGGCATCTCTGGATGAGTTAAGCCTCCATGCGTTGAACATCTATTTTTCTTAAGTTCGCTCCAGAACTCAAGTGGAACGCATATATACAGTTCATTGATGCTGGCAAAATGGTCGGCTCATTCTATCGCTTCAGGAAACACCCGACTTCTTATACTCCGCTTAATCTTTACAAGAGTCATATGTAGCCCCCAAATGGTGTATTACTGTCATATCAGACCAGGAACTACTGAACCTACACTTTCCAAACATAATAGAATTCAGAATTGTTTACAAAATCTTGTAGGAGAAACTTATTTTCAAAACTGCAATCTCTTTTCCCACAAAAGCAACGTTGCAAGCCTGTCGCTGTTTCCATGTCAATTGTTCCGAATAGTTCTCTTCTTTATTCCAATCAGTTCAGACCTTTACGGCTAGAAAACACCATACTACTTCCAGGAAGCCGAAGCACTCTAATCGCCCCCGTGTCCCGAACGTATGATAGACTTTCCACTCAAACAGGGTTTTTTTTTCACAAGAACTATCACTTCATGGGACAAACACCCACGTGCGTGGATACTCTTCCCTGAACACTTCAATCTTCATCAGTCGTTATCTGTTAACGACATCATTTTTATTTTCTACCACCAACTCTTTCAATCGTATCACACACCCCATTCATACTGTTTTAACTGTAACTCTGTACCTTGAGCATTGTATTTCACGACATTTAGTAATATTTAAAAAAGAAAGTTTCTTTCGTTAGACAGGGCCAAACAATATTCACCTCTATGCAGCAGTTCATACCATATGGAAAAGTCTGTTCAAGGCCAATTGAGCTCTACACTTCAGATTGATAGTGAGTACATCACACAAACTTTTGCGTACTTGGCAATGTTGTTTTGTTTTTGTCAACCACAAAGACAAACATTTTCTCGATGGTTCCCAATTCGGCTAGATCAACCAGTAACTTACGTTCCTTGGCACGGTGGATGTATTACCTGGCCGGTTGTGCGAATTCTATTCAACAAATGGGAGTGATATTTTTAGAAGGAATTTGAGGAGGTCTCCGCTTGTTGTTCTAGTTTTCTTTGTCATTTCAGGTTTTCGTTAGTGTTACTTTTATTCTTTTTGATTCTTGAAAATTCCCTCTGACAATTTGTCTCTTTTCATTTTGTCTGTTTTCTTAATTTTGTACGGATACAGAAGGTGGTTTTTCCCTTTTGGTGGACAATAAGTCCCGTGGTCATATGACGACCGGTTTGTGACGTCAATCCATACAGTGACCCAAAGCAGGAATCGATTTTCAATTCGTGAATAGCAACCAAACGAGAAGGCTGCTTTCTTCTATACTGGGCTTTTGACACAGGCTGAAGCTAAATCTGCCGCCCCAGCTTACAAGCACATGATGCCGCTTCCCTTTGGGACATACATGAATCCGGCCCATTTAAATCTGGTGTCCTAAAAATGGCTACTCCAGGTCAAGAAAATCTTCAAATTATATGTAAGGTCTTTCCTTTTTGTTCCTCTTTTTACTTTGCTTTACTGTGTAGATATATGTGATATATAGTTCTCCACGTGGGACACGTGTATATATGTATATTTATAGTTTTGTGTATATCTTAATATTATAAAAGTCTCTCTGAGAACAAAACATGTTTGTCATTCCGTTCAGCCATTCCGTTCTGCCCTGTCCGTGAGCTACGGTGTTGTATCATGGATATAACAATACCCGTAACGGGAGAAACGTAAATGAGGGAGTAAATATTTCTTTCCCTCGCTCTCGTTACAATTTTATTCTTTTCTTTCTCGTTTTTAGGACCCTCTTTTTTTGATAATTTGGTATAAATCCTCTACAACCTTTACGAATACTGAGTCGGCTGTTATAGACAAGCGCATGGTTACAAGACAGAAATACGACAACAGCAGAAATAGATTTACGTGATTTATTTCAATAGGAACGTGTGGCTTTGGGACAGCTACCTTGTGGTATAGTTCATAAGCCGGCTGCCGATCCGGGTTGATCTCTCATAGTAGTTCCCAATGGTTGGCATGGCGTTCCTCCTGCTGACTGCTGCTGATTGCTGCTGACTGCCCAGACTAACCGTGACAGATCTCTTTCCCGGCCTCCCGTTGACTGCTTTGTACTTCCTCGTGTGACCCTTTTTATGGCGTTTTTTATGGCTTAACGGGCTCGAAAAACGACGCGAGTATAATTAGGAGGGAAGCATTTTTATTGGTCAAAAAATAGAAGTACTTTAAAATATTATTTTATTTTTCGACCGGAACTCGTGCGTCGGGCCTATGCGTAAACGACGATAATGGTCATTTTGTGACGGGACCTTGTCCCGTTCACATCCGACTCTCGCCCTTGAGTATGTTAGTTTATTTGCCTGCAAATCAGCCGAGATATGTCTTATTTTATTTCATAACAAGGCTTCCCCAGATCTTGGTCTGATTTACAGTGAGCGTTATTCGTGTATATTTGGGTGATTAATTCATGATAAAGTCTCTGAAGCGTGTGGGAAGTTGTCCTCGTCTTCTTCTTATTGGCATTTGTTTTGGTATGGAGTTATTTGCTGAATTATGTGTCCCGGAGGGATGTGGGGGAGAATGATCCTGGTGACTGTTACATGGTGGAGGCAGAGAAATTGTATTAGATAGATGTGTTGGACGTGGAGCCAGTCGTCGGATATGTGCACAGTGAATCCAGATTGTATCACCGTTATCGTTTTGCACCTGGCACATCATATTGTTCGTTTTTATAATGGTGTAATTTCCTATCCAGGGGAGATGAGAGGATTGGGCAACAGTTGAGTGTGGCCGGTGAAGTAAAACCTTGTCGCCTACTTGTATTGGGTCCTTGTATGTGAGGCGATTTAAGTTAGTCTCTAGTTTGTGGTCAGCTTCGTCGTTGGCCAGGGTGACGTGGTGGTGAACCTGATTTAGCATGGCATTAATTTGCATTCCATATGCTCCAGGATCGTCACTTGCGATTTCTTTTCTGTGTAGTGTAGGTAGGCTGATGTTGGGGTGACGGCCAGTAATGGCATAGTGCGGGGAGACACTGGTGGCGCTGTTGGTCGTGGCATTCATGGACGAAACGATAGATTCTAGAACGTCTGTCCATTCACAGTTCCTGTCTTCGCATAACATATAAAGTGCGTTCTTCATCGTGCGATGTTGTCTCTCGATATTTCATGAGCTTTGCGGGCGCCAAGGACAGTGAAGTTCTTGCGTGATTGACAGCTGGTTACAGAATTATCGATAGACTTCTCCAGTGAAGTGTGTGCATCGAAACAGAGGATACTATGCGTGGAATCTCTCTGTGTCGAAGGAAGAACTGGTACAACCCGCGGGCGGCGTCGATAGCACGGTCTCTCGCGCATGGTATGGCTGTAAAGTATCGGCTGAAGCTATCCAAGATGGTTAGGATGTAGCGTTTTCCCTTTGAGTTGGGCATTGTGACAAAGTCTATAAAGACGAGATCGAATGGTCTCTTTCCTCGTTTGCAGTGGTCAATGGGCCAGTGGGTACGTCTACCGTAGTTGCCCTTGCACTTAGCACACGTGTCGCAAGAATCGACATAGGCCTTGATGTCGCGGTTTTTGAATTCCCACCAGTAGCTGGAAGGAGTTCTCGCATACGGGTAACACCTGAGTGATTGTTGCCCTCGTGTGCCTGGTAGAGGTATCTGGATCTTAGTTTGTATTGTACAACCAATCTCGGAGAGTGTTTACTGTCTCTTATCATCAAGACGGAGGTGCCTGGTTCTAGAAAAAATTGGTGCAAATGTTTTTTGAAAAGCGTAGCTCGGTGGTCGTCAGGATCGATATAGGGTTCGCTTGGAGTGGGTGACTGGAGGGCGCTGATGATCTTTGCCAGGGCTTCGTCCTTTTGTTGTTCATTTGCAATGCCGAGGTGGTTGTAGATTCTCTCAGTGGGGATGGTGGTGGTAGAGTGATAGGCGAAGAATGCGTTGGTGACGTGCTTGTGGGTGCGGGCGTTTTGTGGTGTGTGAGTTTTGGGATTGAGCTGTAAACCGTTAAACTCGCCGATTTTATTTCATAACACGGCCATATAAAAGAAGAACTCTTACGATTAGTGTAAGATGAAAAAATAAATAAATAAAAGATGAAAAAATCTACTAAGTCCGGGTAAAATTCACCTCAATTTATTCACAGAAAATAATTCTGTCTATGTCTTACAAACACAACTGTTTTTGGAAACGAAAAAGTAAAAAAAAGGAAGTCGAACACAATAAAACCTGTTCTGCAATATAAACACAAGATTCAATTTTTCATACGTAACATTGCATTTTATTAAACTCTGAACTTCGTCAATCACTATCGTGGGTGTGTGGCTTTGGAGCTTTCTCCGAACGTGGAATCTACATTCTTACAACCCCAAAGTATTTTTGGTTTTAAATAATCCAGAATGGATTATGAGCTGTAAAAAACAAAGAAATAAATACATACAAATTGAACTATTTTAATTAATTTAAAGCCGCATTTAAAACCGTGAACTCTAAATAATATTTCCCAAAAAACAAAAACACAAAACAGAAACCTTTGACATAGATTCGTAAATATCCAATTTGTGCGCATTTTTATATTTAATGCAAAAATGTGTACATACCAGTCCGTTATCTAATTTATTGTTGATATTGTTGGAAACGAAATGATTTGTCAGGGTAAATAGTGTCGTCATCTGCCGGAACTACAATTCTTTAACAAACATAACTGGCCACATAAACACCAAAAGCTCAGATGACAAAAACAAACCTTAATTTCGTCCGGCTTCGCGCATCCACTTCCGGTAGATCGTCAAAAAATACCAGGGTTATAAAACATCCTTTCTGACCAAATAGCAAAAGCCCACGCAGTTTTTGAAGCAACCGTTTCTGAGTCAGTGAAGCAATATAAAAACTATGCTGATTTCTCCCATGAATGTTGATCCGACCAGGTAGGCATTAGCGACGGGTACCCACGGCAGGCAAGTTTAACCAGGCCATCAACAGCGACACCAAGGCGTGTCCACTAACAGCGATCAGCGACGAAACCAGCAGCGGCAGCAGAGACTAACTCGCCACTAATACAATGCGATAATTCGCGGAAACATTTCTCCCGCGTGTTTATCTCACCCGACTACATAAGCTAGTTGATTTTCTCCACGCGTCTATCTCGACTATTACCTTGTGTTATACCCCGAATGAACTCTCAGTTTTCCACGACTTATATAAGATACTCCAGAAAGAGCAAACGATTGAACCTTGTAGATCACGGGAAATAAAAATTTTCACCTATATTAACAACGTCTTATCTCCATTTGTTGTTTTGTCCCTTCCACTTTTAATTGTTAACGGTTTACCTGGCTGTTTTCCTGATTACGCACGCGTATGACACGGACGCGTACTCTAGGGGACACAACCGGCGCCCTTCATTTATTTTCCTAGTTTTACCCTTTTGGTTATTAATAAAGCTACCGATAAACGTGACTTCGTCTTCCGAGTTTTAATTGCCTGAAGACGAAGTCACGTTTATCGGTAGGTTTATTAATAACCAAAAGGGTAAAACTAGGAAAATAAATAAATATTTATAAATAAGATTAGTTAGTCTTAAAATACAAACAAACAAGGGTAACAAGAAATATGACAAAATCAACCGGAGGCTGAACATACAATAAGTAAGACCATTTGTTTAAATGGGTAAAGAAATGTAGCGAATATGTCGTTTACATGAATATGCATAAAGTTTGCTACAGGAATACATTTCAATGTTGCTGTGAGTTTATGAAAAAAAAGTTAGAAGAAGGTTACATTTTGTAACAGTGTGTGTAGACAGTGGACACACGTTGAAAGGATTCTAGACGGAGAGATACAAACGTAAAATAAAAGTATAATATATGGCTACATATAAGAAATGTTCGAATAATGATGTGATAATAAAATAGGCAAATATCGGCAGAAAAGGTAATAAAAGTTACAAGCCTCTGATGGTGAGATTAGGAAGATAAAAATTACCGATGTACTTGGTGTCATGCCTTCATTGTGAGGGGTTCCGCTGAAGGGCCAACCGGAAGTGTATAAAAGAGTGACCAATCTAAAAGAAGGTAACTAAACTAAAAAAAAACAGGACGAACAAAGGGGAAGTAAAAACCGAACACCGACATTTCAATAGAATATTTGTCCTCACCCTAGATATCAATCTTGGGTCCCCTATAAATTACTTCGGTGCCGCTTTAGCATGTGTCCTACCGATCAATTTCTGCTTCAGTCTGTATCCTACCAACATATTTGTATCTTACATTATTAAGGTATTGTTTTGACTTTTTTTTATCGATATGTTAAAAGACATTCAGAATGTTTTTATTTAAATGATTCAAATATCGTTTTATGATTTTTTAGTCAAATTTCTTATTTTATAATTTTTTATTTTATATCTCATAATACAACAATAAATGGCATCCCTCCTACCGTTTTTGCTTTTATCTTGACGTTAGATAATGTAGGATACACATGTGGTGGGAGGATACACATGTGGTGGTAGGATACACATGTGGTGGGAGGATACACATGTGGTGGGAGGATACACATGTGGTGGGAGGATACACATGTGGTGGTAGGATACACTGATCGGTAGGACACACGCTAAAACGGCACCGAACTTTTTTACAAACTATTCACTTTGTATGATCTTGGTTCGGTTTCGAATTCTACTTCATCCAGTTTCACCAATAATAGCCATTATTCAAATTCAACACATGAAACAATTTGAAATATATCAACTTGCTCTGTGTGCTCAAACGTAAAACTGGAAAAAATATTTCAATATATTTTTTAATCATTTCACCCCAAGCAAGGCGATAATGTCACTAAGATGCAATGGGTGACAGGGAGTGAAAAAAAAATGAGAAGACTTTAGTGAGAAGTGAGGAAAAATAACAAGAAAAGAAACAGGGTTCAAAAAGACGGAAGATGGCGATTGACATTGCATTTCAGTTTTTGATAATTGTAGGTGGCAGGGAAGCAAGGAATCGGCAAGGATTTTCACAGGCGGAAAGTGAGAGAAAAGAAACTATTACAATAGAACTGACGGTTGCATCTGGCTAGTTTAACAATAAAACGGCGATACCTAATTGCCAATCTAGTAGCACACTTCAAATTCCTGCAGTCGAGACATTAAAGAGAATAGCTCATCAAGACAATTGCCATGAAAATATTTGTAGAAAAGATACGTCACGTCGGGATAGTAACAGAAGTCGAGGTGCCAGTTCAGGAACAATTACATTAGAGATCCTACTTTGAATTTTGTCAAGGATCGCGAGATATATCGTATAGGTACTCTTTCATAAATTGTTTATTCAATTTCATTTTTCCCAATATAAAAATATTTTCTTATGGCGATTTCTTATATAGAAAGAAAATTGTTCATGAGGTGCACAAAAAGGGTGCTTATTCAGTGTGAAATAGAACAGAAAAGCTTCGTTTATTTGCAGTAGATTTATGTGAAAAGAAAAATAAGGTATAAAGGCTTGCACAAAATATTCTTTTGAGCGCCTAATAAAAATCAAGATAAATAGAAAAAGTGTTCATATGAAAACGGGACATATTAGTTGATAAAGTTAATAAGTGTCTTTGGTAGAAGGACATGGTGAAGGATCATATGATGTTGTTAAAGTTCTGGGTCGATAGGTCAATTTAGTATCGAAACGCCTGTTGAAGAATGAAGTCTACTGAATGCAGAATTGTGGTAGGAGGGTGCATCTTCGAGGAAAACTTGATCAGCTTGTAGGTAATTTCAAAAGTGCAAAGTATCATTTTTGTCCGTAAGTTGCCCATTGTTGCTCAAAATGAGAAATCATAGAGACGAGTTCCAATTCCAATCGGGTTTGTTGCATTCACTTACGCACAAATATCATTGGGAAAAGTATGAATCCATCTCTTCACCACCGAGCCATGGATTGAATAGCAGACCAGACAGGGTCATATAGTTTTAGCTGGCAGCCAGTCTACCGCAGAATGAAACGGCAACCTACTGCAGGAAAATCTTCTGCCTAGTCAGTCATGTATCGAAAGAGACATGATCAGCCAAACGTGTATCACATATGGTACTTAACTGACTGGTTGACCGGAGTATTTAGTTGGCCAAATGATGTTTCGGAGTCTAAAGTCCACTTCTTTTCACGCAGAATATGTTAATGGAATTGTTTGAACTCATCTCTTCTCACTATCCACTCTGACAAGGAGAGAATGAATAGCGATTTAAACCAGTCGACAAACTTTTTTATATTTGGGTCGGCAGGCTTAAGATTAGCTTTTCAAATTATTGTAGATAAACGTATTATAATTATTATAATTATAATTTCAAATTATCGCAGATTTCAAATTCTATTGTTCTGATTGGTGGAAAATTTATTTATTGGGTAGAAAATAAAGTTTGGATGTGTTTTAATATGGTATGTATGTGTGTATGTAATTGTGTTAGAAATAGTGTTCATTTCCTATATCCTCAAGTGAAACCAAGTCGATTCAAATGAATCTTCAAATGAATAAACCAATATTTGTTACTCTTTGCATTATTTTAGTGTAAGTTCTTCGACGGTTTAGTTGAGTGCCAGGCCGTTGAGTTCCAGGTCGTAGTTCGAACCATTGAAGGAGTTCAGCTTCAATACTTGGGAGCAACCCTGTCAAAAGATGGCGCCTGCAACTCAGAAATCCGCACACGGATCGCCGCAGCCATGGCAGCGATGGACAGACAGTGATAGAGAAGTGCCGTAGCCTGTTCAACTGTCGAATTGTCTGCCTTGAGCAGAGAGGAACCCAGACGAGGCGTTGCCGAAGGGCAAAGTTTCACCCGGGGAGGTAGACAGGCCCAGACTCGTTTATGCGGGTTCTACGGGAATATTTTTAGCTGAGCCTACGGGCTCGGAGAACCCATGGTAAACTCGGCCTTGTGCCACATACATCCCTCGTGGCGGGGGGTGGCTGTTAAATGTAACAGCGGTGGACAGACCGGAAAGAATATGGAAAAACAAAATCAGCTTTCAGGCCAAGTTCAATTTCTAAAAATCGCTGGTCGCATCCATCTTCCTCTACGAGTGTGAGACTTGGACACTCTTGGTTAACGCAAGAAAAACGGATCCAGGCGTTCGGGAACAAATACTTGAGAAAGCTACCCCTTTTGAGCACAAATCCATCGTCTATGTTCGGAGCAAGGCCAAAAGTCTCGTGTACCGACAGGAATCTCTTCTCGCCACTATTAAGCGTCGGAAGATATCATGGCTTGGCCACGTCACATGGCGTAACAGCCTCTGCAAGACGATCATGCAAGACACCGTTGAAGGTGGACGCAAGCGGGGACAGTAACGCAAAAGCTGGTCAGATAACATCAAAGAGTAGACATCTTTCCTATCACTCTAATCTGTATCTGGACACATATTTCTGGCTTTGAATTCATATTCACTAAATTTGTCTCGACTTTCCTGAAGGTAGATTTTCATAGACTAAAGAAGGTTCGTGGCGACAAGGATGTTCACATGCTTTTATTGCAGGACCTTGCTTGTTTTGTTCAACCTCCTCCAGGATGATCTGTTAGCAGTGCTCTCAGGTGTTCTGTCATTGTCACAATACCGGAACTCCTGAAAGCCACCGTCAACAGATCACACTGGAGGAGGTTGTCTGTTTGTTCTGCCCTTAAGTCCACCCTGATGATTGAAGCAGTCAAGGGACTGATGATGATGATCACTGTAACTTCGTTTCCTATTTTCGCCTAAAGATAAAACAACATTTCCATAATTACACAGTCAACCATTTTGTAACTACTTCCACCAATGAAAACAGATAGTTTAAACTAATTTTCTAAGCCAAACAAAGGTGTTATTGATTATGATGTGTATCTGGTTAAAAACAGATGAGACATGTGTGAAGGCGATTATTGATGGAGCATTTGATTATTTAAATAAAACCGGATGAAAGAAGTATAGTTCCGATTATTAAAAAAGACTGAAAAGGATCTAGCTGTGTAGTGGTTAGAAAGCTAACCTCATGGGCCATGCTCTACTGCAGGGGGTGAGGGGCATGGTCGACAACTTACGGCGTGTGTGCCACACGTGGCACGCCAAGCACGCCAAGCAATTTCCAATGGCACACAGCAACAAATGACATCACGAAGTCTGAACCAATAACTACTACAACAAAAAGAAGATATTTAGTTTTTTCAATTTTAATATATACTAAAGTACATATACTATATATTACTATATAAAATATATTGTAGAACAGGTATATTGACCTTGACTTGTATAAAAATAGGTATTCTGTTGGTTCACTGAATGATTTTAAAACCCTTAGTCAGCACATAGTTAGCAAAAGGTTGCCGACGTATGCTCTAGTGCATGTGTAATGGCCCAGTGGGTAGATGGACCAATACTATTTATATTATTATACTTTCAGCGTACAGGATTTAATCCATGTATTTTTTTCCTGTAAAACCTACTACTGTGGGCTAGCGGAGTCCTTCTACTCCGGGATTTACATCGCAACTCTCCTTCGTCACTCTATATCCTGACGCCGCTCACCCGCCGTCACCTGACCCTCGTGACTTTATCATAATGAAAGGGTGATAATTGCCTTTGGTATCCCTACAGTGTAATTTAATGTAAAAATCATTTTTTTAATTATAATAGATTCTATAGGTAACGATTGGTCGTGTTTATACTTGAGTGTATGACTATTTATATGGTAAGTACTCTCTAGCACTCTGCTTAAATTAAAAAAGTCTAGGTACCATACCGAAGAGCTCATCCGAACAATTATCATGAAAGTATTTATAGAAAAAAAACACAGAGAGGCAACCTTGTGGCGGTTAGAATGTAACTGAAGTCGAGACGTCACGTTAAATAATAGTTTCACAGACTATTATTTTTAGGGGGAGTGTAACTCGGCTCCGACTTCCAGAGGCTGACATTCGGGGTCAGATGTGAGCCATAATAGGGAAGTCAATTTTTATTGGCTGAGCTGACGTTGGAAAGATTGTTAGGAGAAATGTTTGAGGAGTTGCTTCTTACCAGTCAAGCGAAGTAGACGTGTTGTCTTTCGTGTCCGAAACGGCTCCTCAGTGAGGGGGATGACTCTGACTGGATAGTTAGATAATGTACATGTCGACATGAGTAATAAAAATAGTTAAGTTAAAATTCTCTGTGTTTGAAGTCTTTCATTGCTGAACCAAAACAATTAGCGATCGCCGGCCAAGAGAAAACGAGATGAGACCACACACCCAACAAGAAGCTATGCAACATATTATCGAATTGGCTCCGTTGACCAGGACTTCCCAGCATGGTTGGGGGCAGAATTAGGGTTACAGCACAATGTGGAAAAGTTCGGAGAAAATGTTCAGGGACATTAAAGCGACAGAAGATTCATGGATAATAATAAAAGAAAAAAGTAATCAAGATTTAAGAACAGAAATAACTGTAAGTACGATAATATTACTAAGTTCTACTGCTCACACACACACACACACACACACACACACACAGACATACACACACACACAGACATACACACACACACACAGAGACACACACACACACAAACACACACAAACACACACACAAACACACACACACACACAGACGCGCACGCGCATCTAAATAAACTAAAATAAGAAGTAATGATGAAAAAAATCTAGGAGGAAAAATGTAAAAAGTGTAAGCTGACTGGTTTTGTCGCATGTGCGAGTGAACAGGTTTTGATGAACAGACAAGAAAAAGTTATGAGAAAAGGACGAATAGGAAAAAAAAAGAAAGGACACGGTAGGAACAATGAACAGTCACATTCACGCATACATGTAGCGAACAAAACAAGGTCTAGATTTAAAATTCAAATGCTAAGCACTGACTCATTGATTTTGTTAGTAATTAAAAAGACTCGAATTACAAACTTTGCTTAACACACACGCAAAAGCGAATCCAAAACAAAACTCGTGAAATTTCACGAGTTTTGTTTTGGGTTCGCGTTTCGTGAGAAAGATAGATAAGAGAAAGGTTTGAGGAGTTGCTTCTTACCTGTCAAGCGAAGTAGACGTGTTGTCTTTCGTATCCGAAACGGCTCCTCAGTGTGGAGGATGACTGTCACTGGATAGTTAGATAATGTACATGTCGACATCAGTAATAAAAATAGTTAAGTTAAAATACTCTGTGTTTGAAGTATTTCATTGCTGAACCAAAACAATTAGCGATCGTCGGCCAAGAGAAGACGGGATGAGACCATCCCCCACCTAGGTGCTCCTTTTTATCAAGAAGCTTAAGGTAAATAACATATATCATTAAACAAATTGCTTTTGATGAAAGTTGAAGTTGGTTAACAAATCTCTGTTTTTCATGTACGTTACCTTAACCAATTCAGCTAAGAAAACATTAAAAAAAAAAATGTAATACACATTTGTCCTTCTGCCACTAAGTTTTTCCTCAATGATTACATATTTCTGTTTGTTTAATAATCATGGCTTTTTGTAAAGACAGAAATGTTGAAGGTAACAACCATGAAAGATTGATTTCCTGTGGCGTGGCCGGAGTCGCGACCTGCTGCCTTTGGTCAGGATCGATCCTGGTATCGGAGAACAAGCCGTCAGCCCATACTCGTCGGTCGTTGGTGGCGTTTGACACTGCACCTGGTCTTTAAGTTGACCTCTTCAACTATGACCTCGCGTTGTGATTTTTGATCTTAAGAGGGTCAAGTTGAATTATCACTGGGATATCTCAACCAAGCTAAACCAAGGAGTTGAATACGAACAGGAAATTGAAAATAAAATAAACGACGCCCGAATAAGTCAATAGATGATATATATATATATATATATATATATATATATATACATATATATATATATATATATATATATATATATATATATATATATTTACAGTTTTTTTTCTTTTTCTTTCTTTTGCCAGCACGTTTCTAATATTTGGCGACGGGACGAAAATTTCGGCTAACTTCTCTAAGGATGGCCAGACTTGACAACTGGATTTAACTGCAAGTACTGTTGATTGTACTTTCAAGGACGGCACATGGATATTGTCGGAGTCTTTCTTCAGAGGATAATTATTATTATTATTATTATTATTATTATTATTATTATTATTATTATTAGGTTGGCAAAACAGCGTAAAGGCAAAAATCTCTTAAAGTCCGCGTAACTCGCTGCAACTCCAAACCGCAACTTCAACTCCAACTACTTTAGCCCCCGTGGGCACTTACATTTATGGGTGTCCATTCCAACTGGTATGGTGAAGGCGCATAATGGGGTTTTATGCAAATATCCTCAAATTCAACCAGTCTCTTTCTTTCGCTCTCTGTTTCACATTTCCAATTTTGGAAAATCCCCCCTCCTCCGGGAGGATCCAGTATATGACGTTAGTCTTCCTGACGTCTCCCTCAATTGCTCATTCTGTTTTCACAATTATAATTTTCTTTCTCGGAGAAATTTTGGTTGATAATTTTCCCAGTACGTAGACATTGACACCTTTCAACAGTCGACTTTAACCTCTGGCCCCTGAACCTGCCAGCTATGTCTCGTCGAACAATAACAATCGTATTTTGTATCTTTCCCCACAGAATTCGTACACCTGTTCTCAATATCCTGGGAAAATGAGATCCTTTCTGATAAAAATAAAAAAAATAAAAATCGTTTTTTAACCCTTTCGTCCGCATGCCATGTTAAATATTGTTACATCCAAGGTTCAAGTTTTACTGGAAGATGCTTTCCTGCTGTTTACTTGGGTAGAAGAATTTATCAAACTCTTGATAAAAAGCAGCAAGAAAAAGAAACTAGTAAAATAAATTAATAGTAATAAATTAAAATTGTTCAAGTGTGAAATGTAAATGAATTTCCACTCTCAGGAAATTAGGATTTTACGTACTTAGCCGTTACTACCAACTCATTGTAATTATAGCTTAATGCTATGTGAATAAAAGTTTTTTGTTGTAGTAATTTAAATTCTTGCCTAAGAGAATGAGCCTATAGGAAATAAGCCTTATTTCCAACACAATTACATACCCACGTACATATCATATTAAAACATGCCCAAACTTTATTTTTTACCCAATAACAGACAATATTACAAACATTCCAAAAAGATTCCACAGCACAACACACACCGTTTAAATCAAAGTGCCTATTAGTTAGAAATTAACACCACCATGCGAAATATTTGATCAATCAGAGAAAATGAAAACCCTATTTTTCGCGAGCCTACTTTCGGGAAAAAATTCTCATAAAACCAACAGATTTCGATTTTCAAGAAGCAGAGATGCGGCTGACTCCAAGTCAAATACAAGAGAAGACGTGCTTTTTCTACCCCACTTCGCCCGGCGCGTACGGAAAGAAACGTATGTCGGCGACTTCAAACGAATCAGCTATAACCATAACAGCTTGGACGGTCAGTGAATCCTCGCTGACGATTTTGTGCCGGTGACTTCAAACGAATCATTTCCAACAACAACAAAGACAGTGTATGGATTATCGTTAACGATAAAAATCTTTTCTCAACCATAGGTTTTTACGATGAACGAACCATTAAAAGTCTTTTCTGAACCAAAGTGTTTTTTTTTAAACAAACTACCCAAAGTAACTTAACTAAAGACTATTTTTTAATCATTTTTAATTTTTTTTTAATTCACGTATATATGTTTGTGAATACAAATGATTTATTTAACACGCATGGTATTGTTTTCTTTATTTCTATTTTATTGTTTTAGAATTCGGACGTCCGGATTTTTAATAATAAAAAAAAACCTGGACACAAGAATTTCCTACAAGAACTTTTATATAGAGTTTATCCAAAATATTTTTGTTTGTATTAAAAAAACAAAAACAAAACAAACTTGGATATGTAATCATACCTTCCAGTCCTACGTTTTTTTTAAACTTCTTATAAAAAATTTTAGTTCTAAGAAAATTATTGTTTCGAATGTTGAAACTGATATGATAGTTTAGTTTTTCCTTGTGCTGTTAGGCATTGCGGGGAGACACAGTCGTCTGTCAGCGGCAAGGCGAGTGGCCTGGAGGAGAGATATCTCGTACGCTCTGACAGTGTCTGTCACTGAGTCGCTCCAGCGTCTTCTTGGTCTGCTTCTCGCTCTCCAGCCAGAGTACCTGAGGGTGTATGCTTGTAGGGCTAGTTAGTTGATAGGTATACGCGTGAGGTCTCCGAACCACTTGATCCTCTGTCATTTGATGTGTTGTATGATTGTTATTGCTCTTACCATATCTCTTATTGCCTCATTCCTGATCTTGTTTTGCCTGGTCTTGTTCACTGCTTTCCTCAGACATTTCCTCTCACAAGTGATCAGTTTCCTCTCAAGGGTTTTTGCTAGGGGCCATGTTTGGCACTGGTATGTCAGCATTGGTAGGAAAATGGCGTTGATGAAATTTGCCTTGGTGCTCATGGAAATGCTAGGATGTTTTAGAAGAGGAGCAAGTTGGTAACTGACTGTGTTGGCTTTCTGGCATTTGATCTTGATTTCTCTGTCTAGTTTGCCGTTTTCAGTAAATATGCTGCCCAGATATTTGAATTCACCGGTTTGCTTTAGCTGGGTCCCATTGATGTTAGTGTCCAGTTTTTCTGGTGTCTTGCTGAAGGTCATGACCTCGGTCTTACTGACACTGATCTTCATGTCTCATTTCTCGCAGCTTGAGTTGAGTTGGCCACTTGAGTTGATCTGATATGATATTCATTCTAAAACTGAATTCAAATTGTAATTCAATCAATTCTAAAAATTAATTTGTATCCTAACAAATCAAAATAATATTTTCGTCATGTAGATTGCTATCTTCCTTCGTTATTTTAAAAATAAAGATATGAACGTGAAAAAAAATAAAGAATTTTGGAGGACTTGACGAGTGTGAAACTTTTTGCAATCAGTTTATGACGATAGACAGCAACACACGACAATTCAGGAAGGAAAGTAACAACAAGCATCATATAATTTTATCTGTTCCTTCATAGCTTATTTAGTAGGTACATTACGCCGTGTCAATAACTAATAAATAATGCACTATTCTATTTTGATTGAAAGGAAAGACAAAAAAGACATATCAGAGATGCTGTTTGGTTTTAGTGAGAAAAAGAAAAAACGAAAGAAGTTATTTGTAGAACGTTACCACTGGGGCATTGAAGCATGGATGCTATGCCGTTGTTCGTATGTGCATGGTATCTAGTAGAAGATTAAATTCTCTGCAGAGGTATTTTTTAAACCAAGTTCACCTCAAGCAAGGCAGTAAAGTCACTAAAACACAAGGGATGTGGAAGAATTAGAAAACAGAAACATTACTAAGGAGTGAGAACAAAAGAAGAGTAATCAGGAGGACAGTAAATAGCGATTGGCATTCATTGAATTTCTGTTTCTGTCAGTTGTGATGACAGTAAGTACGCAGTATATGACAATACTCAAGGACACATGGCACAGTGGATAAAGGCGTTGGTTAGATTCAGTGACAGGATCCAAGGAGTGTGAGTTCAAAACCCGGTTAAGGCAGTGGGAACTTGCAAAGGGAATTAACAGGAGATAACTGATAACTGACATGCATTAAACATGGCACGTGGAACTAGAATAGTCTACCCCAGTGAGCGAAATAAAGGGTTCAGTTCGACATTCCAACCATCTGAAGAAGGCCGGAGCGTACAACGGCCAAAACGTTGTAATAAATATGGCGACAAAGATGAGGACAATAGTCCGAATAATGTAAATTATGTACATAATACCTCATCTCAGAAATATAGACAGATAATGACGATACAGTTTCTAACAGTTGTTTTTGTGATGGTGTCAGCTGAAATAACTCTCACTGGAATTGCGATCGATCGATGTTTGTTAGTACATATGTAAAGTTTTGACTGATACAGGTCCCACGATATCGATATGTAAGTGTGAAAATCGGGATTATTAAATGTCTCTATGGGTGATTTGGTGTATCTGTAGACTTTAGAATGCTGACGATATGTACAGTTGCCAGTCCAAAAGTTTAATATCGTTATTCATCTGAGGCCAAACAAATCTCTCATCAATGAGTTTCAGTGATGCTATTTTACTGGGGTGGGAAAGCGTGTGGAAATGGTCGTATATGAGTTTTCACAGTGTAGGTGGGATGTAAGACCTAGATTGGTTGTCTTAGTCTTACACTACACACTCTTTTGACTAAATAGTACTAGTACTTTTGTTAGTTGTAAAGATGTCTACTTTATTACTTCTTATAAGGTAGGCTCTTGTTCTTGCTCATGGGTAATTAAAACATAATTGAGGCTATATTAGGTGAACCTTTGTATTTTCTCTGATAACCCCTTCACATAAGGCAGGCAGACTGTTTTCTGAGTGTTGTTGTCCTCCTCCTCTTGTATCCGCATATCCCAGTGCCTTATGTGAAGGGGTTATCAGAGAAAATACAAAGGATCTGCGGTCCATATAACATCAGGACAACCTTCAAAAGCTTGACGACACTTCGCAGATATCTCTCTCGAGTAAGACCCCCCCCCAAGCATAGAAATAAATACTATATGGGAACCAGTAATAAGGAGTGCCAGAGAAAAGCGATAATAACAACAAAGTTGCAATATGAGCTCTGGTAAAAACATGAAATGATAACAGCAAAAATTGCAATATGAGCACTGGTAAAAATGGTTGCTGAAGACATTAGGTTTATAATACCCATAAATTCATACACAGATGTCCTCAAGGACACATGGCATAGTGGATAAAGGCGTTGGATAAAAAGTGTGAGTTCAATACCCGGTTAAGGCAGTGGAGAACTTTCAGAGGGAAAATTAACAATAGAGGACAATAGTCCAAATAATGTAAATAATGTACATAATACCTCATCTCAAAAATATAGACAGAAATTAATGTAGTACAGTCAAAAATTATTGAGCTGTTCAGAGATTGATATGTCAATGTTATAGTGGGAGTGTCCATTTGTTAAATGGAAGTTGTTGAATGAATGCCATTTGTGGTTGTGGTGAAAATAAAGAAACTCTCTAATCTTTCCCTGACTTTCCAGGACTGATTGATTTCCCTCTGTTTTCGTCTTTCTCTCTTTACGAGGTAGTCGGCCATTTTCTTCTTACGGTTCGCTACCGGAGTAGATTTCTAGTGGAATAAATTATTGTAAAAAGAGTTTGAGAGGAAGTGAAACAAGGCTGAGTCCATATAGCTTCACTCAAGCTATATGGACTCAGCCTTGTTTCACTTCCTCTCAAACTCTTTTTACAACAGTGGCAAACTTTCAGAAGTTGGTACAATTTTGTAGAATTAGAATTGAAGAGAGTGAGTTGACATCATATACAGGAGAACTTGGTCTCACTGTGTGTTCTTTAGACAAGCATGTTGAAAATTGTCTATTTTAAGTTTTTGTATGTTGTCCTGGATTACTTTATTGTTTAAAGGGTATCACATAATCGAATATCCTCTTTTCTCAACTTAACATTATGTTTAATTTGCTTTGCTGACCTCATTTCT
The DNA here is from genome assembly GCA_964036315.1 of Acanthosepion esculentum. Lineage (NCBI taxonomy): Eukaryota > Metazoa > Mollusca > Cephalopoda > Sepiida > Sepiidae > Acanthosepion > Acanthosepion esculentum. The sequence goes on along the minus strand of OZ038491.1, from coordinate 50,655,639 downwards.
CCGGACAACTCATTCACCAATTAAATCATTATGAATAGTGATTAGACAGTTGATGCCTTCCTTTATATTTATCTTATTTTATACATCTTATATTTGCTATCTTTCTATATTTCTGAGATGAAGTATTGTAATTATTTACACTATTTACATTGTTTGGACTTTTGTCCTCATCTATTTTGCCATATTCACAACGTTTTGGCCGTTGTAAGCTCTGGCCTTCTTCAGCTGATTGGAATTTCAAACAGAACCCTTCATTTTGTCCACCGAGGTAGATTGTTCCACGTGCCATGCCTCTTCCAGATATCTCAGTTTCAGTTATTTCCCTTTAGTAACTCAACTCTCCAAGTTTTTTGCTCACCTATGCTATGCCCAAGTATTGCACTCAGAATTCTTTGAATCAAGTCACTGGATTACTTCAACCAATGCTTTTATCCACTGGACCACACACACACACACACACACACACACACACACACACACACACACACACACATATATATATATATATATATATATATATATATATATATATATATATAAAATCCTCCTAACAATTTCTATCATGTGTATATCATTGCTTGATCCGGCTTCTAATGCTTCAGTTTGAGCGGCTTGGTGATAGTAGTCGTGGCTCCGGGGGGCAGGCCTATGGTTACAGTGAATTTCAGTTGAGTTCCACCACGGAATATGTGAGCGAGAGGCGCTATATTGAGTCTGATTTGCTACCTCTTCGTTACCGAGGCCCATTGGAACAGTTGGTATGACGTTTGCTTGATAACTTAACTGTCAGGGTTTTAATTCTCGGTAGTGGATGCGCACTGCTGATGAGTCCCAAATATAGGACAAAACGGCCGTCCTGTGCTTTCTGCATTCTGTTGAGGTTTCTTTCAGACTCAATGAATTACTTAATTATAATTATCAAATCCTCCTAACAATTTCTATCATGTATATATATATATATATATATATATATATATATATATATATATATATATATATGTGTATAAAAATTGTTAGTTAGATTGATATAGACAGTATGAACAAAGAAACACACAAACACACACACACATATATAGAGATAAATTGCTACAATAGGCATCACCACCTTCATGTCCCAATGTGATCTTTATACCAAGTCTGTTCTGAATATCATATTGAAACTGACAGTCACTATGCAATGTTGATGCCTATGTCCACACTGTTTATATCTATAAATGGTATTTTTTTGATAATGAGCACTTGTCCTGTTCATGTTTTGAACCGAGCAGATATATTTTTTCCTTTTTTATTATTAATATTATTTTTTCTTCTTTTTTTCTCTCTCTTTATTTTCCCTTTCTCCTTTTTATCCCAGTATATCTCCGTTTGAATTTATTCCATTTCTTAAAAATATTTGGTCTGAAGATATGAATATAACAATATTTATGAAATAAATTATAACCGATATGGATTTTTGTTACTTAACTAATTGGTGTTATCTCCATCATCTCGACTCCGGAGTTTCGTGGATGCGCTCTCCATCAATCACTCCGTACACTCGTCAGGGGGTATCAACAATTGACTGTTTATATTTCTTGTTTTTTTATACAGTGTAACCCGGATATAAGAGAGTTGTCGGGACCGGAGAAGAAGTCTCTTATCCGTGTTTCTCTTATATCCGGGTTTGGTATACAGTGTAACCCGGATATAAGAGAGTTGTAGGGGCCGGAGACTAAGTCTCTTATATCCGAGTTTGGTCTATTTTGTTTAGGTAAGTAAGGCTCTAATTTGGGACCAGATAAAATATCTCTTATATACGGGTTTCTCTTATATCCGGGTTACACTGTATTTTGTTTAGGTAAGTATGGCTCTAATTTGGGACCAGAGAAAATATATCTTATATCCGGGTTTCTCTTATACCCGGGTCTCTTATATCCGGTTACGCTGTATGCACTTTTATTGATGCAAGGCTGATTATTTTTTAAAAATTTCTTAGTGTGTACAAATAGAAACTTTTTAAATGAATTTCTTAATTTGGAAAATAATCATACTATCAAGAATGAAAAAAAAATAGTAAAAGAAAAAAAAGTTTTTTTTAAACTTCCTTTTTCTTTTACCATTTAGTTTTTAAAAAAAAAAAAAAAAATGATTTTTAAACCTTTTTTTTATTTTTGAGTCTGACTGACATTCTTTCAACAAAAATGTAACAAATAATCATTGTGTTTAAAATGAAAAAAAGCAACAAGAAACTAGCTAGTGTGACATGATTAAGTTAATTTCATATTTTAGTTGATAAAAATAAATTAACATTGAAAAGTTATTTAGATATTATATTGATAATATTGTGCAATTAATTAAGATATTAAGATGAAATTAACTTTTAAATTATTTTATGAGTAGACTTGATAAAGCCGTATCAATAATATTTTTACAATAAAAAATTTGCAATACTTATTTTTGTGGGTTTTTACTTTATTTCAAATCTTTTTATTGCATTTTATTTTTATAATTTATTTTTTTCGTTTCCCCAAGTGGGTTCCATATTTTCGTAACAGCCCACGCATTGACTGGATTTTCGTCGCTTTTGGAGTGAATTTATAATTAAATCGGGACCTTTATTTAAAACTTTTTTTTAGAAAGTGTTGAATAAGGAACATGCTCCTTGTTTTATTTCATTTTAAGTCACCAGCAACGCGTTTTCTCTTTTTACACTTGTCAAAATCGGATTTAAAAAAAGAAAGGGGAAGTAATTTAGTTTAAACAAAAAATATAGCGAAAACGTGTAACATAGAGAAAGAAAGATAGAAAAAAAATCTACCCTAACGACGGTTGTTTATTTTTTTTTTGTGTTGTTATTGTTGTTAAGTGTTAAAGGGGGAAAAAAAGAGTAATGGGGCCTTATGATATTTTATCTCCCCCAACGTCGTCCGTATTTATGGCAATTTATTTGATTTCATTGCATCTTGTGCAACATCAAACCCGGAGTTCAACTCATTGGAAATTAGAGCCTAGATTGGGCAAAGTGATTCCTGTAGATACGCAAGAAATACCCGAAGATGAAGAAGACGATGGTGCCGACTACCACTTCACTCGTGCGACAACTCTTTATGGTCAACAAAATAATTTAAAAAATTACGAACTGGACGACGACGAAGTAGATAATCATCATCATCATCATCGCCATAAGCATTACTATGACCAACAACACGTCGACAAAGGAGAAAATGAAGAAAGCGATCCGATTATGGAAATTTTAACTAGCAAACTCGTTGACGGTCAGGGGCGATGGTCAGTTAATTTACATACCCAGGAACTTAGGAATATGAAAAGGAAAAAGTTGTCGAGTCTTAGGTGAGTTTTTTTTTATTTGTTACTGAAGTTATTGTTTGCACGTGGTTGGCGGGTAATGAAAAAATAAGACAAGAAAACACTTAAAAACGAAATATAAAAAGGATAGAATTCAGAGAACAACTTTACAGTACGGTTTCTTTTTGTTTTGTTGTTACACTTTTGAACTTCCGTAGTCTGTCGAGTTTGACACGCTGTATCATATTTATGAGGCAGAAGTACTGCGTGACGTTCGCCTGTTTTTGTTTACAGAGTATCCTACATGCTATAATTTGGGTTTGACTTGAAGAAATACTCTGTCCAAAGCTTTCCTCGCATTTAAAAAAAAAATAATATTGTTAAAAATATCTCCGCATTTCATTTATTTTGTTTGATTAATGTAATCGATCTTATCCAATTTAGTGAAACACTATTATTCACTTTGCATTGCATCTCTGGTATTATTGTATTTTTAGTTTGATTTTGCTAATTGTACGGTTAAAATCAGATATTAAAAACAAACAAAATAAAATCACTATTGTATAAGGAATAAAAATAGAAAATTACTGTAAATTTAATTGACACAGTAATTCCTGCTTACTGCACATTTTTGGAGATAACTTACTAAAACATTATTCCACCCCAACAGGAAGTTTTTAATTTTAATTTGAGTTTTATTAAAATTCGATTTATTTTTATTGCAGTCTTTTTCTTTATATTTAAGTTTCTGAAAATATTGTTATGAAAAAAACGTTTGATAATTTTTTCTATCCTCTCTTCTCTCCGATTACGAACAATTTTTTTTTTCATTTGATTTCGAAGAGAAAAAGAGCTTCCACTTTTAAATTAAATACAAATATGAAGTCTGAAACTTGAAGTTTCAGACTTCTAACTTATTTACTCTTGAAATGTAAAGGAAGTTAAAAATAAATAACACAAGTTGATGTTTTAAAAAAAACAAAAGAAATTTAAAACTCTAAACTTTCATTTTCATTATATGAAGTAAACTAAATTATCAATTTAAAATTTTATTTATTAATTTTTAATTTTTTTTTTTTTTTTTTTTTTTTTTTACCCCGCTGGTGTTTCCTTAACAAATTTGTTTTATTGTAGTCAACATAAGGAACTCAGTTAAACTTTTTAAAAAGTGTGAAAAGTTTTATGAAGTTTTAGGCTTGGGACTTGTAAACTAAAAAAACAAACTGTTTTTCAAACCGACTTTTTATTTTAAGTGATTAGTAGTGTCAAACAAAAAGGAAGGCATTTTAAAAATTTCCTATGAATTTAAAACTCTCTTCTTGCAATGAATAATAAATTTCCTTTCTTCTTGCAATGAATAAAAACAAAGAAAATATTAATTAATAATTACACCAATGAAAAAATAATGCACACATGCATGCCAATCATTTTTGCTATAAAAAATCATTGGGACTCAACAGGATGTTTTAACTTTTCTACTTGAAATGGGAAGACTACATTTAGTTTCAAAAAACATACGAAGGATCCTGATTCTAATTTCTCTTGTGGATGAAGTTCTTCAACTTTTTCACCTTGTCTTCAAAACACATTTTCCGAGCATTAAAATTTGCATTATGACATTTACATTAAAAAACGTCTGGAAGCTATTTTGTTTCCAGTCAACAAAACCGAAAGGGTTTTAAATAGAAATTTAAGAAAAAATTGAATAAATTCAAATTAAAAATATTAAACAGGATATTAAAGTTAAACTAAAAAAGCCACGGTGATTTTGAAGCAACAACAATTTTGTTTTCAGTTTTTAAAGAGCTTTGATTTCACAGAAACCGTGTAAAAAGATATTATTTCTCTTCGATTTATTAATTTTCACTCTGCATCCAGGCTCACCCAGTTGCTCAGGGAAAGTTGATTATGGAAACCCGCAGCTCGGTGGTGCAAAAGAGCGCCGTTGCTTCCATTGTTATTGCAAAGCAAAAATGTTTAAAAAGTGCTTAAATTTCTCGATTTGCTTTACAATATGAATTGGAAGTTTGAGTGAGAATACACCCCCCCACCAAATAATATTTTTCTGTAATCAAAAAAAAAAATGGCACTTCCCCTCAGGAACTTGGTGATCATGGCTCTCCCCAGCTTTCTTTTACTGTAATTTCCAATTGCCATTCATTTTGGGGAAAGATAGTAGAGTGGTTTCTCATTGCCTTCTCCACATTTCTGAATTCAGAGTTTCCTTTTCTTAGAATGTTTGCTACCCAAAACTAGTCTAGGCCAGTCTACTCTGCTATTTTTAACCCAAATCTAGGGGGAGGAGTGATGGGAACTTACCCCTTTCTCAAGAGTATTTGTGCAAAAGTAAATACGACAGATTTGATCAAAATTTGAACTTGCCTTGCAGATTCCACTTTCGATTCCAATAACCCATGGAGTTCTTAACTAAGTAAATAACATTGTGTGATAACCAATATTCTACAGATCCATATTCGAAATCCTATTTATTATAAAACTCAGTAGATTTTTTTAAAAGTGGAAAATATTAAGCTTAGTCTAACACAAGGCCAAATTATGACAGCACTCAGCAAGGATTGTGTTCACTGTGTTGTAGTAAACTTGTAAAACTAGCCTACTTGAACATAAGCTGCAAGATAATGTGCCCTGCAGGCCCTTATATACAGATAATGTATTTATACACTTGATATGAACACACAAACTCACACCCATATATGTATGTATATATGTAAAGAAAGGAATTGATTTTTTAAAATTTATTAATGTTATTTTTAGTGGATACTCGTATTTGAATAGAGGCTCTGTCAGATGAAAATAAATAAATATACTGTTTAATAAATGAATGGAGTGTCTACTCGAATACACATATCCAGTAACACAAAATACTGTACCATGTAAACTGTAAAAAAATATCACTACAATTACTTGAAGCATTAAACATAAAAGCAAACAACCCAACATCAATAAAATATAAAAAAATATGATAAAATATTATAAATTATGAAATAAAAAAAAATAAGTAAATTATCATTGGGTACTGTTGTTACATACCAGGTATAACAGCAAAATTGTCCAAATTGTGTAACAGCAAAATTGTTCAATTGTTAGATTGAGATATAAACTGTTGTATTTTAGAAATGATTAAAGATATTTTACTGGAATTCTCTGAGGTTTTTATATTATAATTGGACTCTACTTCGAACAATAAGAATCTATTTAGTATCCCTTTTGCTGTTATGACCTCCTGATCCAGTTTTCTTCTCTACTGCTTCCTCTTTTTTTTAAACTAATTCACCGTTCTCTTGATGGTCCGTGAAATAGACTTTGAAGATGGAAGCCAGAGTATGTTGGTACCATTACTGAAGGCCTGAATGATCTTTTTCCATTGCTCATGTTAAAAATGTTAACAAATAACACTATGAAATAGCTACAAAACTGCATTCTGATCCACAATTAGTCCTTCTTGATAGCCCCTAAAATAATTTGGAACATAACCATTATCAGAAGTTGCTTGTGATTGGAATACAAGATCTGAGGAATCGCAGTGGACTAAAAGAAGCCTTACACTATGAAAATAGTTATAGCTGACAGGTGGCACACGAGTCAATATCTGATCAATATCAACTGGGTCATCATGGAGGAAAGGGTATGATGTTGTAAGACCAGAAACCCCTATTGATCTGCGACTAAAAACATCACTGATGATATATGCCAAAGCATCAAATTTATGAACTGTCACATTTAGATACGATTGCACGAACGGTCACATGTAGATACGATGACAAAAAATATCTTTCAGACTCTGATTCTGAAAAAGTATTAAGTACTGAATTTCCAAGTTTTCTTGTGCTTGCGTCCCTAGATGAAACTCCTCGAGCAAAACTTTGCCCTGACTCGATTGAAAAAGTGCTATCCAGCAAGATGAACCCCAAAAGAGTTAAGAAATCGAGAAATGGCAATTTACTAGTAGAAGTGCAAAATAGAAAGTACACCGAAAGTTTAATCAAGATGAAGACTTTCCATATTAAACCTTGCCCTATGAAAGACTTAACACTTTGAAAGGCGTCATTAGAAGCAGAGAGTTGTCTCTGGCCACACCCGAGGAAATCACATCTGCCTTCAGAAGCCAAGGGGTCAGTGATTACCATAGAATCACAATAAAAAGGAAAGGAGAAACTATAACAGCAGACATATATATCCTTACTTTTGTCACACCCCAAGTTCCTAGAAAAATAAAAGTTGGGTACAACATTGAGCCAGTGAAACAATATATTCCTGCTCCACTAAGGTGCTTCAAGTGCCAAAATTTTGGGCATTATAGGGATAGCTGCAGGAGTTGCCCAACATGTGAAAAATGTGGCCAAAGGGATTCAGACCACATAGAAGAAGAATGCCACTATGAAATAAGATTTGCTAACTGCCAGGAAAACCATCCAGCATACTGACGATCAAGCGACTTCTGGAAAAGGGAAAAGAAGAAAGTTGAGGTGAAACATAAATGAAATGTCTCATTTGTGGAGCCAGGGCAAATTGTAGAAAGCTACATTAAAGGCCCTTCCTATGTAAAAATAATGTTAAGAGGGACCACAACAAATACCAGTCAACCTGACGAATACAGAGCCCTCATTCAGAAGCTCGTACATTTGGGATCAAATGACTAGCCCAAATTTAGGAACTACCTGGTGGACATGTACCCCAAGGTGAGAGTGCAAACTGAACAACAAAAGAAAGCCAAATGAAAGAATTGAAATAATAAATAAAGATAAAACAAATACAAAATCTACTGCACAAGCACAAACCATTCCTCCAAAAAATACAAATTCTAGAAAGCAAAGTTCAGAGCGATCTCCTATCCATTCATCAAAAACCATTGAAGATAGACTTAAGAACTTCTTTCCCAAAAAACTCTGAACCAGCCAAACAAAAACCAGAAATTTTCAGTTACCAAATTCGTACCCAAAACTGACAAATAGAAGTGAAAAGCCTGAACCCTCAAATGGTCAAAACCGCCAAACTCAAAACCTAGGAAAATTAAATCACAATCACGTACTACGCTAAAGCCCCCAAAACATTTAGCAATCATGTATCCAATAATTCAATAGAACTTCTGCAAAATAATGACAAACATAAATGAACCACTTCTGCTAATAAAAGACCTATCACTGGCAGTTTTTTGTCTTCAGGTTGAAACATTCCTTAAGCAAAATGGCAAACTGAATATAAAAATACCATCAATACAACTACACACATGACACTAGGTTTTGAGCGTCATCCATCTTAGTTCAGAATGATGTACCACAAAGTAAAATAAATTTAACAACAACTTTACAGGGGGCTGCTGTTAAAGTGACCTTACACAGGCCAATAAACCTGCTCAATAAATATCCCACAAAATAAACCAGTAAATGAAGCTAACATTCATAAAAATCGTAAGGCCCCTTTTATGATACTAGGGGACGTTAACTGTCACAGCACCATATGGGGTTGTAAAGACACAAACCGAAAGGGAAGGACCTTAGAAACAACAATTTATAATAATTTATGCATTTATAATGATAAAACACTGACTTACATGAATCCATTAAACTTGCAGCCACTGGACAATATACTTATTCCTATGTGATCCATCAATTTATACGGATTTCTCTTGAAAGGTACTAGTTGACATATGTGGTAGCGATCACTTGCCAATAGAACATAATGATAAAAATCCTCTCCATTGGAAAGTGGCAGAGCGAACTGGAAAGAATTTAAAAACCAATATTCTGAAAAACTAGTTGAAGAAAAAAGCGTCAAGGACTTAAAAAATTTAACAGAATTCCTCATCTCTATAGCAAAAAAATGCATTGCAAAAAATTCAGCACCAAAAAATACAACAGACCTTGGTTCAGTGATAATGTAAAAAAAACCATCAGACTAAGAATTCAATAAACAATCTACAACCTCTAATTTGCTGCAATTTAAGCAACTCCGAGTAAAAACACAGAAAATAATTAAAGAAAGCAAAAAAGAATGCTGGAAGAACTGTCAACACTCATTTCTACTACAAAAGCAAAATCTGTCTGGTATATGATAAAGAAAATAGCAGGCAAATACCAAACACTGTAAAACACCCCGATAAATAACTCTGAAATAACCAGTAAAAAGGATATTGCTGACCAACTAGCCAAAACAGTCTCTAAAAATTCATCTGCCAAGGATGGTAGCCAACAATTTCTAAAGCTCAAACAAAAAGTGGAAAAACAAAAACTAAACTTTAAATTAAATAATACCAAGATATATAACTTACCATTCTTTCTGGAGGAACTAAGTGAATCTTTAAAGTAAGCCCATAATACTGCTTGGATGATATCCACTATGAATTCATAAAACAGTTACCCAACAAATCACTACAACTGTTATTAAAAATGTATAACATATGGACAAATGGCAACTTCCCAGAAATGTGGAGACAGTCATTCATCATCCCTATGCCAAAACCTGGAAACAATGATACAGGCCCTGAAAACTAAAGACTGGTATCATTAACCAGTTGCCTATGTAAAACTATGGAGAGAATGGTCAACAATAGGTTGACTTGGTATCTGAAAACTAAAGACTTAATCAGTGACTTCCAATGTGCTTTTAGGAAAAAAAAGAAGCACCATGGATCACTTATATGGCTAGAAATCTTTGTAAGTCATTTTTGACTTGCAAAAGGTTTATGATATGACATGGAAATTTGGCATCTTGAAAGACCTGCATGAATTGGGCCTAAAATGAAGGCTATCTCAATTCACAGAGAATTTCTTGGAAGACCAAAGATTTCTAGTCCATATGGAAACTACACTATCAGAACTGCAAAATCAAGAAGGGGTTCCACAAGGAAGCATTCTTTGGGTGACCCATTTCTGTGTTAAAATTAACCTCATATTAAAATTTCTAAGCCTGGTAGTCATATACTCCCTATATGTCAACGACTTTCTAATACTGTACAGATCTCAACAGATGCATACCATAGAAAGACAACTCTAACAATGCCTCAATAAAATGCACAAATGGGCCACGGAAAATGCAAATTAAGGAAATTGTACATCGACCCCTATTTAAAATTTGATGGAACAGAAATCCAGTAGTGGAACAACACAAGTTCCTAGGCATAATCTTTGATAAAAAGTTAACATTCATTCTCCATCTAAAATATTTAAAAATAAAATGTAGTAAAGTCCTCCAACTTCTGCATGTGGTAGCCCATGCTAAATGGGGAGCAGATTGACAAACATTAGTTAAATTATACAGATCACTACCACTCAAAACTGGATTATGCTAGTTCATATATGGGGTGGCGAGAAAATCATACCTAAAAATACTCAATGCAACCTATCATCAAGGCCTCAGACTAGTACTTGGGGCTTTTAGGACATCCCCAGTTATGCACCCACTCACATTCCAGGACAAGTTTCAGAGCATATTGAAAAAACTACCCTAACCATACACCCATCTATACAGACGGGTCAAAGTGTGAGGACAAGACAGGATGTGCAGCAGTGAGTCAAAATATTACAAAAAAAAAAGCACCTCCCAAAAGGAAATTTTATTTTCACCGCAGAGGCTTACACAATAGAGCTAGCTCTCAATATCATTACACAGAGCAAACAAAAAAATTTCTTAATTTTTTCATACTATCCGTCCTAATGGCTTTGAAGGAAAAAATATTTAACAACCACTCATTATCAAACTATTATGCAAAATGAGCACTACTTGCAAACATAACAACATCAAACTATGTTGGATTCCTAACCACATTGGTGTAGAAGGTAACAATAAAGCAGACTGACCAGCCAAATCAGTTTTAGATATGGATGTAGATTCAACGACCGAAATCCCATATGCTGACTTTAAGGAGGTCATTAACAAATACATTTGCAATTCAGCCTAAACTACGTGATTGGAAATTGGTTTTCAGATCTCAAAAGCAGTGGCCCGCTTACGCATCGGCCACACGAAAATAACCCACTTGTACTTGCTAAACGACAAAGATCATCTAGTATGCCAAGCATGTCAAACAGCATACGCTATTAAACATATATTAACTGAGCGTTCAGACCTTGCTCTCTCAAGACAAAATGCTTTAATATAAACATGTATGAGATCTTTGAGAAAGCAAAAGTGGATGACATAATATAATTTCTTAAAACAGTCAGCCTCTACCAAAAAATCAAAATCAAATAAGAATGTCAATAAAATCAATTTCTCTACAAACTGCATATCTGAAAAGAATCTATCAATGAAACCAGACTCCTGACGAAAACCCTCTTTGCAAACATACGTCAAAGAAATCTGATTTACAAATGGATAAAGAATACATATGGTATAGAAGGTAACAATAAAGAAGACCGAGCAGCTAAATCAGTTTCAGATTTGGATGTAGATTCAACGACCAAAATCCCAGATATCTTACAAATAATACATATTCTATTCAAACAAATCTATTGTAAAAAATCTTGTCAGCATTACATAACCCATTGAGGTGTTGATATGCTGTAAAACAAAATGAACAAAGCCACATATGGTCCAGTGCTACTGCTATTTATCTAGAGCTCCTTGATAAAATCCAAAGAAGAATCAGCAATATTATTGGCACTGATCTGGCATCTCAGCTTCAGTCACTTTCCCACTGCCATAAGGTTGTCTCTCTCTGCCTTTTCTATAAATGCTTTTGTGATAATTTTTCGGATGAGCTATTCTCTGAATTTAGGCGCAGGACAAGACTAGTGATGAGGTGTCACCAATTTACAGTTGGGGCTGGTAAGATGTAACCATAAATTATATGTTAGGCACATCCTTCTTCTTCAGGCTTTACATCGTCTTTGTCATTCTATCTCCTGGCCATCACATGACCTTTGTGACTATCTCAACAAAAGGGAGACAATCACCTATGTATCCCTATAAATCAATCAAGATGTTTTGAAGAACTCTGGAGAACATTCTCACCCCTCTAAATATTGGCATATCAGTCTCACACTGCTTTTCAGCAAATCTTCAAGGCTTTAATCAATGCCAAAGTGGTTAAGCATCTTATTTCTCATGACCTACTCTCTGACAAACAATATGGGTTCCATTTTGCCTGGTCTACTGCTCATCTGTTTACGGGCATAACTGAATATGTATATCAAGCTCTTAATAATAACGGCAAAGCTTGAGATGTGGCTCAAGATATCTCAAAGGCATTTGACAAGGTTTGGCATGCTGGTCTTCTATGTAAGCTTCAGGGTTATGGTATTACAGAATGATTATTCGGTTTAATACAATCATTCATATGAAATTGTGAAATGAAGGTTGTTCTGAATGGTCTCTCTCAAGTCCTTTCATACAAACGCGGGTGTTCCTCAAGGCTCTTATCATTGGTACTATGCTGCTTCTGATCTTCAGCAATGATCTCCCTGATGTCATCAGTTCCCAAGTAGGCATCTATGCAGATGACATAACTATTTACTCCTGTCTCAATAGTAAATCTAGCTGCTGCTCTTGAAAAAGAACCTCCAATCAGTGGTTAATTGGAGCAGGAAATGTCTTGTAAATTTGAATGCCTCCAAAACTAAACTGCTCTCATTCAACCCCCACAGAGAAATATCCCTGCCCACCATTGGTGTGGTTGATGCTTGACTCCAGGAGAGTGTCACGCCTTCTTGGCTTCACATTTTTGACTGAATTGAAGTGGAACAACTACATTGAATCAGTAGCTCCATCTACTGCAAGGAAAGTTTGCTCACAGTATCATGTCAGTAGGTTTTTACACATTTTTCTTGGCAGAATTTATTTTGCACATTTATAAATCTACCGTTCATCCATGCATTGAATACTGTTGCCATATCTAGTCTGGTGCCTCTGCTGTTCATCTCAAGGTTCTCAACAAAATTCAAAGAATAATCTGCAATGTAATCAATCCTGACTTGGCATCTCAACTTCAGTCACTTTCTCACAGACGTGATGTGGCTTTCCTCTGTCTTTTCTGCAAATATTTTCATGGCACTGCTCTGACAAGCTTTTTTCCTTGGTGCCTTGACTACATGGCTTTAAGTGTGCTACTAGATTGGCATCTAGGTCCCACTCTTTTACTGTTAAAATAGTTAAATGTAACCACCACTTCTACTCTAACAGTTTTTTTTCTTGCACTTCCTGACAGTGGAATTCCCTTCCACTTACTTGCTTCCCTGATAACTACAATCTTCAAAAATTTAAATGTAACATCAGTTGCCATCTTCTGTTGCCTTGATCCCCATTCATCTTTTATCCCCCCCCCCCCCATACCCAGTCTTTTCTTTCACTTTGTAACCTCCTGTGTACTAGTGGAACTCTAGACTTGCTTGGAGTGAAATGCTTAAAAATAAAAAAAAAATAAAGTAAGCATTGATAATAAAAACAAACTATACTGTCTTTTCAAAGATAAAATCACATTTCACTATTTTACTCATTATTCTCACTTTGCATATGAATATAATAAAATGGATTTAAAAAAAATATTTAAATACTGAAAACTTTAAATTATTTCATTGGGTCAAAATACTGACCATTTATTTTAATGAACTTCATGACTTTTTTTTTCTTTTATAGAGTAAGCCAACCCCCCCCCCCCCCTTACATACCCCGCCTTTCTATTTCAAGTTTTGGTAAATTCTGTTTTTTTTTCTGTTTTTACTTTTGGGAAATTTTATTTTTTCCATTTTTATAGTATTTTATGAGAAAACTGCGATACGATATGCTATAATTATTAATAAAACTGAAAGCAAAAACATAATTCAAAGTTTTATTGCATATAAAGAAATAGCAAATATCTACAAATCTTTTTTTAAATGTTAAAATCCAAAAATAAATGATATGTAAAAATAAAAAAGAAAGTCCAATGACTAGACAATAAAACAATAGAATGTGACAGCGCATAATTTATCTTTGAGGTCGAACTTTTAATCAGAGCTTCCTTCTTTAAGAATGCATTCAAAACACATTCAAATTGTTTTTGTTTTTTAAGTAAAAGAATTTAGATTAATTTATAATTATTGATTCATAATATAAAAATCACATTTAAAATATCGACAGCAAATAACTTGAATCTCAATAATAAATATCTAAATAAAGTCTAACATTTTGACTAAAATTTTACAAAACAGTAATTAAACCATAAGTGAATCTTTGTAACAAAATATCAAAAAGACAAATTAGACACATTAATTCAAAATTTAAATAAAATAACTTATTCCAAGTTGAAACACTGTTCAAATTTAAAATTGCTAATTTTGTAATTTGGGAAATATTTAATCTTCAAATCTCTTCTCTAAATGTCCATTGTAATACAACATTTTCAGTTGCTTGGTGTTCTCAGGGGCAAGACTTTCATGTTGTTTATTGAGTGAATGTTTATACTGAGAAAATGAACATTTCAGCATCTATGCTGGTAACAGGCATCCATATGACCTTATTGGCAATCTGTTCCACAACAGGAAACCTGCTCTTATTTGCATTCCAAAATGATGGGATATTAAAAGGATTTGTTAAAATTATCTTGGCAATTCACATACATTTGGAATTCTTCAAGAAGATCAGTAGAAGGACATTGCAAGTCCCTGATGGCTACAAAAGTCCCTAAATCATGGCCTATACAGGGTAGGCTGTCTAGGATCAAACAGGTGAGCTGCGTTGTAAAAGTCATACATGGGGTGAGTATCCAGGTCTTTATTCAGTTTTGAAAAAGATATGCTGAAAAAATCTTGGAAATTTGAGATAACTCTCTCCCTCTCTGTGGTTTCTAGTTCAGGCAGAAAACAGTCAGTTTCTAGGCCAAATGTTGATTTTGATGTACCAGTATGTAAATACTGTTTTACATCCTCCATCATGTTATATACAACATGTGCAAGCAAAGACTTACTTTCTTCTAAGTTTGTCAAAGCTGTTATTAAACGAATGCAGTTCTCATTTATAAAATGCAGATTTAGGTGCAAATTATGGTAAGAGGCATGATGTAGTTGACCATCATCTAATTCTAGAATTCTATCTAATGCAAGGCCATGGCTCTTTTCTTGCTTAAAGAATCCTTTATAAAACTGTACAAAGGATGAATGATATTCGGCCGCATTAAACCAGGAATTCCATCTGGTTGCCACTGGTACAGGGGGTAGTTTCACTTGTTCCTTAGGCAAGGAACCTTTAAGCCGTTTAAAGTATCATTTTTTCCAACTAGGCCTTTTTAAAAAAGGTTGACTTGATGAAAGTAATGAGCTGGGTAACATTATCAAATGCTGGCCAATGTGAAAATACTTCACCAACAAGATTTAAGATATGTGCTAAGTACAACACCTGGCAACTGTTAACAAAGACATTTGACAACACTTCCTTATGAGCTTTTTTGCAATAGGCTGCAAAAATCTGTTACAAAGGCTTTAATATCCACAAATGCAATATCCACGAGTTACAGCTTGGATGCATACCTGACTTACAGTTTGATGATTGCATTCTCCCAAGGTTACAGCATCAATGATAAATGACTCCTCACAAATGCTTGCAATTACATTCCAAATGCTGTGGTCACAACAGACAGTTGTTTTCTCTATTATGATGCTGACTGATTGATTAGTAAGCTTGGCTTTCAGGGCATCAAAGTGTCAATCAATTTTGGTAGATGAAGTTGCCTAACACAATTGACACTTGGAATAGCACCACCTTCTTTACAATGTTTTAATATGAATGGCCTTATTTTGTCAATTTTGTGTAGGGGGGAATGTCAGACAAAATGCACATTTTCAAAAAATCAAGGACAAAATCATCTCATGCCTTTTTACTCTTTAACAAAGTTGTGATTGTCTTCTGTTTCAGTTGAGCCAACTTTTTTGAAGGCATTTTTGTCAAATGAGTTTTTGATTTGATGTAATCTTTGGTTGTGTCAACCCTAAAAATATCAACACTATGGAGACAATTTGCAAAATAACATATTTTCTTTTGCATAAAAGTCATCAGGGAATTGCTCTACTCTGGATTTAGCACACATTTTAGATACTGGGGTGGGTTTTTTTTTTTTTTTTTTTTAATTTTTTTTAAAGAAGGCTCAACTTTTGAGGTTGATTTACAGTATTGACTTTATTCAGTCACCTTGGCAACTTGTTGCTTATTCATACAACTGGCTTAGATTACAAAATATAAATAAAATATGAAAAAATAATCATTGATAGTTAATGTTGTTAAAGGATTTTTTTTATTCAATTTAAATTTGTTTACAATGGTGAAGCACTGAAGATGATGCAATTATTAATTTGGGAGAATCGCTGTGACAGCTTAGATAAACCAGTTGTTTCATAGAATGATGTTTTTGGAGAATTTTTTTTCTTTATATTTAAATTGTATGGTAGGCACATGATAGCATTTACTTTTCTTTCATATTCATAAAATAATGTTACAAATTGTTTAGAATCTTTTACTTTTAAATTGTGTGAGGCCTTAAAGGAAATGAATTTATTAAAATTATTTGTTTGCTCTTCATCTCTCTCTCTCTCTCTCCCCTCAAATTTTGACATCAACTAATGTATATCTTCCCCATTTCCACTTGAGCAATGGATCTTGGTGGCCACAACCAAGATGTGACCTTCTGACTTTCATCTTGTTTGCTACATACAGTTTTTTAGAAAAGTTTTAAAATATTTAAATATAGATTAGCCAACATATTCTCAGAAAATCGACAACCTACTTTTCTTTTTTCTTATGCAAACAGTCTTGTTCTTAATTATTATTCTGGTTTTATAAGGAAAATAACTACAAATATTTGTAAAAACAAATTTTAAGGAAATAAGTACATTATGCTATTGTTATAATGTAACAGTTATATTTATTAAAATGTTTAACAAAATTGGAGGGACAGTTATTAAGTTTTGAAAGAATTAATAAAAGTGTAAGAAAAATCAATTAGTTTATTTATTATTGAAAATTGCATTAAAAACCCTGATTCCATTTAAGACTAACAATTCCATGATTTGTGGTGTGTGTATATATATATATATATATATATATATATATATGTGTGTGTGTGTATGTATGTATAAAATATTTGTGTGTGTGTATAACAATACAGTTTTAAGGTATGCTATATTTATGGGTAAAAGTGCTCAATATCAAGGATAGAACATGTGTAAATATAAAGTGGACTCTGAGGTCAACACTGAGTAGCGACAGTCTGTTTCATGCTTTTACGCAATCTTCATGTGGCTCAACTAATATATATATATATATATATATATATATATAGCCCATCATCTGATAGTTAATGTACCCTTCTGGATCCTGCTTGATAGTTCTAAGGATAAAAGGAGTTATTTGGTGGTGTCCATCTTCTTGCTGAATAACATGCAACAGATTTTACTGAGTTACATGATACCAACAGTATGGAGTTATCTCTTATCTTTATGAGGGAGGTGGATTTATGCTTTTTCCAGTAGTATTAGTACTAATGTTACTACTACTACTTCAGTTAGCATTTGAAATCTGAAATATTCCTTGTTGTTAATCATTAGGTCAACTCCAAACATCCATTATCATGACTGTATACATGTGAAATATGTATTGTCTATTGTGATCAGTTGAAGAGCAACTTGTGCTTTCATCAACGATGTTTGCGTTGAATACTTGAAATCAACTGCAAAGAGCTTGTCAGTGATGTAGAAGTGCTTGAACGAAGTCAGTGTGACAGCATTGGTGCAACAATTCTGAAATATAGATTGCATTTTGGTCATGTTTCTTGCATGAGTGATAACAAAATTCCAAAGTAGTTTTTGTATGGAGAGCTTGCTTATGGAAAGTAACTGGCATATAAGCATATTACTGTTTACATTTAGTTTCATGAAGAGTTTATGAAAGTAGAGATATTTTGAAAATACATTTATTTGCAGTTATTGAAGTTGCTTTCAACATTAAAAAAATTGTCTGTTTGAAGAAAGTTGAACAAAAAGAGCTTGGAATGTCAAAATTTGGAGCGTTGGGATTCGATACAATAACATAAAATATTGTTGTGGGGCTGTGCGTAATTCGGCCGTTTAGAATAATCAAACGATTTTCATTGAAAGAATAAATTTCAATTGAAACGATAACATAGTTTCAACAAATGAAAATTAATATAATGACAAGAATACAAGCAATTGGTCATAGATTGGAAAGTAATGTCTTTTTGTTTGGGTTATAGAATTCTGAAATAAAATATAAATTATCTTTGTGTACATATGTGAGAAACAATGAAATGTTGTTATGTGTGTTTGTGTGAAAAAGTCAACATGTGTGTGGGGTTCATAGTAAAGAGGATACAAGAAATAGAATTTGTTCCTTATTGTGGATGGTGATGCCGTAGTCTGAAGCTGTCTCTTTGAAGCTTGTCAGTGCACTTGCTTTTAGCATAAGATTGTGAAGTTCACAAGTGATTGTGGCATGGACCTTGATGACTGCTGTGTGTATCCTGTTTGGGGCCAGATTTTGTGTTTTATACACTTTCTTGTAACTCTATTCTTTTCCCAACTCTTTATATATGACTTCTGGCAAACACACAAAATACAAAGTTCACAGAGTTTTATATAGTAATAAGATAGATATATATTATATGAGTTTCAAATTATATAGACCAAAAGATTGCTAGCATCCACCTGATATTTCTATGCTTTTCTCATGTTGGTTGCTCTACGGCTGGACCCCCAAACAACCTTTTCAGACTCACATCCATTGGGAGAAGCACTAATATTGTGTACCCAAGATTTCTGCCAAACTAATTTTTCTTGTCAGAATTTATTTTGCACATTTATAAATATATCATTTGTCCGTCCATTGGATACTACTGCCATATCTGATCTGGTGCACCTGCCATATATCTCAAGATTCTTAACAAAATCCAAAAAGAGATCTGCAATGTAATCTATCTTGACCTAGCATCTCAGCTTCAGTCACTTTTCTGATCAATGTAATGTGCTTTTTTCCTTAGTGAATGAATTTAAGCATGCTACTAGATTGGCAACTAAGTTTTACTGTTGAACTAGCTAGATGCAACCACCACTTCTATTCCAAGTTTCTTTTCTCGCACTTCTCACCTGTGTAACTCTCTTCCAATTCCTCACTTCCATGGTAACTACATTCTTTAAAAATTTAAATGCAATGTCAATCACCATTTTCTATCTTCCTGAACCCTGTTTCTTCATTGTCCTTTTCTCACCTCTCATTAAAGTTTTTTCATTTGCTTTCACTCCATATAACTCCCTGTGTCCTAGTGGCATTATTATAACCTTGCAGTGCATGGGGTGAATAATTAAAAAAAAAAAAAAAAAAAGAAAAAAGAAAAAAAGACTTAAGAGAATACATTTTTTTTTGTTCTGGCCATCAGAATATTTTTTTCATGAAAAATTATTTTTGATCTATAAATCATCTTTTTTTTCTTCCATTTGTTGTGTTACTTAAGATGAAAATATATTAAAGAACATAGATTTCTTTTTTTACCGTGGCAGTGCAAATAGGCTTGCTAGTACAGTTATAATACACATTTGTTTGTGTCTACTAACCTACTTTATTTCGCTTCTCACATCAGTAAACTCAGATGAGTTTCTGCCTATATTTTTGCAATATCAGCAATAAGACACGTTTGTGTTCATTTCAAATCTCAGTTTTGATGATTTGATGTCTTTTTTTTTACTTTTCAGACTTATAAAATCTTACCACCTTTTAATATATATATATATATATATATATATATATATATATATATATATATAATGTATGTGTATGAAAGAGAGAGGCAGTTTTGATGTAGGAATCAAGACTCTATGGTGACTGCCAAGGTGATCCATGTCAGGCCTGCCAACAATGCTACTGGTGGTGGACATGTGGAGACCTAAATTACTACTAAATAACAATTTCAGTGGTGATTATTTTTAGCAAGGAACTTGTCAGTAATGTCTAGTAATTAGTCAGTTAGTAACTATATATAATATTAGAAAGTGGCTTACAATTATTGACTTATTTCCATAAATACAAATGTACAAAGAAAGAACAAAAATAACCTTTTCTAGTATAAAATAAATAAATGCAAAAAAAATCACTTTATTTGCCATAAATTAGACATTTTTAGATGATATTGCAAAAATAAGGTCTTAATTTTTTTATAGCAATTGATTACAGAATATATAAAACTGTATAATACAATCAGAAATCAATTTCAGCATTTTACAAAATTGTGAATCAACAAGATGTGAAAATATTTCAGAAATAATAATTTTGATAATCTTTACAAAATTTATTGTGATTTCTGTTACATGTACAATTTGCTTCAGAGAAGATGGAAGAAAATACTTATTTCACTATGATACAATAATGGATATTAACAGTAAGTTTTAATCAATTTACATTAACAATAACACAAAATTAATTAACAACGTAATTTGGGAAGCTAACCAATAAATGTAAAAAGGAGAGAAATTGAAAATAAAAAATATCTGGTAAATATTTATCTGAATTAATAAGTATGTACATATTTTTTACTACTTGAAAAAAATATGAATTATTAATACTGATTGTGTAGTCTTAAGGAGAATTGTACAAACATTTTTATCTTATAAATAAAATTTTAAGATAATTTCAAAACTTTTCTTGCCAGTTCTTGAGTTGTCTTAAGTTAATCAAACAATAATTTTTGACAAATATATTTGACAATGTAATCTTGTGCTCGCTTTTCATATTGAAATGATACATATCAAAAACTAATATAAGGATTTTTGTCAAAGAAATTCTGCAATTTAACAACACCAAACATTATAAAACAGAAAAACTCCCACTGAACTGTGGTATCCAGTGGAATTTTTAAATTTCCACAATCTATTTCTTTCAAAAAATGTCCATATTCTTGAAAATTAAAACTAGTATTATTAAATATTTCCTCTTCTGTGGGATAATCTTTTCTTGTAAAAATAGCCTGCTACATACAAAAGTGACATTTTAATATCTTTAGGTATACTAGTTTTAAGGTTTGGTAACTTATCAAATGTTTGGTATTCTATTTCATCCAGCAAATGTCCACATTTTAAGCAATTATAGCTTAGATCAAAGTTGTATTCTTTGACATCAACATGTAGATGTAGTTTACTTTTTTCAGTATGAAATTTTTCAATAACATATTGAACTATTATAAAATATACACCTCCACAAAATTTGTCTTAATTTTCCAAATTGATTTTCTAATCTGTGGTAAATTCATCAAGCATAACAAAATTAAACCCACTGTTTAGCAAATATCTGCAAACATCAATTAAGCCATTGCATTGTATGTTCAATGGCCAAACTAGTATCTCTTGTTAATGAATTGGATTTTCTAAAAAGAATTGGTTTCTTATCAAAGATATAGACTGATGTATAAACAACATATCCTATTTTTTATCATTTTTTCAAATAAATTGTCCTTATCAAATGGAAATTCTTGACTTAAACAAAATACCTAGGATTATTTTGCAGTGTGCAAGCAAATAAGCTCTGGGTTGCTAAAAATGTTCCATACAAAATAGGCATTTAAAATTCATATAAACTGGATTTGGCATTAAATAACCCTCAGTGGTTGATATGCCATAAAACCCAAACAAACAAACAAACTTGTTAATGATTTCATTTTTCTTCCTTGTTTTCCTGCCATTCATTTTGTCAATGTCCCCAAATTAGAAAGAAATAACAGATGCTCATCAACTAAATCTGACATCACTTTTTTCAGTGGATCATTTTTCTTAGTGTCAGCATGTATTTCTTTGACACAGTTTTCCAAAAGTTTAAGACTTTTGCAATTAAATTTACTGTTTCTGCAGTATCCTCCCCATTTAATAATGGGTGTATTTTAATGGTAGCTACATTTTGATCACAAAAAACTTTTAAACAATCGGAAAAATTTTATTAGCTTTGACAGCTTAAATTGAGATTTTTCAATTTTACAATTTCCCATTTTGCTCATTTTTTTTTGCCTTCAGAATAAAACCGTAATTCAGAAGTAGGTTCAGTAAACCAGTTTTTCTGAGTATTTTTAAAAAGGTGCACATAATCAAAAAGCAAGTACAAGCTATTTATAGTTATACAAGGATTATTTCTTTTAAAAAGTGTCAAATTTCTTGAAAATGTTTCATATAAAAAAAGTTGCATCTAATTTTGCAACTGGGATCATTTTAAGTAAAAATTTTGGTCCACCATTTAAACATTTTATCATGATGCCCATTATTGTTTTTGCTAATCCCCCAGAATTTTAAGTTAAACCAAATAAATTTCTTCCATATTATAGAGCAACTTTGATATACACTTTAACAACTAAAAGAAGACACTTTTTCTGATTTTCAGAAATTTAACTAAAAATATCACCAAGAAAATTGAAATCATCTAATTTTGAGATTTTTGATGACAAAGCTGAATGTTCTCACACTGGGTAACATAAAATCATCCTGAAATCTGTTATATAATGACTGAGATGGAGCAAAATATTCAAATGTTGTGATATAAATATCAGAATCGTAATGTCTTGTGCCAATCCTTTGTGTTGATATAACATTAATATGTTCATTAAAGTTTTTTTCTTATCAATTTTCAAGTTACTAAGATAATGTATTGCGGCATTCATTTGTGACCAGTGCTGAAACATTGATATTTGACTTTTTGAAAGAGAAAAAATTGTTGTGTGTGTGTGTATATATATATATATATATATATATATATATATATATATATATATATATATATATGCCAGCATAGTAACATTTGAATCTCAAGTTTTCAAACATTTTAATTAAAAACACTGGAATACCTCCAGTGAAAAATTCAGTAGATTGGATGAACAACTGATTGATTTATAGCATGTAACTGTTGATCCTGTTGATCAATATTCTGATAAAAAAAATTTCAAAAGTGAGGATTTTGTCCTTTTCTAGAAATTTTGCCAACTCATCATTTTGCACAGAAGCAGAAGTTTTATTTGTTCTTGGTTTTGGTTGAGGGCTAGGTAATACACTTGATGGCAAATGATCAAATACTGAGGGTAGATTTCTGGGTCATACTTTTCTTCTAATAAGCAAGGTTTCATAATCAAGTGGAAAATGCCTTTCACAAACAACAGTGTTTGGTTTGTCAAGGGCGTTGTCTTGAGGTATAGCTTTTAACCATTGTTCTCACTCATTCTGATCTTGGAGAAGACAAAATACACAAACCTTATTTTGGTCATCATTTTGAGAAAGGTTTTGGGCTAATGAAATTAAAAAATATTAACTATTATTTTGTAAAAATTACATGGTGCTTCTAAAAAGTGTATGAACCTTATATTCTAAGGTCTGGAAGGTTTGGACATTGGAATTTAGGTTTCAGAATTTAAAACTTAAAGCCTGTATGAATGTGGGAATCTTTTACAGACTAACATGGATAAGAAATGGCAGGATGAAGGAATTTGGGATTCAGACAGGAATTTTACAGTTTGGAAAATAAAATTTTGGATATTCATATTTTACGGGGGAGGGGGTGTAGTGGTGCAGCTCAATCACCTCCTCCCCCATAAAATATGATTACCTAAACAAAATTAACCAGCTTAATATTTTTACAGTATTTTTTAAAAAAATTTACTGTAAAAATATTAAACTGCTTAGTTTTGTTTTATATTTTTAATAACAATGCTAGTAAAATTCATTTTTTTAAATACCCATAAATAATTATTTAAAAAAAAATTTTAAGTCAATATATTTGTTGTTATAAAGAATAATATCATAGACAAAATATTAAATTAAATTTTTATTCAATTTTTTTCAAATAGGCAATTTCTGTATAGTAGAAAAGGTAAATTAGCAGTGTAAAAAAAAAAAAAAAAAGTCACATTCATTTTTTTCTGTTTTTTACAAGACAGTATGAACATATTTCACGTGTATGTTGATACTAAGAAAATACAAATTACTCATTAAAAAATGAATTTTATAATCAAGATATTAATTATTATGAAGAATAATAACATAAAGAAAAATTTAAAATAATCACAAAAATGTCAAAAAGAGAAAGATGATATCGACAAGACAATGTCTCTTTTACATCTTTGTGGTATATTTTTAAGGATATTTGTAAAATATTAAATTTATTATTGAATTTAATTTTTGACATTAACTTTGTGATAAATTATTTAATACAACATTTTTCATTAATTTTACAGTGAAAAAGATCACATTTTTATTTTTTAATGTCTCATTTACGAAGGAGAGAAAAATTCAACACACATTTTAAAAAAATACCTGTTAAAGAAAAACATAAATTATTCATAAAAAATAATTTTATACTTGTCATTGTTGAAGAAAAATAGAGAAAAATTATTAAATTTAAGTTAACCTTTACCATGCTGCAGGTGAAAATTGTTGCTGTAGAATTCTCTCCCTTTGCTACTCTAGGCGCATTCTGTTGCCTTGAGACAGCTGCTATAAATAAACAATTGTTAACTGTTATTTCCGGTATTTAAAGCTGGAAATCACCTAGTACTTCTTTGGAATAAGGTTAAACTTTCGTTTTCTAATGTCATTTTGAATTCTTCTAGACTCTACACAAGGAGTAACACTGATTAAACCCATGTTAATTTATCCAACAAAGCCTTTATTCAGGAGTTTTTTGTTTAGGACTCTGATGATGATTTTGAAGGCTTAAGTAGATATTGACGGTGAAGTTGTCGAATATGATAACCATGCTAGTGATGTGGAGGAATGCGATGATGACCACTAGCAGCTACTATCATCCATGCCTAAGTAATTTTATGTAAACTACTGGTGACCATAAATATACCTGATAGCCTTTCGGAAAGTGAATTATTTTGTCTACTTATAAATGACGAAAAAATAACTTTATTCATCAATGAGACAAATATGAGTCAGATGAATGAAAGAGCAAACAAATGATATGTGTCTTCTCGTATGGAAACACGACGAATCATATCACTTTTTTCACAAAATGAAAGCCTTCTTAGTGATTTTGCTTCTTATTGCACCCCCAGAACTCCACAAGGAGTAATAAAAGTTAAAGTACATTGAATTATTTGATTATTTTTTAATGTACAGTGTAACCCGGATATAAGAGAGTTGTCGGGACCGGAGAAGAAGTATCTTATATCCGGGTTTGGTCTATTTTGTTTTATTAACACAGGCTCTAATTTGGGACCAGAGAAAATCTATCTTATATCCGGGTTTATCTTATATCCGGATCTCTTATATCCGAGTTACACTGTATTAATTTTTATTTCGGGTTTCAATTTTTTGTTTTGTTTTTAACGTCAAAGCATGCATGCAAAACCTAATGCTTTGCATAAAAATATTACTCATTCCTTCTTTTATTAGTGTACAAAAATTAAACTCTATATGCACAATACAAATAAAGTTATAACAATTTTAAAACAGTAGGTGCTCATGTCTTTGCACCCTCAAAAAAAATGCAGTGGCAGGGGAGACAACTCTAGAAAGAAATCATCATGGTAAAGGTTAACATTAATTTATGTGATAAATTCTTAATGACACTTACTTGTGAATTTCACATTGAAAAAGTTTGTTTAAAGGTAAAATATGCAAAGTTCAAATAAAATGAATAAACATATACTTACTTCAGCAGCTTAAATAATAATCTTAAGTTAATCCAAAGGTAAAACAAAAATTTCTTTTAAAAGAAAATGAATTTTTTAATCCAATTCCTGCAATGAACTTTCACATGTTAATCATTTGCCCCTACTAGCTTTACTTGATTTCAAGTTTTGGGTTATAGATCGCTTTGGTGACTGCCCAAATATACAATTTTATATATATATATATAATACATATATTGTGATGTCTAATCTGGGGGGGTCATAGAAATTTTTGAACCTCCATGATAGACTTTCTCTCCCATGGGTCCAGTCGAGTGCAATAATTTCTCAACCAACCTGTAGCAGAAGCCAAATTTTACAGTAGGAAAAGCGATAGATGTAATTTTTTTTATTTAAAAAATTTTTTTTTTTTAAGCACCCCCCCCCCCCCCCCCCCAAAGCAAGGCTGGAAGCCACTAGCATGCAAGGGGTTACAGAAGGTTTGGAGGAAGAGCAGATAGGAGTGGTAAAGGAGAGGATGTGGAGAAAGATAGTGGATCGATCAAGTCAAGGGGGTTACAGAAGATTTGGAGCGAGAGCAGATAGGAATGAAAGGTGAAAGGATGTGGAGAAGGGAAGTGGATAGATCAAGGCAACTGGAGATGTTGATTGACGTTACACTTAAATAGTTGGAGATTATATTTGTCAGGGAAACAGGAATAAGGAAGGGAGTTCCACAGGCGAGATGTGCAAGACATGAAGCTATTGGAGTAGAAGAGACGTCTACATCTTTACAGTTTCAACGGTGAAGGGGTGGGAACGGGATGCCAGCCTTGTAGGACGCTTAAATTCATGAGGCCTGGGAACCAGCAAAATTTATGCCTTGTTGAAAAATTAGTTATTGTAAAACACTTAAATAACCCTATCTTATTAAACAAGAGAAATGAATTGATGGTTACACGTAGGCATACAAATAAATATCTGCTGAAATATGTTAATTCAAATTAATTTTAATGTATGTATAATATAAATGCTGGTTATTTTAAATGCAAAATATATTTTAAAAATAAAAAGCTGTTATCCTTATATCGTATATGAACTGTGCCAATATTGCGTTAACAAGATATTTATATTAAAATTTAAATTGCATAACAGTCAGTCTGTATTCAGCACCTGAAGATTGGGTTATACATAATACCCAGTCGTGTTATCAGTGTGGGATAATATGTATATTTATTAATATATACTTAATAGCTCTGTTATATTACAGTAAGCACTATTTTATTAACACCAACACTATATGTGTGATATTTTTTATTAGCTCCCGAAAAGAAATTTATTCAGTCGAGCACTGTGGGGAGAAAGCGTGAATTTGTAAACAGTGACTATTACTGCTAATAATGCAAGACTCTCCCAACTGATTGAGTTCTCTAGGTCACTAGCATGTTTATGAAAAACTAAATTTACAAAAATTCACCTTTCTCTCTGCTGGGTGCTGATAGTCTAGGGGTTAGAATCTCCAACTGATGCGAAGTCGGTTGGGTTTCAGTCCTGACCTGAAGTGATTGTATGTCTAGCCATACTGATGAGCTGTAATACAGTGAAACAGTCTGTTTGTGGATGACTATATATATATAAATTTCAAGAAAAGATGAGCTACTCTAAAAAGAATGTGCCTAAAAGTTTCTTACTGGCAAAAAAGTGCTTGATGCCATAAGAAATGACAGAGCTTTGATATATTAAAGTAAAAATCCAGGTAGGCAGTGACTGGCCATGACTGCTAGTTTCATGTTTGCATGGAATCATCAGACAGTTGGTGGCTGTAGTTTGTAGAAGGTTACTCTATATACCACCAGACAAATTCAAGATGGTGAACCAACCAAAACCGCCCGGGGAGGATAAACGATCCAGCCAAGATCAAAAATAGCTGAAAACTAAAAAAATAAATAAATTCTACTGGAAAAGGCTTGCTGGTATAGCAAAGAAAAGTGCTCAATGACATTGGTAATAATAGCGCCACGGTAAATGATCTAAAGCTTGAAACCAAAAAAAGAGCTCTACTGAACCGGGCCACTAAAATCCTGTTAGAGCATATAGAATTTTAGAGAAAGATGACTTTAAAAAGAGTTTGCCCAAAAGTTGCTTACAGGCCAAAAAGTGCTCAAAGCCATAAGAAGTAAAAAGATACTCATACATATATATATATACATATGTATATGTATATATATATATATATATATATATATATATATATATATATATAGCTTTTTATTTATATTTTATTTTTTTTTAGCATAATTGATAAATACAAAATTATTGGGTATGGAAAACAGCAGTTTTTAATTGGAGTCTGAACACAAGATTTCATTTCACATGAGACTGAAATTTCATGACATATTAGTTTGGTCAGAATGTCCTGACTTCCTTAGGAAGCAGAAAACAACAAAATTTTATGGAGCAACATGAAAATTTATTCTTCAAAAATAAAATCCCTCATTCTCAACGATCTTCTGCCAGCAATCGGCCAGCATCCAAATCTGTCCCAGATACCAGTCCCCTGGCTTTGAATAAAAAAAAAAGCTGTAAACAAATTTCCTTCACTTCATTAAAATTGTTGAATTGCTGGTTGTGGAGGAAGTGTTTCCATTGAGTGGAATAGGCTATAGTCACCCAAAGCAGTGTTGGGACTGAATGGTGGATGTGGAAGAATCTCAACACTGTCCATCTGTTTGAATTTCTTAGTCAACTTGGCAGTGTGTGGCCTCACAATGTCTTGCTTGACCAAAGCAGGATGTTCCTTTAGTTTGTTGTATACGCAGTCTAGCTGCTGGCAATACAGTTTAGCTTTGATTGCACAACCGTTGGGACAAGCTCAAAATGCAGTACTCTTTGGAAATTCACCAGACAGTGATCAACATTCGTTGTTTTCTTTCCACTTCCTAAGTAAGTCAGGACTTTCTGGCCAACCTCATATATATATATGCTGAAATGTGATGTTTCTGTATATTTCAGGGTGGGGATTGTGAATTTTATGTTTTTACATTAAAATGAAAATGGAGGAAAATGAGTGTCATTTTTGTAATTTGATTCTTATTTATTTCTGGGAAGGAAAAAAATGCTGCTCAAACAGCAAAAAAGTTATGTGCCATTTATGAAGATGGTGCCGTAGATGAGAAGAATCACTTATTGTTTGTAAATGATTCACTAGTTTTAAGAAGTGGAAATTTTGACCTGGAAAAGCAAAAACATTCCAGCAGGCTTGAAGTCATCAATGACAAAATCAAAATGTTGATTAACCCCTTTCCTGGTAATTATTTTGGGGAAAAATGTTTCATTTTCAGACAAATTATTTTATTTGTTTTTCATATAGTAACTAAGAAACTGAGGCACCTTGAAGTACCCAAACAGTGGCTAACAACTCTACCGGACGTATGAGTTGACAGTTGGACTCGTTTTAAGCTCAGCAAGGCATAAAAAGAACTACGGTCGATGTATAAACATGTCTGTAGCTGGGTTTTCAACATTGTTTTGAACATGTTTATATTTCTGATTCTGTAAAAGACACTTTTGGTAAAAACATATATACATGTTTATGCTGGCGAAGGGGTTAAAAATAACTTGGGTCACATGATATGGGATGTTGCAGAGATACCCCACATACCTCATATGAGTGGTAAGAATTAAGAAGATAAAGATTGACATTGCATTTTAATTTTTGAAGATCAAATTTGACTGTAAAGCAAGTAGCATGAACGGTTTCACAAGCAAGAAAGGTGAGTGAAGAACCTGTTAGCTTACAGTTATATCTAGTAATTTCAACTGTAAAATGATGAAACCTTACCACCAACCTGGTACTTTGCTTAAATTCATAAAGTCTAGGTACCATAGAGGAAAGTTCATCAGAACAATTACCATGAAAGGATTTACAAGTATTTATAGAAAAGGTGCAGAAAAGTATTCGTGGGTAAGTGTCTGAAGACAAGATGCCATATCATTATATTCATAAAGTTTAGGTACCAAATAGGAAAGTTCATCAGCTTTTTGTCTCTTGATGATTTTGTGGTGCTGCTTTTTTGTAAGTTTTGCCACTTTCACTTAATTCTTATTTAGGATTGTAGAATTCTTTGCAAGAGTCGTACCAGAAATTCATCAAGTTAGATTAAGCGCTGAAGTATGAGGTACGAAACCCTACCAAACTGGAGCACCTTATCCAATGGGTAGATATTCCAGCTCGTAAAATTTTTCATTTTCCTTTTATTTTCTTGTTTTAATGGCATATATCATTATACTTTCTCACTAAGTCTTATAATAAAGCAAAAACAGAAATCGATACTGAAAACGGGTAAAAAAACTGAATTCTATGCTGAAAACAGAAAAAAATCCTCAGAATCTCTTAAAACCGGAAACAGAATTCAGGAAAATTTAAACGGAAAATTGGTCTTTCTACACATATATTCTGGTAGGATTATATTCAGCACAGTGGAGAATGATGTGTAAATAGTGTAATGGTTATTAGTGCAGAGAGTGGAATTGGTGAGCTGAGTTCAAATTCCAGGTTTGTCTGTTGTGTTCACTTTTGCATAAATGCCGTTTGGAAAAATCAAGAATCTTCTCCCAGCTTGACCCCAGTTATGGGTTAAATAGCAGAGTAGACTGGGTTTTCTAATCTTGACTGGCAACTAGTCTAATAGAAAGAAAAGTCTCAATTCTAAACCATGTAGAAAGCAACAGGAATTCATTCCACTGTCTTTCCTCCCAAAAGGTTGTGGCAGTTTGGAGATAATAAAGAAAATTGAATTTGTGGAGAGCCATGATTACCTACACCTTGAAAAGACATAGCATTAAAAAGAAAAAAAGAAATGGTAACGGCATTTTTACTCATGACTATCTGAGTTTGGTTGTTTACATGGAAATGAAATGTAATAAAATATCCTTTTGTTTGACTGGTCAGTCAGTTTTGTCTAAGGTAATTAACAATAGAGGGTTTTTTGTTGTTGTTGTTTTTACTTATTTCACCCTCAAGTAAGGCAATAATGTCACGAAGATGCAAGAGGTTACTGAGAGTGGAATAGATTGAGCATATTTTAGTAAAGAGAAAGGACAATAAAAGAACAAGATCCAGAAAGATGGAAGATTATGATTGACGATGCATTTAAATTTTTGAAGATTGTCGGTGACAGGGAAGCAAGAAATCAAATGAGTTCCACAGGTGAGAAGTGCTCAAGCAAATGTTATAAAAAAAAAAAATGATAAAATTTAGTGTTTAAACCATCTAATTACATTTACATAGAAAAATTATCATAAATAGTCTCTTACCTCTAAAGTTTCTGTATAAACAACATTTTCAACAAAATGTCTATTTTCTAAAATTCTTTTTATAAAACTGGCCACTCAGGTTCAAAGGACATAATGAGGAAAGAGGGTTTGGAAAATTTGGCATTCACAGAACATAATGAGGAAAGAGGGCTTGGAAAATTTGGCATTCACAGAACATAATGAGGAAAGAGGGCTTGGAAAATTTGGCATTCACAGAACATAATGAGGAAAGAGGGCTTGGAAAATTTGGCATTCACAGAACATATTGAAGGCCAGGGAGACAGGAATACAGTATCTAACCTACCTAACAAACTTGCGTAAGTCGATGGCAGGACAGGGTTTAGGAGAGATAGCAAAAAGACAAAATTTACAAAGAGATACAAAGGACATGAAATTCTTTGTTCTGTTTGCAAACGTGCTGATGGGATGGCACAGAGGAGAAGCCCAATACCAGTCGTACAAAAATATATTATGATAAAAGTTCTCGTACCTCCTAACATTTCTGTATAAACAACGTTTTCAGCGAGATTTCTATTTTCTAAAGTTTTTTTTGTCATTATGCTAAGTCCACTTGAATATCAGACTCTGGACATAGCTACATCAAGCTGACCATGAGAGAAACATTTGAATAATTTTCTAGTTTATATTAACCCTTTGAACCCTGACCACCTGAAGAGTATGGATTTCTCTCCTTGGGACCTATCTCTGCTGTACATGACTCTGGCTGGTATATGCACTTTTGCACAGTGGCCGGTATGCCAGCCACTTGGGTTCAAACAACACAATGATGAAAGAGGGCTCGGAAAATTTGACACTCACAGGACTTGTAAGAGGGACAAGGGAAACACTATGGACAATTTCTTGATACACTTAGTCCTCAAAAAAGAAATTTTAAGGAAAAAGAATATAAAATTCTATATAAGAATATAAAAGAATATAAAATTCTATAAAAGAATATAAAAGAATAAAAAAAAAAAAACTACAAAATATTTCTTGTCTGTTTAACAAAACATACATAAAAGAAGGATTGATGCCAATCACTTTAATCGTTATTTTTAGTGGATATTCATATTTGAGTAGACACTGTTTATTTATTAAACAGTATATTTATTTTTGTCTACTGTCCTGAATATTCCTCAAGTAGGCATCAATGCAGATGGCACTACAATTTACTCCTGTCTCAATAGTAAATCTGGCATTGCTGACAAAGTTAATTTGGCTGTTGGTCTTGAAAATGACCTCCAATCTGTGGTTGACTGGGGCAGGAAATGGCTTGTAAATTTTAATGACTCCAAAATGAAACTGCTCTCATTTACCCGCCATAGAGAAACTTCCCTGTCTACTATCAGCATGGCTGATGCTCAATTTCACGAGAGCCTTCTTGGTCTCACTCATGTTTTTCACTGACCTGAGGTGGAACAACTACATTGAATCAATAGCTATATCTACGGCAAGGAAAGTTGGTTCTCTGTTGCGCCAGGTTTTTCTCATCCGAGTCCACAGAGACAGATATGCAATGTGATTGGCCCTGATCTGGCATCTCGTTTACAGTCGCTCTCTCATAGACGTGCTGTCACTTCCCTCTGTCTTTTCTACAAATAGTTTCGCTGTAACTGCTCTGACAAGCTACTTTTGCTGGTTCCCAAACTGCATGAATTTAAACGTGCTGCTTGGTTGGCATCTCAGTCCCACCCTTTCACTGTCAAAATGGTTAAATGTAGTTGTCTCTTCTACTCCAATAGCTTCATGTCTTGCACTTCCTGTCTGTGGAACTCCCTTCCTCTTACTTGCTTTCCTGATAGCTATAATCTCCAACTATTCAAATGCAATGTCAATCGACATTTCTAGATGTCTTGATTTAATTCCCCGTCCTTCTCTTCATCCTTTCATCTATCACGCCTCTTTACTCTTGCACCCATTCTCTGTAACCCCTTGTGTGCTAGTGGCACTCCCGCCTTGCTTGGGGTGAAATGCTTAAAAAAAAAAGATACTACAAATCTATCATTCATCTTTGCATTGAATATTTTTGCCATATATGGTCTGGTGTCCTTGCTGTTCATCTTGAGGTTCTCAACATAATCCAAAGATAGATATGCAGTGTGATAGGTCCTGACCTGGCATCTCAACTCCAGTCACTTTCTCAGACGTGATATGGCTTGCCTCTGTCTTTTCTAAAAATATTTTCATGGCAACTCCTCTGACGAGCTATTTTCACTGGTGCCCCAACTGCATGCTACTAGGTTGGCATCTTGGTCCCACCATTTTACTATCAAAACAGTTAAATGTGACTGCTTCTTCTACTCCAACAGCTTCTTCTCTTGCACTTCCCAACAGTGGAACTCTCTTCCTCTTAATTGCTTCTCTGATAACTATAATCTTTTAAAAATTTAAATGTAATGTCAATTGACATCTTCTGATGCATTGAACTTGATCCCCATCCTTCTCTTTATCCTTTCCTCAAACCCCCTTTTTTCTCTTACTTTCACTCTCTGTAACCCCTTGCATGCTAATGGAACACCCGCTTTGATTGGGGTGAAATGGAAAAAAAAAAGATTTCTTAAATATTCAGGTTGATAGATGAAAATAGACAAATATACTGTTTAATTAGGTACCTCCACTAATTCGTGATATCTAAGGTTTAAAATGAATTTATAAAAATTAAAAATCTTGAAGCTTTTATTTCTATTTCAAGTTAATAGATTAAATTTAAAATTTTCAATAAGCGAAATGCTTTGCTCTATTTCAAAACTAATTTAGATTGACGAAAAAATTTGATTTTAGTACCATTTTTAACCCTTGTTTGTTGCAATGTAATTCTCTTTATTAAAAATCTTCCAAAAATATACATTTCTGAAACTTTATTTGAGGAATCTCATTTGAAACAAATATTATTTACTGTAAGTTTTAAATATTGCTGAAATACATTTTTTTAACCTGTCAGTAGCTGTTTATTTAAGGTATTGACATGATGACAGATCTAATGTTGTTCTATGCTGACTTTATCTGTAAAACATAATTGAAGAAAATGATGTGTTCGCCTTTTATATATAACATTTAAGTACTCTGTAATCTCAAAATTTAGGAAAATATTCTCCGCAATCTGATGCTTTTTATAATTTTAGAAATGTTTGCTTTAAATTTACTATAGTTATTGCTCTTATTTTCTAATGTCATGTATGGTTGTCCATATCTGGCATGTTTATACATGTACAAAAAAATTCAAAATCCTTTTAAAAATAATTGTTTAAGTTGTTCTAAGCTTTTCCATTCATGATTAGTAAATAAAGTTTTTACTTAATAATGTCATCTAAAAGAGTGAAATTAAAACAGAATTTTAAGAGATTTAAAAATTAATAAATTATTCTAATTAAAATTTTAAAAAATGAAAACAATTCTTGTAAAAATTCATTATTCATCAAAAAACATTTTTTTTCTTAAGACAGTAGTGTCCTTATATCTTATTTATGAAAGCAATTAAAAGCTTTTCTAATTAAATAATGTTATAGCTTTATTGCATTTTTTATTTTATGATTCAGAGCAGTTTTTTGGTTAAATGGTGTTTGGGTTTGACAAAAACAAATTGTTGATTTAAATTCTTCAAAGAATCCTGCTTTTAACTCATATAAATATGAAGTGGATGGAATTTTAATTTCTTAAAATTTTGTAAAATTAAGTGGGATGTAAAAAAAAAAACAAGGAAACATAATTTAATTCATTTGTGAATAAGTCCTGAAAATTTAATTAAAATTTGATAATTATTTGATTTTTGAAAGAATTTCCCAAACTGTGTTTTTAATGGTTAAATGATGCTAGAATTTCCAATATTAATCTTTGGCCGACCTGTTGATGCAAGAAAAACAAGATTTTTAATCAAAACTTTGGACATGTTAGAAAGGATTAAAAAAATTTGATAAAATAATCAAAAAATACTTTAATCTTTCCTCTTAATAATAACAAAAATTTTGATGATAAAACTTTGTTTTTATCAAGTTTGGGGCCTTTCTTCATCATGGTATGCTCTTAGTAGATTTTTGCGGGTACTTATGTTTAATAAATAAACAAAGCGCCTTATCAAATATAGGTATCCACTGAAAATAAGATTTAAAGTGGTAAAAATCTGTCG
The DNA here is from genome assembly GCA_964036315.1 of Acanthosepion esculentum. Lineage (NCBI taxonomy): Eukaryota > Metazoa > Mollusca > Cephalopoda > Sepiida > Sepiidae > Acanthosepion > Acanthosepion esculentum. The sequence goes on along the minus strand of OZ038491.1, from coordinate 50,620,339 downwards.
GATTGATAAATAAAAAAATCCATTACTTTAAAAAAAAAATGTATGTGCGTATGTATGTATGTGCGTATGTATGTATGTGCGTATGTATGTATGTGCGTATGTATGTATGTGCGTATGTATGTATGTGCGTATGTATGTAATGTATGTATGTAATGTATGTGCGTACATATGTATGTATGTAATGTATGTGCGTACATATGTATGTATGTAATGTATGTGCGTACATATGTATGTATGTAATGTATGTGCGTACATATGTATGTATGTAATGTATGTGCGTACATATGTATGTATGTAATGTATGTGCGTACATATGTATGTATGTAATGTATGTGCGTACATATGTATGTATGTATGTAATGTATGTGCGTACATATGTATGTATGTATGTAATGTATGTGCGTACATATGTATGTATGTAATGTATGTGCGTACATATGTATGTATGTATGTAATGTATGTGCGTACATATGTATGTATGTATGTAATGTATGTGCGTACATATGTATGTATGTAATGTATGTGCGTACATATGTATGTATGTATGTAATGTATGTGCGTACATATGTATGTATGTATGTAATGTATGTGCGTACATATGTATGTATGTAATGTATGTGCGTACATATGTATGTATGTAATGTATGTGCGTACATATGTATGTAATGTATGTAATGTATGTGCGTACATATGTATGTAATGTATGTAATGTATGTGCGTACATATGTATGTATGTAATGTATGTGCGTACGTACGTATGTATTTAGCTAACATCTAGATTACAAATTAAAACATACATACATATGTATGTATAAAGAGTTTTATTTTATTTTTTTTTTTTTCTTAACATTATTTTGTAATCTAGATGTTAGCTGAATATTTTTAGAGGATATTTTTTGGGGGAAAATGAAGTGTAGATTATAAAGCAGGAAATATAATGTTTGAATAATTTTATTGCTTGTTATGAAAAGGGTTTGAATCAAAACCTCACATTTTGTTTATGAGCATCTCATAAAAGCTGATTCTTACTTATTTCCAGCCAATCAAATGCTTCAGGGAGCAAAGCCAAGAAAGATAACTCAGTATCTTGTGGAAAGACTGCAAATAGCACAATATATGATCATTTGAAAGGAATACAGAATCGACACAGACACCCACACATTGCTGAACCAGAAGTTGCATCACTCTTTCACAAAGGACCTGAAAACACACAACTTGATTTGGCTGAGCTAGAAAAAAAATTAATGAAAACCAGACGAGAAGTATGTTGACATTTTTTTTTTTTTTTAATATTTTTTTCCCATAACATAGCCAATATTGTCAAACTTCAAAATTCAGGTCAACCATTCCTTCAATGTTTCTTTTGTAATACTTTTTTTTAGAATGACACTTTTAATACTTTTATTAGAATGACACTTGTTTCTTCATAATATCTAACACATTACTATTTGTAGACAAAATTAAAGTGATCGGCAATTTACATGAATCAAAATATTTTCCTGTCAAGATATGAAACTTTTCAATATGGTGTTATGTATAGATAACATATTTTTTTTTATGAAATAGAATATTAAAGAAATAGTTTATTTAGAGTTGGTTGAAGAGTAACAGCTGAAAGCTATTACAATTGAATGTTTTCTCTAGGCGTGTGCAGATTTAAAAAGATTTTTTTTTCTTCTTTTCTTTCTTTATCTTCCTGCCTCGCTCTTTTAACTTCTTTGCAGTTTTTCTTCTTCTCTCCCTTGATGGAGGCACAGTAGAGTAATGGATAGCGGCTTAGATTGAGGAATTGATGAGCTGGGTTCAAATTCCAGTTGACTTTGTTACATTCACTTATGTGCAAATACTCTTGGGAAATGTATAAATCCAGCTCTTTTCTCTCCAGCTATGGGTAAATAGCAGAACAAACTGGGTTTGATTGCCCTGGCTGGCAACCAATCTAGAAGAAGGACAAAAATATTCAAAACATCCAACTATGGGTTAAATAGCCTCACCACCCTGCATCAATTGTGGTGAGTATGGCTATACCCCTGAATATCAGAGAGAGGTTCCTCCAAGGTGTGAGAAGGTCCTGGATTTGGATTTGGGTCTTAAATTTTCTTTTTTCTTTTTATTTTGCATTCCCTTCTCTCTTTTAATTCTTTTTGTTGTTTGTATTTTATGCTCCCTTATTCACTGCTTTAGCCCCTTTATAGTTTTTATTTTGTATCTTTTAGTTCTGCTTTTATTTCACCATTTTCATTAAATCTTTGTTTCTGTAAAATAGCTATCTCGTTATTTATCAATCTCTGGCAATTCTGAAAAGATATTCTCATACAGTTTTGATATTTTATGCTTTTTTGATAAAAATGCCTATTTGTGAACAAAAGGTATAATAATTTTTTTTTTCTCTTTCACTATTTTAATTTATTTAGTCTTATTTGCATTGTTCATGTGAAAAATAAAACACAAATGTGAGTTATCTCCCTTGAAAACCCAATCTTACCTCAATGATCTTGTACTGTATTTGATTGCATATAGGAGTTCTCATTAGCATTTGATAGTATTAGAGAATTAATGTGGTTGCTTTTACTGCTACTCTGTGATGTCTGTATAAATATTAAACTACCAGATATTTTAACTTCATATATAAGTTGGGTAAAAGCCGATATCTAATGAGATTTCCTCTTTAATACCTAGACTTTATGAATTTAAATACAGTACGAAATTGGGAGAAGGTCTCATCATTTTACAGTTGAAATTGCTAGATGTAACTGTAAGCTAACAGTTTCTTCTCTTGCCTTTCTTGCTGGTGGAAATCTCTTTTGATTTCTTTCTTTCCAGTCAACTTTGATATTTCAAAAATTTAAATGCAATGTCAGTTGTTATCTTCTGGTTTTTTAATTCCTGTTCTTTTATTCTTTTTATTCTTTTATTCTCTCTCCTTAATAATGTTTTCTTTTTTTCGTAATCTTAATCCCTTGCATCTTAGTAGTTCTGTTGCCTTGCTTGGGGTGAAATGATAAAAAAAAATCCATTATATATGGTTTTTGGGATGAAAAAGTATTTGTTCTTACACATTGTCAAATACATTAAATTAACTTTGCTTCCTTTCCAAAGTGTTTAATAAAGTACGTGACTTACAGCCACATCACATTGAAACACTAATTCCCATATGATCATAACCGAGCCTGATCAGTATCTTGATGGGTGACCGGTGCTATAAACTTGGATGTGCAGGTGGTGTAATGGATAATTGCATGGAATTGTTAATTGGAGAGCTTAGTTCCAATTCCTGTTGTGTTATATTCACTTATGTGCAAATACCCTTGGGAACAGTATGAATCTTCTGATCCCCCCAGCTATAGGTTAATTAGTAAGACTTGTATCACTAAACCTTGATTATCTTCCAGACGACAAAAGTTCTTACAATCTAAAAATATTTACTGGCTTTAAATAACCTGCAAAGAGTTGATAAACCATAAAAAATGAATGAATGAATCACTTACTGATTGCTACACAAGCATGCCTCTTAGATTTATTTACATTCTCTGGGATATAAATTTGAAACTGCGGCCACAAAGTGAGGGATCAGTTTATATATTGATTGTAATATAGAATTGACCCCCCCACTTTATATGCACATAATTTATCAAATGCTGATTAGGTATAAATCCACCTCTTCTCCCCCAGCTATGGGTTAATTAGTAAAACTTGTATCACTAAAACATTATTATCTAAAAAAAAATTCTTACAATCTAAAAATACTTTCTGGCTTTAAATAATTTGCAAATGGTTGATAAACCATAGAAAATTAATGAATGAATGAATCAATCAATAATGTAAGTCACAAAGAGCTGTTTGAACTGCTGGGTAAGCTTGATATATTTGGCAATGAATTTAGAATGATCCAGAACTTATACTGGGAGAAAACTGTTTGCATATGGATCGTAAATGAATTCAGTAAATATACAAAAATAGAAAGGGGTGTAAGACAAGGATGTGTCTTCTCATCAGACTTATTCAACTCGTACAGTGAAATAATTCTGAGAGAATTAGAAGTCCTACCAGGATTCACTATTGGCGGCTACAATCTTAATAGCATATGCAGATGACACAGTGTTGATAGCAGATATAGAAATTAAACTCCAGGAACTCCTACAGAAAGTATTGAGGGAAAGCGAGAAGAAAGGACTGAACATCAATTGAAAGAAGACAGAATATATGGTTTTCAGCAACATGCCCAACATGCAAATTAAAAATTTGAAATGCCAAAATCAAGCAAATACAAAAATGAAAATATCTGGAAAGCATTTTAACAGAGGATGGAATGTGCAACACCAAAATCCAGAGGTGCATTGATATAGCAAATGGTGCCTTACAAAAGCTAAGCAAGGTATTAAGAAACATGAAAATGTTATTAGAAGCAAAGAAAAGAGTACTGAATTGTTATATAATATCAGTCCTGCAATATAGCAGTGAATGCTGGACTATCTCCTCACAGAAGAAAAAGAAACTTGAAGCAACAGAAATGTGTGTTCTACAGAAGGATGCTGAGAATACCATGGACTGAACATCTGAGCGATGTCAAAATTTTAGAGAAAATGAAAACCAGAGGACATTTATACTTTATCTATCCTACTTAGCAAGCTTGTGTAAATGGAAGGTAGGATAAGTTGGCGTTATAGGAAAAAGATAAAAAATTTATTAAGAGCTACAAAGGACAGGAAATTGTGGAGAGCCATGATTGCCAACATCCTGACAGGACATGGAACATAGAAGAAGCCAATACAAGTCCTACAAACAGAGAAAAGTTATGATAGAAGTTCTATGAGTTCTAACATTTCTGTATAAACAACATTTTCAGTGAGACTTTCATTTTCTAAATTTCGTTTTGTCATTAGGCTAAGTTCAGTTGAATTTCCGACTCTGGACATAGCTACATCGAGCTGACCATGAGAGAAACATTTGAATAATTTTCTAGTTTATATTAACCCTTTGAACCCTGAAAAGTATGCATTTCCCATCCTGAGACCCAGCTGTCCATCTCTAGTATACATTTGAAGAATTTTCTAGTTTGGACCCTGACCCTCTAATGAGTATGGATCTCCCACCCTGGTCTCCTGTTGTCTCTGGCTAGTATGCTGGCCACCCAGGTAAATACGCACAGTGGCCAGTATACCGGCCACTTGGGTTCAAATGCCACATAATGAGGAAAGAGGGCTTGGTGAATTTGACACATACAGGACATGTTGAAGACAAGAGAAATAGAGAAAAAAAAACAGTGCATAGCCTAATTAACGAGCTTGTGTAAATGGATATCAGAATAGGAAAATTGGAGAGATAGCAAAAAGGCAAAATTTACAAAGAGCTAAAAATGACAGGAAATTGTGGAGAGCCATGATTGGCAACTTCCTGAAAGGGACATGGCACACAGAAAAAGCCAAATACCAGTCCCACAAAAATATGTTATGGTTGAAGTTCTCTTTAACATTTCTGTATAAATAATATTTTTAACAAGATTTCTGTTTTCTAAATTTCTTTTTGTCATGCTAAGTCCACTTGAATTTCCAACTCTGGACATTGCTACATTGAGCTGACCATGAGAGAAACATTTGAATAATTTTCAAATGTTTATATTAACCCTTTGAACCCTGACACCCCAATGAGTATGGATCTCAGGTGTCCATGACGCCACACAGGTATATACACCCTTGTAGATACAAATACTTAGCGTAATGATCACATTAAATAGAAAACAAAAAATGTTTATTCCAATGACCAGGTGTCATTGTCAGGTTGCCTTGCAAGTGAGCACCTGATCAGTTCTCCTTCACATATCTGGGTTGAAACAACATTTTCAGTGAGACTTTTATTTTCTAAAGTGCTTTTTGTCATTATGCTAAGTCCACTTGAATTTCTTACTCTAGAGATTGCTACATACAGCTAAACATGAGAGAAACTGTGGAATAATTTTTTAGTTTATATTAACCCTTTGAACTCTGACCCACTGATGAATATGGATCTCCCACGCTGGGCTCTTGCTGTCCATCTCTGCTGTCCATGACTCTGGCTAGTATACCTGCTTCTCGTGTTAATGCACGTTCAAACAGTATACCAGACACTTGGTTTCAAATAACACATAATTAGGCAAGTGGGCTTGGAGAATTTGACACTTATAGGATATATTGGAGACAAGAGAAATAGAGAAAAAAAAACAGTGCATAGCCTAATTAACGATCTTGTGTAAATGGATATCAGAACAGGAGAATTGGAGAGATAGCAAAAAGACAAAATTTACAAAGTGCTAAAAATGACAGGAAATTGTGGAGAGCCATGATTGCCAACTTCCTGAAAGGGACATGGCACTCAGAAAAAGCCAAATACCAGTCCCACAAAAATATGTTAGGATTGAAGTTCTCTTACCTCTCTAAAATTTCTGTATAAACAACATTTTCAGCAAGACTTGTTTTCTAAATTTCTTTTTGTCATTATACTAAGTCCACTAGAATTTACTATTCTAGCTATCGCTACATAGTGATAATGTGACTAAGATGCCAGGGGTTACTGAGAGGGAAAGAGAATGAAGAGACTTTAGTAAAGAGAAAGAACAATAAAAGAACAGGATTCAGGAAGACAGAACGTGGTGACTAATGTTGCATTAAAAATTTTTCAAGATTTTCGGTGGCATAAAAGCAGGAAACTGAATGAGAATTCTACAGCTGAGAAATGCAAGAAAAGAAACTAATAGAATTTATGGTTACATTTAGCTATTTCAACTATAAAATGAGACCTAATTGCCAATCTAGTATTACACCTATATTCACGTGGTTGAGCTACCAAGGAGGAGAGCTCTTTTGAACAACTGTCATGAAAATGTTTATGAAAAAAATAGTGGGGCAGCATGTTATGGTGGTGGGAAAGTGATTGAAGTTGAGATGCCAGGTCAGGTCTGATAAAATTACAGATCCTTCTTTGGACTTTATTGAGAATCTCCTGATACATACCAGGAGTACCAGTTGTTTGTAGAGTAATTATTTATATTTCAGCTTTCTTTAAACAAATAATATTTTAAATATTTAAAAAATATTTTTACGTTAATCAGATTTAAAGTTCAAGTTTATACTGGACGTTCTATTCTCATTAAATGCTGTAAACAATGAGTAAAATGTTAGACACAAACTTGTAAACCAAACCAATGATGACACGACCGAATTGAATTACTTAAATGAATCATAATAAAAATTAACTTTCATTTCAATTGAATGTTGAAATCAACTTCAATGTTTTATAACCTAAACCGTCAGTGACGCAACAGGTCACAGGTAGTCTAGTTTAAATTAAAAATAAATAGCACAAAAGATATATTTATTAAAATATGCATTTAAAAAATTCTTATATTAATGCTTATATTGTTGTAATTGCCCTTTTACTCCAACACATCTACAGCAGTTGTATTGGATGCCTTGACATATAATAATGTTTAGTGTGGTAATAAAGTCTTCTTTACTACTGACTAGTTTGATCCTCACTGAGTGCTCTATATTTGTTGTTTTGTGCCATCCTGGGCTTGGTAGAAAAGTGCCTCATTATGATGTGATGGTTAGCAATAAGACTTTTCAGATAATTATGTGTGAGTTAAGTTCTCGCTGGATGCCCCATACTTGTGACCATGAGCTGGATTTAAGTAACATTTATACCTGTTGCTGATGTGGTGTACATTGATAAAACAATCGGATATAAGATGTCATTTTAGAAGATTCTATAAATGTGTAAATTTTCTGACATACGTAAATAATAAATAATAAAATAAGAATAATAAAATTAATAATAATAATAATAATAATAAAATAATTATAAGTATAATAAAATAATAATAGACAAGAATAATAATAATAAAATAATAATAAACGGGAATAATAAATAATAAGAATAATAAAATAAGAATAAAATAATGAAATAATAATATAATAATAATATAATGAAATAATAACAATAATAAAATAATGAAATAATAACAATAAAATAATGAAATAATAATAATAATAATGAATAATAATAAAATAATGAAATATAATAATAAAATAATCATAATGAAATAATAAAATAATCATAATAAAATAATAAACAAGAATAATAAAAAATAAATAATAATAATAAAATAATTAAGAATAATAAAATAATATATAATGAAATAATAATGATAAAGAATAATAAAATAATAATAAACAAGAATAATAATAAAATAAGAATAATATAATAAGAATAATAAAATAATAATAAATTAATAAAAAAATGAAATAATAAACAAGAATAATAATAATAAGAATAATAAAATAATGAAATAAAAAATAATAATAATAAACAATAATAATAATAATAATAATAATAAAATAATAAAAATAATTATAATTATTAACAAACCACAAATTTTATTCTTATTGGTAAATGTAGATAATGGTAAATAAAAGTGGACAGCATATTTGATATCAGAACCTTGTCAGTGCAAACATTAAAAATTGTAGTTCAGTTTACATGTGACACACAGTTTGATTATATTTACTGGGTTTAAAACCTGAATCCTTTAAGCCTGTAACTTTTGTTTTAAAAGAAGTGCGTGTCCCCTGTGTCTACAATTGCCTCACCTACAAGATTAGAGCTATCAGGCATGTAATATATCTCAATAATTTCCAGAAAATAAAGTCCTGACTTTCATTTAGAGAAACATTTATACCTTGCAAAAAATCAACAGATATCTCTTATCAACCAAAACAGTGGATACCTGAAGATGGTCAGCTGAAATTTCATGTCCATAATAACGTCAATGAGAATCAAAATGAGAACAACAGTCTGAATACATACATAGCTGTCTTTTTTTTTTTTTTTTTAAAAAAAGGGCCAGGATTAATCTCACAAAAAATGGTGTCCTGCTTGCCAGAAGTTTTGAGGCAAGCTTTTACAAGGATGGATGCTCTTCCTGACGCCCAACTTGGACACTTAGTGCACTGAGTTTTTTTTATTGAGACACCATCTCTAAGAAGGTTGTTATTCAAGGCTTGCGATCCTATCCTATAAGAAATTCATATACCCTTTGACATGTTTTGTTTTTTATCCTGTGGAGAGACATGCCATCCCTCCTCACCAGCAGAAAAGCTAGTGGGGGAATTGGTTTAGATACCAACCACCCGTCTATGTTGCAGGTTGTACTGGGTTACATGTTACCAATAACAGGCCTAAGCTGGACCTGATTTGAATAAATTAAAAAAAATTGTCGACAATTCCTTATCTCAAAAATCATATACAAGAATATCAAAGAGGTGCACAAGCTGTCCATGATAGCCAAGTGTCAAAAGCATCTGGTATTGAATATAAAGTACCAATAATATGACACTGATCTCCTTCAAGATGGTGATATAGAGAATATAGGTGTTGGTTAAACAGGCGTTGTTGCCATCTTGGGAAAATGAGTTCAATCCTTGGATTGGGCAGTGAAACAATGAACAAAAACTGGTATCAAAAGGACAAAGTAATACAATAATCAAGTGATATATTAGCTAAAACAATGAACACCTGATGATGGCAGAAGGGTACTTGGCTGAAACATTGTGTCTGTAATAATTAAGCTGAGAACAGTATTAAAAAAGTATATTGACAATTCTTCAAAACAAAATACAAAATAGCAAAAAATATAGGCCAAAAAACTTTTACAAAATCTTTTTTGTAATATTTTCTTTATGCTTCTAGAACTGATTCTTTTCTGTTTTTGCCTAATGTACCCCCCTTTTCATCATAAGTCAGAATGTTACTCACCCCACTTTATAAGTCAGTCTGTTGGTGTTTTGGTTCAAAATTCAAACAAATATTACCTGAAGACATCCAGAGCATGCAACGGCCAAAACTTTGTGAATGTGACCATAAAGATGAGGACAATAGTCTGAATAATGTAAATAGTGTAAATAGTTACAGTACCTCATCTCAGAAAGAAAAGACAGTATGTATACATTTAAATGGATTATTTTTTGTAGAGGAGGTTTACAAATATAAGAAATAGAATATGTTAATGGTTTTTTAAACTTGAATATGTGTACAGTAATTTGTTTTAATTCATAACTAATTATTAAATAATTGAAGCATACTTCAATAAACAAAAAGTTCAATAAGAGGTTAGGTTATTTAAATCAATTGTATTCTAATGAATATTAAAATCAATGAGAAACTTGTGAAAAAGGAAAAGATTTTTTCCCTACGCTAGTTGAGAATGCCTGTACTAGAAGTATCTATGTGGTATCATATGTTAATAGTTTCTTGTTATATTCAAAGTTTTGTGTCATTCAAGAACAAAGATCTTATAGAGTTTCTAAATAACCATAACCTGTAATGCAGGAAATGTCCTTGGAAAATGATTCAGTTAATTAGAAAATTCTGATTTGTTGGCGTTTTGTATACAGTGTAACCCGGATATAAGAGAAACCCTGATATAAGAGAGATTATCTCTGGTCCCAAATTAGAGCCATACTTACCTAAACAAAATAGACAAAACCCGGATATAAGAGAAACCCGGATATAAGATACTTATTATCCGGTCCCAACAACTCTCTTATATCCGGGTTACACTGTATTTACATTTTCATAATTGGAAAAATGACTCTGTGTAAACAATTATAACATCAAAAGAATTAAATTAAAAAAAATAGTTATTTTCCTTTTTAATTTATAGAACTTCATCTAAAGTGTAAAGTGGCTGGGGACATACCCCGGGTGGAGGGGTAATTTGATTTTTAAGGGGGCAATTTGAGAATGAGTTATTAACAACAAATTTTTTTTCTTGTATGTGTATGTGTATGAGTTAATACATACGGTGCATATACAGTATGCATACATAAAAATATTTGTGTGTATGTATATATATATATATACATTTTATGGGCATGTGGCCAAGTTGTTAGAACGTTTGCATTCTGACCATGAGACCTGGGATTGAATGTCGCCATGGTTGCTTTGTCAGGAAGGGGACTTCCTGATGTTATCGGATTGCAGGAGTTGGAAAGTGCCTGAAAACCATAGCATGGGTTGACCCAAGCCTTGTGAGTGAAATTGGGTAAACAGAAACCTTGGGGACCATTGATAGCTGTGCTAACACAAGATCACAAGTCATTGTGGCTGAGGTTTTACAATTTAGTCCTTTGCCCTGCCTATTTGAATTTAAAGTTTTCCTTCTAGAGACCCTAGTCAGCTTAGCTATTTTAAATATGGTTGTGTAGGGAAGGCATGAGACCTTCCTCTCCTCAATATGTAATGATACAGCAAATTCTTGTGTAAAAAAAAAAAAAAAAAAAAAAAATATTAATAACAGTAATCATGGCTGTTTTAGTTTTGACTGCTTTCGAGCCTTTTGTCTTTGAGTAAATTTTTGACCTTTTATATCACTACCCACTCTCTTTACTACTACTCTATCATTTTGTAGGAGAAAAATTATTTCTTTGATGAATAAACAAATATTAAATTTTAAAATTTTGGCATCAAAATTTTTTTAACAAGTTTCACCACTTTATATATATATATATATATATATATATATATATATATATATATACACACGCTACAGTTCAAAAGTTTGAGAAAATCCCTGGTAATTTTTCAAATTTGCTCCAAAAGTAGTTGTTTTCTACTTTAAATAAGAGAAAATTATTATTGTTAAAAAAGTGAGACTTGATTTTATTAGAAATTTTATGGCAAAAAGAAAAAAAAAAAGCATTTTATGATTAAATTTTGCTCTCGTTAAAATATCCTCCTTTAGCCTTGATTACTGCAGCACAAATTTTTGGCATCCATTGTAAAATCTCACAAGGTATAAATTTGATAATTGATTTCATTTTTGTTTTCAATGACTCTAAGAGCCCTTTTTCATTTTTTTTTTTTTTTTTCACTCTTCTTTCAAGTTCATTACATGCTAATTCTGGGGGTAGCTTCAAACTTTTGAACTGTATTGTATACAGGGTGCGATGGATAAATTGTCGTCAAAATTATACAAAAATGAAAATAACACTGACATCCATTTTAACATATATTTACCAAAATTACACAAAAATATCTTAAAATACTAAAGAGTAAATTTATTCAATAAAATTGCCATTGGCTTCAACCACGGCCTCCAGACAAATTCATGGTCTCCTTGTTTAAGTTGGTGAATACTGCCCCTCATCATTGCCTTCAGTCCATCTTTGGTGTTACAAGGAGATTTATTGGTCTCTTGATCAACTGCACCTGTAACAGAGAGAGTTTGGGAACCACACACAAACACGCACACATATATATATATTTTTTTCTTTTTTCATTAAAATTGCAGTAGATTTGAAGAGCGAAATTAGATCAGAACAATTTTGTTTACAGATGGGAATCTGATTTAGCCCATTTGGAATTGGGTCATTAGGAAGACAATGAAAGATGATTGAGATAATTTTTATCGGTTAAAATTTGAAATTGAGCTTACTAAGGCTATGAGGAACTTTGAAATTCACATGATTTTGGGTTGAAGGCAGCACTCGTAATAATCCTGTGCGGGCCAAGGGTCGCTTTATGATCAGCCAGGTTTATCTATATAAACGTGCACAGAAATCTGTTGACAGTGGTTGGCTCGTCTGCCATCGAGTGCAGTCAAGCTGGGTAGAGAGAGGTCAGAGACTGGAAGTGACAGAGATTGGAACCAAACGCCCGCTAACATATTTTGTTGATATAAGTACGAAGAAGTGAATTACTCCTCCAACAATCTAAGACTGCTACTGCTACTATTATTACTACCACTGGAAATGGAAACGTCGAACAAGCTACAATAATCAAAAGGTTGTTTTTGGGCTCATCTGTCGTCATGTGCAGTTGAGGTGGGTGGAGAGATATCGGAGACTGGAAGTGACATTAGGGATTTGGAACAAAACCCCCGCTAACATGTACTGTTAATATAAGTACCGATGCTTCTGCTACCACAAAGATTACTACTACTGTTACTATTGCCGAGGAGGAACGCAACTATAAACTTGAAGCTGTGCACAGAAATCTTTTTCTCACCATCGCAAGAGTCGTATATCGTTCTGAGACGATTTAACAACAAGCTAATCACAACCCACTCTCTCTGTGTCTAGAATCCAGTGTATGAGTTTTTACGTCAATTACTTTCTTTTCTGTAACCCGTTTCTTTTCTATACTATTCTTTTCTGCATTATAAAAGACATTAACAATTCAACCATTGAATAGTTGTTTGTCTGGCTTTCTGCATGTATATATATATTTTTTTTTTTTTTTTTTTTTTTTTGGTGCATTCTAAATTTCTTAGCACAGATTCTCCAGCCGTGTCTACATCTTCAGTCGACCGTGAATGGATGAACATCACTTCTGCTTTCTGGATCAAACCAAACACAATGTGGACAGGAAGCAGGATTAAACCGGTGGACCGGTCGAATGATGCTCAGGGGACTTACGGTCACTCCCATAATTTCGGTTAAGACCGAGTAGACACCTCAACCCAGAGAGTAAGATGTCGGAGGTTGAGGGGCTGGGGCGCAAGTGTCAGACTGGTGGCCGTGACCAGGATAGACCTGTGGGAATTACCATGGCCGTCTGAAAGAGAAGAGAAGGTTGCATTTGTGTTGTCCAGTCGGGACCAAGTAAGACCAGAAAGGACTCTAGTCTTCAGACTATATTAGTCTAAAAAGGACATAAGGAGGAAAAGAGAAGGAAAGCAAAAGAAGGAGGAAAAGGAAACAAAACACGGAGCGGCAGACCTCAGGTAAGTCACTTTTTGGTTTCCTTTGTTCACTCATTGCACTTAGATCTGCCAGTAATATTGTTGATCTTGTTTTGACTTTGTCGACGTTGTACGTAGTTGAAGCGCCACCACCGTGTTAAGTATTTTTCCTTTCGTTCTGTTGTTGAAAGTGGTAGTTAACAAGACGCTAGGATGATCGTAGCAGGATCAGACGCCACAGATAACCTTGGGGATGTCGGAATACCCGAAATATCGATGGGTTTCCGGAGGCTGATAGCTAGCACGAAACTACCTACTTATAAAGGAAACCCTGCAGAACTGCACGAATGGATTCTGTCCATTCAGAAGAAGCAGGTGATCTATGGCCTCTCAGATCAAGAAATGTTCTCCTAGCTTATGACAGCGCAGTGTGGCAGGTGTCCAAATTCATAGAGGGGTGGTACAGAAAAAACCTGGCCCTGACGTGGACCAAGCTTAAATCTGGTCTGGTGCGACAATACGCAAGCGAGCATACAGCCATTGAGGCAGTCAGGAAATTATTCTGAAGGGGGTACCAGTCAGCCTGGCTGCAGCTATAGAGGCAGCTCGGACCAGCTAACAACTCTGGGATAGAATAAAAGGAGGTGTAGGTAGGAACCCCCCGGGGAGGGGAGGGGCAAAGTAGTGATGAAAAAGGACCGGGAGCAGATCAAGATACGGGAACCAAAAGAAGAGGTGGAAGAGATCTGAAAGGTTGAGGCAGTTCCCAATAGGAAAGCCTGGTTGTTGAGAAAGCGGGAGGAAGGGAGAGAACATATGGGAAGGAGAAAAGCACAGGTATACCGTTTGCTGAAGGAAGGGCCAGACTTCACCTGTAATGTGTTGCTGGGAGACAAGAAGGTGAAGGCCCTTGTCTATACTGGAGCTTCAGTGTCACTGATTAGCTCCAAGGTTTTTAGACAGTTGGGACTGAAAACAAAGCTTAGTCCCGTCGATCTACTAATAAGTCAGGCTGATAGTAGCAGGATGAGGATAGAGGGTATGACGTGGCTACCTTTCCAGTTGGCAAGAACCAGAAGTAAGCTTAAGGTTTATATGGCTTGTGTTGAGCTAATTTTGGGGAGTGACTGGCTTAGGCAGAATTAGGCACAGATCTGTTTTGACCCCGCCACCCTAACATTGGATGGGGTAGAGATACTGTTGAGAGAGGATATGAACAATTGCCAGTGGTGGCCCAGAGAGATATAAATCTTCCCCCTAGGACAGCTGTATCTGGGAAGGGCAAGATTATAACGGAAGGAGTGCTGAACAGTGACCTGTACCAAGTGATCCCTATTGATAAGTATGATAATAGTGAAGGGGAAATAACCGTGTGTAATTCGTTGGTGAAGAGGTCGAGGACCGTTCCCTTACTGTTAACCAATACTGCCAATAAAACTATTAAAGCAGGGAGAGGAGCTGGCACAGGCATACCCAGTGAGAGAAGTCAAACAGGTGAGAGTATGGAATGAGAATAGGCCTGGGAATAAGACAGGTAGTGATGAAATAAGGGATGAAGATATAACAGCCCCTGAGCATTATAGGTGGAAATTGAGGGGTTGCTGAACAGTAATCGGGAGGTAATAGCCATTACTGATAAGGAACTGGGACAGACCACAAACCCCTCAAATATTTGTTAGAGGCAGAGTGAACGAATAAGAAGATACAACAGTGGGCATTGAAGTTAAGTGGGTATAACTGCAGAATAGAATATTTGGCAGGGAAGGATAATACCTGTGCTGACCTGTTATCGAAGATTCCGAAGCAATTAGAGACCGAATCTGTCAGGTTGGAGCTGGGTGTGGATGATAAAGCATTCCAAATTAATGTGATCAATTCACAGGCGTTGAAGGAGAGACTACGTTGGGAAGATCAGGAAACGAGTGAAACGGAGATTGTTTCCGACCCCCACTGGAGAGATATGATTAGGCAAAACCAAGAGCATCACGAGATAGCAACTATCAGGTCCAGGATAGAGGCAGGGCATACCTCCAAATATATGGTGCACGTTGGAGTTTTGTATTACCTTTCAGGAAGAGATGAGGAAGTAAGTTTAAAAATGGTGATACCTGAGAAGTTGAGAGCTGAAATTCTAGACCAGCGTCATAGGAGGTTAGGACACCTGGGAATTGATAAGACGTATGGATTGATAATGAGAAATTATTACTGGCCTAAGTTGTTTAATGATGTGAACCATGTAAAAAAAATGTGTAACATGCCAAGTACAGAGTCGAAGGAGTAGGGTTACCCCAGTATTAGAAAACAGATGTTCCGAATTATCCGTTTCAGAAAGTAAGCATGGATATTTCCGGGCCTTATGGAGAAATACATAGAGGTAATCTTTACATAGTGAGTTTTGTAGACTGGCTGACGAATTGGTCTGAGGCATTTGCCATACTGGATAAGAAGGCACAAACTGTGTCAGATATAATACTGAACAAAATATTCCCTAGGTATGGGGCCCACGAACAGTTGGTTACCAATAATGGATCGGAGAATGTGAATCAGATTATGAGAGAGATGTTGGGAGAATTAAACATACAGCACATAACCACCTCTCTATATCATCCCCCAAAGTAATGCTAAGGTAGAGAGATTTCATAAGACCCTCACTGATGTGTTGGCTAAACTAACAGAGGATAATAAGGAAAATTGGGATTTATTCATAACCCAAGTGTTAGCAGCTGTGAGATTCTCGATGAACGAGACGACAAAATTTTCCCCTTATTACTTGATATATGGCAGGGATGTAGTCTTACTTATAGACAATCTGTTATGACCTAGGAGGAAGTATTTAGGAGAGGATCATCACCAAATAGTTTTAGAACAACAGCATAAAATTTTTACTCTGGTGACGAGGAGGATTCAAAGAACCCAGAAAAGGCAAAACGATAGGGTAAATAAAAATAGAGAAGTTTCCTTCCAGATAGGTGATCCAGTGTATTATAAAATACACATGAGAGAAGGTAAATTGGACCAGAGATGGAGTCCATACTATAGGATCGTGGAGCAGATGGGTCCAGTTTCCTTTGTGATCTGGGACCAATTGACTGGACAGGTAAAGAGAGTGCATGCGAATGATATAAAGCTAGCTGAAATAGGAGAATGGAAAGGAACCGAAACAAAAACTCAACATAAAAGGCTGAGGAAAACTACGTTGGTAGAACCTGAAGGGTTAGAGACTGAGACTGAGAGTGAAAGTGAAGGGAGTGAGGAGATTGAAATTAGCCCAACTACCCTGTGAAGGCTGAGGGAGTTAAGTCGGACTCCAGCGGAACATTCTGAGGAAGCAGGGATTGAGCCTAACCTTAGGGAGGAAGAGGATGAAATTCCGTTAACTCAATTGCAGAGTAAATTGCGGGCTGAAAAAGCACCTAGTGTTAATGAGGAATTACCACTAAAACGGCAATTGAGGGGAGCGGTGCAGCCTGAGCCCAAGGATTAAGTGAAACCAGTACAGTGGTTGTGGTGAACGAGTGACGGTCTGGGACTAACTGTGCATTTATCATCAGTGCTGGTGAACTGTGTGGACGGGCTCCATGCATGCACGGTGGTGGTGTGGGTTGGTGCTCTAAGATGTAACCACCTGCTAAAAACAATAAGAGAATGATTAAGATGAATTATTCTCTCCATCTCTTTGTAGACATGGATGAGAGGAGGCTCGTGGTACTGAAGATGCTAGTTGTGGTAGCTAATACCTGAGAACACTGTATTTAAGAAGACTAGCAAAGTGATTATAACTAAATCAAAGTGGTTGATAACTTTGTTGATAGACCTGCAGCCATATGAGAAGTTACTGGGTCAGTTGAAGACCGAAGTGGACAAACTAGATACAGCCAGGACCGAAGTTGCCAGAGACTATTTACAGACTCCGGAATACCACCATATATTATACCCCTTAACTCGGGAATCCCTAATACTTGAGAGACAATGGAAGGATATGAGTTACTATTTGAAAGGAATAAAGTTGTTACGGACCAGGCAAAAGAGGGCAGTATTACCTATAGTGGGAAAGGCATTAAGCGTGTTGTTTGATACAGTCTCCGAAGGCGAAGTGAGACTAATTAAGAGGAAATTAGAGGCGGTAGAACAGAGACAACAAGCAATGGCTCAGTCGGTTAAAGAGAGCGTATCTATACTCAATGTTACTAGACTGGAATTGGCTAAGAATAGAGGGAGTATCAATTAGTTGATTTCTCACCTGCAGGTTTTTAGAAAGGAAGTGATAAAAGTAACCACGTCTGTAATAACCGAATTACAGAAATTAGAGGGGTTTTTGCAAAGGTATTTTCAATTATTAGCTATGATGAGTAAGGTACGTCAAACATGTCACTCTTTAACGGTGTTGTTAGAGCATGTGAGAGCACAATTAGACATGCTGTCGCTGGGACACCTGTCTCCGAGTATAATAACCCCAAACTGATTAAGAGAAGTTTGAAGAGAATGAGGCTTTGTTAGAGCTGGTAGGAATGAATACCAGTGGATGGACAGGATTGTGGGAACCCATTGTAAGGGAGATTCCTAAGATGTCGCTAGAAAAGATGTCGGCGTTGTTAAGGCCAATCGATAAGATTGATCTTGGACGGTTGAAGTCAGAGTTAGATAAGATAGGTACGCTGAATTCGGGCCGGAAAGAGAATTTGGTTGCTATAATAACCTGGCCGACCGTTGTGGGAATTATACTAATGATAGTTATGGCCTTGCTAGTTTGGTGGTGGTTGAAGAGGCGTGCGGTGTTGTCGACCGGGCAGAATAAACTGGCATGGGAGTGCATGAGTGAAGGAGGGATTCCAGTTAGTGCACTTTACCAAGGTAGGCCTGACCCGAGTGCATTGGGACCCCTAACTGATATTGAAGAAGAGTACACGATTGTCGTTGAAGGACCAGAACCAACAAAAGTTTCGACAAAGCCTGTTGTGAAGGCGAGACAAAATCAGAGGGACAGATTAACAAAATAAATCGATTTTTTTTTTTATTTTTTTCTTTTTTCTTTTTTTTTTTTTTTTAATGAGACTGAAATAATTGGTAAGGAGTGTTGCGAACTCCAATAAAAAAAAACAAAAAAAGAAATAGGAAAGAACACTTGAACTAGTGAACTATGTGAAAAGGTTCTACTGCACAAGATCACAACAACAGTGAACTTTAACCGGAAGTTGCATGTACATATGTATCGTAAGGACAATGAAAATGTAAGTGGGCATAATGAGCCCTAAGAAGAACTGAGGACTTTACCTTTGCATGCTGGAAGAGACATATGTTTAAGTAGACCCTAGTCAGAAGCATGTTGGACTGGGTTTTCTCTTATTTTGTTGATAGGAAAGCTCGTCTGTCATTTACTAGTAAATGACAGATGGGTAGGGGAGGAAATGTAATGGAGAGAGTTTGGGAACCACACACAAACACACACACATTTTTTTTTCATTGAAATTGGAGTAGATTTGAACAGCGAAATCAGATCAGAACAATTTTGTTTACTGATGGGAATCTAATCTAGCCCATTTGGAATTGGGTCATTAGGAAGACAATGAAAGATGATCGAGATAATTTTTATCGGTTAAAATTTGAAATAGAGATTACTAAGGCTATGAGGAACTTTGAAATTCACATGATTTTGGGTTGAAGGCAGCACTCGCTTTATGACCAGCCAGGTTTATCTATATAAACGCGCACAGAAATCTGTTGACAGTGGTTGGCTCGTCTGCCGTCGAGCTGAGTAGAGAGAGGTCGGAGACTGGAAGTGACGTCAGAGATTGGAACCAAACGCCTGCTAACATATTTTGTTGATATAAGTACGAAGAAGCGAATTGCTCCTCCAACAATCTAAGACTGCTACTATTATTACTACCACTGGAAATGGAAACTTTGAACAAGCTACAATAATCAAAAGGTTGTTTTGGGGCTCATCTGTTGTTGAGTGCAGTCGAGGTGGGTGGAGAGATATCGGAGAGTGGAAGTGACGTCAGGGATTTGGAACAAAACCCCTGCTAACATGTACTGTTAATATAAGTACCGATGCTTCTGCTACCACAAAGATTACTACTACTGTTACTATTGCCGAGGAGGAACGCAACTATAAATTTTAAGCTGTGCACAGAAATCTTTATCTCTCCATTGCAAGATTCGTATATCGTTCTGAGATGATTTAACAACAAGCTAATCACAACCCACTCTCTCTGTGTCTAGAATCCAGTGTATGAGTTTTTACGTCAATTACTTTCTTTTCTGTAACGCGTTTCTTTTCTATACTATTCTTTTCTGCATTATAAAAGACATTAACAATTCAACCATTGAATAGTTGTTTGTCCGGCTTTCTGCAGGTATATATTTTTATTTGGTGCATTCTAAATTTCTTCAGAACAGACTCTCCAGCGGTGTCTACATCTTCAGTCGACCGTGAATGGATAAACATCACTTCTGCTTTCTGGATCAAACCAAACACAATGTGGTCAGAAAGCAGGATTAAACCAGTGGACCGGTCGAATGATCTAATGATGCTCAGGGGACTTATGGTCACTCCCTTAAGTTCGGTTAAGACTGAGTAGACACCTCAACCCAGAGAGTAAGTCGTTGGAGGTTGAGGGGCCTGGGTGAAAGTGTTAGACACCTCACACATAATGATCAAGATGGTTGCTATCTTTGGGAGTTAGGTGGCCAGATGTCAGGGGTGATGTAGTTGCAGAAATTGTCTGACAGCTATGACTTAGTTCTCCTGCTCATGTGGCATGGTGCAGAGTTCTTTTGCCAGACATAGGGTCTTCCATCAGCCACCCTCTTGACCCAGGTTAGCACTACCTAGGCACTTGGTATAGGCCACCATGTTGAGTCTGAGGCCCCTCACTATCAATTTCAGGAGTTGTTTTCTTATCCAAACGATCAGAGTGAGTTTTCAGATCTGCCGTACCTTCGTAATCATCATTAGACTCATTCAACTCTTTTCAAATCCTTTGCATTGTCCTCATATTGACACTCGAACACCCTGAAATAGTCATATTGCAGCTTCTAGCATGAATGCCAAGCAGTACAGCATGACATTTCCAATATACTGTGCAATCGACAAAAACAAACAACTCATATATGCAAAATTAAAAATATAAAATGGTGACAATTTACCCATCTCACCATATATAATCCTTCCTATTTGCTTCCCTGATAATTACAATCTTCAAAAATTTAAATGCAATGTCAATCATAATGTTGTGTTTTGAACGCTGTTCAGTTTTGTCCTTTCCTCAATCCTCCTCATTCTCAGTCTTCTCATTCTCTTTCACTTTCATACCTTGTAACTCCCACCTGCGTTCTAGTGGCATTGCTGCTTTGCTTGGGGGTGTAATGATTAAAATGTATACCTATGTATATAAAAGAAAAAACAAAACAGTTGGTGGAACCAATCTTAGCAAAAGATCTAAATATCCTTAAACAAAATAAAATCTCAAACAAGGACAGCAACAAGAAAAAAAGACCTAAAGGCAAACATCTACCTATCCAAGTAAAGTGCTCAATGCCTAGATTACCTAAACAGAATAAAAATGCTTGACAATGTTAATTCCTATGAAAAGATGGCCCTAGTTGTAAACAGTTTCATGCTCACATTGAGTAATTGAGTAATCTGAGAGCTGGGTTCGAATTCCAGTCTAGTTTATTGGGTTCCTCGAAGGAGTGAGAATGCCCTGTATCTTGATCTGTTCTAGTGAGCTTGAGTAAATAAGCTACAAAGGACAGGAAATTGTGGTGGACCATGATCACCTATCTTCTGAAGGCACATGGCACATCGAAGACAGATTTTGAAGTGTAGCCAAATTTGCTACCTGTTAGCTTTGGCAACACTGGTTCCTTGTGGATAATGAGTATTTTGTATCCTGAATACACATTTAAGTATTGAATTTTCCTGTTTTGTTGTTTTGGATTACTTGTCTGTTTTTGAAAATTTATTTGGTTTTTGAAATGTATTCAAAATTAAAGAGACTATCAACTTTAGACAGATGGAACCTTGAGTTATTCCAAAAAACAAGCTACTTGAGTGGAACTTGCATCTCACCAGGGGGATATGAAAGGAATGAGGGTGGTTCACTACAATGTTTGTGGCATGTCGAGTCTTAGCTGTGAAACAAGAAATTTTGAATGAAAATTAAAGACAAGAACAGATGGTTGTATTACGCAAGTACACATTTTCATAAATTTTTACTCAATTTAAAAAAATCTCTTATTTGTAACGGCAAAATTGTAAATCCACACAGATTTGTGCACAAGATAAAGTCTGTTTATATTTTGATTTTCGTGTTTTTTATAAACCTTATCTCTCTTCATTTTTAATGAAAGACACTGTTTTGTATTTTCGTAGGTTTTTAATATATAGATATATAATAGCCTCTTTTATTTGATATGACTATCAGCTTTAATCAGAGGAAACATTGAATTATTCCAAAAAACAATGGCTGAGTTGAAAAGTCTGTTAAATCTTTGAGTAAATATTTTTAGTTCTTCCCAAACAAGTCAAAAATGATAGCTACAATGGCAAAAACTGAATGTCTAAAATTGTGATTGTCTATTTATAATATATACTCCAAATATATTTATATAAGTAGGTTGTAGCAAAAAGGAAATTTACATTTAACATTCTTGTCATTCATAGTTACTTAGTGTTTTATTCATTAAGCTTAAGATTGTCTTTTATGCTAAACTAATAATCTGAAACAGCTGTACACATCAGCGTTTATTAATATTAGATTTTATCAAAAGTATTCTCATTTTTTAAGCTCATATAAAACTTTACATATGGTATCTTTCTATGATTGTAACTTTTCTGAAAGTTTCTGAGAACACCATGTTGGGTTTCTCTTCTAGAATGTATTTTAAAGCAGCATAATCACCAACTTCTGCTTGTCCAATTCTGGGCTTTGTTAACTCTTTCTCCCCTAGCAGTCCAGTCTGGTTACTGCCCTAAGCACCATTCTGACATTACTTCCCTGAAAATTGATAGTTATATAATATGCCTGTACAAAAATTGCTCTAAGTTTATAAATAACTAGCAGCATTGCCCGTGCTTGATTCAAAAATCGTACAACTCATACAGCAATCGTTATCACTTGACTTAAAATATTTTTGGCCTTCCCTGCCTTTAAAGGAGTGCCCTTTGCCATGCTGATGTTGCTACATGCCTTACTTCTTGCCTATCTCACACTGTGAATTTTTTCTAAGCTCTATACTAAACATTAAATCTGTTACGAAAAAAGAACTAAACAAAATGAACACAAAACAATCAGCTTTAAAAAAGGACTTGTAACTGGAAAAACCGAATGAAAAAAGAATGTTAACAACAAATACTTTTTCACACCCAACCCAATTCTGTGGAATCAGAATCAACGTTGAGCTTAAGCAAGCGAATGAGCCAATTGGAGTAAAGTGCCATGCAGATTTAAATTTTTCCCACTTGTGACGAATGCAGCTATTGATTTTTTTTTGCATGCTAGCATGCTAGTTAATATTTGTGTCAGTCAGCTGTTGGCTCTCACGCTGGCCAATAGAATCTTCCTGCCTATTCGTGGCAGCCAGCTATAGGCTCTCACTCTGGCCAGTAGAAAATGGCCGCAAACTACATGAAAACTGCCATAGAAGCATGAAAAAATCGATTATTTCCACTATCGATGGGAGTTGGGAAATGCAAAGTCGGTCTTGGCCTTTCCACTAACTTGGAGCATGTGCATGTAAATTTTGGTGCAAATCCGTCAAAAATTGCGGCCGTGCATACGTTACACACACACACACACACACACACATCCTGCCTTTTATGGATAGAGATAAAGATAAATGTATTAAATTTTCAGGGAGGGTTCCAAAATGAATTTAATAAATGATATTAAAAAAAGTCATCATATTTACAGTTTATTGAATTAAATAAACAATTTAATGTAATAAAATAAGTGCAAAACATAAAAACAAGTTATTATCAACACACACATACACACACACACACACACATATTGATCTAGAATTAAGGGTACCTAAAGTATCAAAGGAGAAATCAAATCTTTCTACTCCATGCTAGACAATGCCAAGACTCAGTGAAAATAACAAGAAGTTACAATTATCACGGGAGACCTGAATGCCAAAGTCGGCAAAGAGAGGGCAGAGGAGATAACTGGTGAATTTGGACGATGAACCTGCAATGAACATGGAGAAAAATGAGCAATAAGCAGGTAATAGCCAAGACCTGGTTCCAAGAACATCCAAGGCAATTGTGGACATAGAAAAGCTCAGGAGTGGAAACTAAAAACCAAATTGACTACATAATCATCAACAAAATATTCAGGAATGCAATTGTTCACTGCAAAATCTATCCAAGTGCCAACTGCGGAAGCAACCATAAGATGAGGGAAGTTTATTTCTTTCTTCTCAGCATCTAGAATATTTACCGGTTTGGGATTACCACTGAATGTGTCAATATTGATTCTCAAAAATCAATTGCTCCATTCCAATGTTGGCTCATCATCACCACTGTCATCTTGGTTCCAGGTTAAATTTGTCAGTGATACATCATTATTAATTAAATTTGGAGAGTACATCAATATTTGATAAATTCTCTTCATTTTCCATGCATATCTCATACCGTTTTTTGCTCCAACTAGATTAATTTCAGTGAATCGTACAAAAATATTATTGCTTTCACTGTCGGATGTCATGCATGTTTAAAAAACTTTAGATCCGAAAAATAGCTTGATTCTCTCTAAAATCTAACTACCTGGGTGCTAAAATTGTTTTTAAAACATTCCCCTAGACTTGAACAGGTTAAGATTGTAGTGATCGAGGAAGCAGCCTCTTGGTGGTTGGTTCCACAGGGCAGTAGTTCATGTGAGGAAGCTGCTTGAGTGGAACTTACATCTCACCAGGGGAATATGAAAGGAATTATTTATAAAACATTCCCTGATTGGTTCAAACTAAAAATAGCTTCCTAAATCATCCAATCACAGAGTGTTTTACATCAGAAATGAACACACCAGAAAGCACGACTTCAGGTGGGATCTGATGCAGTAAAGAAATGTAAACGACGACTACAGTCGGGATTTGACTCTGAATGAATTTTAATGTCACAACTAGAGTTGGGACCAGGGGGAAAAGGTTAAGGGACAGATCCCTCTCCTTAGAAGAAAGACATTTTGGAAAGTATGGTCAGATATTCCATTTCCTTCCTCTTCCTGAACTCTGTGAGCAGGCTTAGCTGTTTTGAGGCCTGCCATATTATTTTTTTTTTTTTTTACAGTGGTGTTCACCCTATACAAGGCCCTGGGGTCACTCGAGGTAGAGGGTTACAGATTAAGAGGCACAGCTTATGTGGATATGTGTGGAAGATAATAGTTAACCCTAGACTTGGACAAGTTAAGATTGTAGTGATTGGGAAAGCAGCTTCTTGGAATTCAGTTCCACAAGGCAGTGGTTCATGTGAACAAGCTACTTGAGTGGAACTTGCATCTCACCAGGGGGATATGAAAGGAATGAGGGTGGTTTGCTACAATGTTTGTGGCATGTCGAGTCTTAGCTGTGAAACAAGAAATTTTGAATGAAAATTAAAGACAAGAACAGATGGTTGTATTACGCAAGTACACATTTTCATAAATTTTTACTCAATTTAAAAAAATCTCTTATTTGTAACGGCAAAATTGTAAATCCACACAGATTTTCGTGTTTTTTATAAACCTTTCTCTTTTCATTTTTAATGAGACACTGTTTTGTATTTTCATAAGTTTTTAATATATAGAAATATAATAGTCATATCAAACAAAAGAGTATGTTAATTACCAGGTAATACATTTTAAGGTGTTATGTCTAGTCAGCACCTTTCCTTGAAAATAAGTTTTGAAACTGAAATTAGGGGAAGAAACATTCAGTTCATTTCTATATTTTAATATCATAAAAGAATTAAATATTTTAGTGAAATATTTAATTCTCAAGTACAGATGGCACAGTGGATAAAGACGTTGGTTAGATCCAGTGACAGGACCCAAAGAGTGTGAGTTCAATACTCGATTAAGGCAGTGGAGAACTATGAGAGGGGAATTAACAGGAGATAACTAACTGACATCCATTAAACATGGCACGTGGAACTAGAACAGTCTACCCCTGTGAGCGAAATAAAGGGTTTAGTTCAACATTCCAACCACCTGAAGAAGGCCGGTGTGTACAATGGCTGAAATGTTGTAATAAATATGGCGACAAAGATGAGGACAATAGTCTGAATAATGTAAATAGTGTACATAATACCTCATCTCAGAAATATAGACAGATACATTTTAAGGTGTTAATTAATCTATCATACTCTTGTTTGATATGACTATTATATCTCTATATATTCAGTTCATTTCTATACTTTAATATTGTAAAAGAATTAAATATTTTAGTGAAATATATGCTCAACACTGAGATTTTAATGGATAATATAGTACAACTTATAAAAAAAAAATTACATCAAGATGGCTGCACTACAGGGTCATGTTATACTCAAGGATGTAATTTATTCCCTGTTTTTAGCTTCAGAAACATGGGGTCGTATTATACTAAATTCATATTTGTCCCAAGAAAATACGGAAGTTTAAAATGTTTGATTGGTTTCATTTGGGTTTTTTTATGGCATATCAACCTCAATAGGTTATTTAATGTTGACAAGATTTATATTGCTGGTAATATTTTTTTCAAAAGATAATGAGGCACAGTGGAGTAATGAATAGTAGCTCTAATTGAGGAATCAGAGAGCCGAGTTTGTATTTCAGTCGAATCCGTTATATTCACTTACGTGCTAATACCCTTGGGAAAGGTATGAATCCTCTTCTTCTCCCCCCAGCTATGGGTAAATAGCAGGACAGACCTGGTTCTATAGATGGCAACTTGTCTACCGCTGAAGGAAATGGCAATCATTTGTGTGAAAAAAAATCTGCCTCGTCAGTCATTTATCGAAAGATGCATGATCGGCTAATCGTGCATCAAGTATGGCACATAACTGACTTGGAGGCCCGGTGGAGTAATAGATAGCGGCTTGGATTGAGGAATTGTAGAGTCGAGTTCAAATTCCAGTCGAATCCATTATATTCACTTACGTGCTAATTGCCTTGGGAAAGGTATGAATCCTCTTCTCTCCCCCCAGCTATGGGTAAATAGCAGGACAGATTGGTTTCTATAGTCTTGGATGGCAACTGGTCTACTGCAGAAAGAAATTCCAACCTACTGCAGGAAAAAAATCTGCCTCATCAGTCATGTATCGAAAGATACATGATCACCTAAGCATGTATCACGCAAGGCACATAACTGACTGATTTCTGGTAATGTTTTTCCATAAAAAATGTTTTGCTGGTAATTTTTTTTTTTTTTTTTCCAAAATGTATAGCTGGTAATAATTTTTTCTTCAAAAAATGTATTGCTGGTGTTAAAACCTATTTTTTAATATTTTGACTCCAGTTAACTATTTACCCATAGCTGGGACCCTAACAGGTGCTACCAACATGGGACAGGTTGGACCTGGAAACACCAGCAATTAAGAGGTGGTTCCATGCTCCTCAAAACCTGATCAGAGGCCTTGCTGTCGGATGTAGTTTATCGTCTTAACCCAGGACGGTAAAATGTTTGAACATTGCCAAAATCTCAAATCTTGTATTTACCGTTATAACATTAAAAACAAAATATATGTATAGCTTAGCAGGATTGATGATGATATTTTATATAGGTAATATCAATAATAGAGTGCTGTCCTAGTCTTTAGATGTGAACATGAAATAAGCTTTAGAGTAAAGGGCTGGAAAAGAAATGAAATTGTGTTAAATGGGTGTAATTATTATTATTTTTGCTTTGCATTTTCTGTTCATATTTCAGGATTTTTGTGGCCTTCCTGTAGCCATTTTTAGAATAATGATGTTTGAATGAAATCAATGTAATATACAGACATTTAATAGGATTAGCTAAATCTGGCACAAGACCACACGTGAAGAGCACCCATTGAGAATCAAACTGACATCAAAGATCTTTACACAATGCTGAAATGAGTTTCTCGAAAATTACTAAGCTTGGCCTTTAAATATCGAGACCATAAGCATAGATCACTCAGTGAGGAACAAGCTCACTTCATTACTCTATAGTAAAATGTGTTCATTAATAATTACTAAGCTTGGCTTTTAAATACCAAATCCATAAGTATAAAACCCTCAGTGAGAGTCAAATTCACTTTGATAAACATTAGTGAATTTTTTTTTTTTTTACAATAGTGTTCATCCTGTACAAGATCCGAGAGTCACTCGAGGTAGAGTGTTAAAGAGTAAGAAGCACAGTTTATGTGGATATGTGGGGGAAGATAATTGTTAACTCTAGACTTGAACAGGTTAAGATTGTAGTAATTGGGTAAATATCCTCTTGGGAGTCAGTCCCACAAAGCAGAAGTTTGTGGGAAGCTGCTGCTTCTGTGCAACTTAATCTCACCAGTGGAATGCAAAGTGAATGAGGGTGGTTTGCTACAATGGGCCTGGCATGGTGGGGTCTTAGCTGTTATGGTTAGAACTGGTGGAAATAAGGAATGTAGTTTGTCTGATCATTTTCTATAGAAATAGAGCAGCAAGAGGCTTGCTATGTTTCATCTGTGAGAAAGGGATTGCAGACTGGAAAATAATTTGTCACCCACAAGGACGCAGGGATGCGTTTGAGACGGGAAATTGAGGGCTGGGCAGCTCCTGCTCATATACAGCAACAGTAATCCATTTTCAGCCTGATCTGGCTGTTGTAAAGACAGGATAGCCTAATTACTAAGCTTGGCTTTTAAATATCGAGACCATAAGTATAAAACACTCAGTGAGGATCAAACTCTGTACATTAGTAAAGTGCTCTGTGAGAAAACCTTTCCACTTATTGGTTTTGTGTACCATCTTAGTCAATATCAAGATAGTGTATAAAATTTTCGGTTACATGTTTTTTGTTTCTAATGGATTGATTGTAATTATTAATACAAG
>OZ038491.1:50574108-50586608 GCA_964036315.1 Acanthosepion esculentum | reverse complement strand
GGTTAAGGGATAGATCCCTCTCCTTAGAAGAAAGACATTTTGGAAAGTATGGTCAGATATTTCATTTCCTTCCTCTGTGAGCAGGCTTAGCTGTTTTGAGGCCTGCCATATTATTTTTTTTTTTTTTTTTACAGTGGTGTTCACCCTATACAAGGCCCTGGGGTCACTCGAGGTAGAGGGTTACAGATTAAGAGGCACAGCTTATGTGGATATGTGTGGAATATAATAGTTAACCCTAGACTTGGACAAGTTAAGATTGTAGTGATTGGGAAAGCAGCTTCTTGGGATTCAGTTCCACAAGGCAGTGGTTCATGTGAACAAGCTACTTGAGTGGAACTTGCATCTCACCAGGGGGATATGAAAGGAATGAGGGTGGTTTGCTACAATGTTTGTGGCATGTTGAGTCTTAGCTGTGAAACAAGAAATTTTGAATGAAAATTAAAGACAAGAACAGATGGTTGTATTACGCAAGTACACATTTTCATAAATTTTTACTCAATTTAAAAAAATCTCTTATTTGTAACGGCAAAATTGTAAATCCACACAGATTTGCTCACAAGATCAAGTCTGTTTATATTTTGATTTTCGTGTTTTTTATAAACCTTTCTCTTTTCATTTTTAATGAGACACTGTTTTGTATTTTCATAAGTTTTTAATATATAGAAATATAATAGTCATATCAAACAAAAGAGTATGTTAATTACCAGGTAATACATTTTAAGGTGTTATGTCTAGTCAGCACCTTTCCTTGAAAATAAGTTTTGAAATTGAAATTAGGGGAAGAAACACACAGTTGTGAAACATTCAGTTCATTTCTATATTTTAATATCATAAAAGAATTAAATATTTTAGTGAAATATTTAATTCTCAAGTACAGATGGCACAGTGGATAAAGACGTTGGTTAGATCCAGTGACAGGACCCAAAGAGTGTGAGTTCAATACTCGATTAAGGCAGTGGAGAACTATGAGAGGGGAATTAACAGGAGATAACTAACTGACATCCATTAAACATGGCACGTGGAACTCGAACAGTCTACCCCTGTGAGCGAAATAAAGGGTTTAGTTCAACATTCCAACCACCTGAAGAAGGCTGGTGTGTACAATGGCTGAAATGTTGTAATAAATATGGCGACAAAGATGAGGACAATAGTCTGAATAATGTAAATAGTGTACATAATACCTCATCTCAGAAATATAGACAGATACATTTTAAGGTGTTAATTAATCTATCATACTCTTGTTTGATATGACTATTATATCTCTATATATTCAGTTCATTTCTATACTTTAATATTGTAAAAGAATTAAATATTTTAGTGAAATATATGCTCAACACTGAGATTTTAATGGATAATATAGTACAACTTATAAAAAAAAAATTACATCAAGATGGCTGCACTACAGGGTCATGTTATACTCAAGGATGTAATTTATTCCCTGTTTTTAGCTTCAGAAACATGGGGTCGTATTATACTAAATTCATATTTGTCCCAAGAAAATACGGAAGTTTAAAATGTTTGATTGGTTTCATTTGGGTTTTTTTATGGCATATCAACCTCAATAGGTTATTTAATGTTGACAAGATTTATATTGCTGGTAATATTTTTTTCAAAAGATAATGAGGCACAGTGGAGTAATGAATAGTAGCTCTAATTGAGGAATCAGAGAGCCGAGTTTGTATTTCAGTCGAATCCGTTATATTCACTTACGTGCTAATACCCTTGGGAAAGGTATGAATCCTCTTCTTCTCCCCCCAGCTATGGGTAAATAGCAGGACAGACCTGGTTCTATAGATGGCAACTTGTCTACCGCTGAAGGAAATGGCAATCATTTGCGTGAAAAAAAATCTGCCTCGTCAGTCATTTATCGAAAGATGCATGATCGGCTAATCGTGCATCAAGTATGGCACATAACTGACTTGGAGGCCCGGTGGAGTAATAGATAGCGGCTTGGATTAAGGAATTGTAGAGTCGAGTTCAAATTCCAGTCGAATCCATTATATTCACTTACGTGCTAATTGCCTTGGGAAAGGTATGAATCCTCTTCTCTCCCCCCAGCTATGGGTAAATAGCAGGACAGATTGGTTTCTATAGTCTTGGATGGCAACTGGTCTACTGCAGAAAGAAATTCCAACCTACTGCAGGAAAAAAATCTGCCTCATCAGTCATGTATCGAAAGATACATGATCACCTAAGCATGTATCACGCAAGGCACATAACTGACTGATTTCTGGTAATGTTTTTCCATAAAAAATGTTTTGCTGGTAATTTTTTTTTTTTTTTTCCAAAATGTATAGCTGGTAATAATTTTTTCTTCAAAAAATGTATTGCTGGTGTTAAAACCTATTTTTTAATATTTTGACTCCAGTTAACTATTTACCCATAGCTGGGACCCTAACAGGTGCTACCAACATGGGACAGGTTGGACCTGGAAACACCAGCAATTAAGAGGTGGTTCCATGCTCCTCAAAACCTGATCAGAGGCCTTGCTGTCGGATGTAGTTTATCGTCTTAACCCAGGACGGTAAAATGTTTGAACATTGCCAAAATCTCAAATCTTGTATTTACCGTTATAACATTAAAAACAAAATATATGTATAGCTTAGCAGGATTGATGATGATATTTTATATAGGTAATATCAATAATAGAGTGCTGTCCTAGTCTTTAGATGTGAACATGAAATAAGCTTTAGAGTAAAGGGCTGGAAAAGAAATGAAATTGTGTTAAATGGGTGTAATTATTATTATTTTTGCTTTGCATTTTCTGTTCATATTTCAGGATTTTTGTGGCCTTCCTGTAGCCATTTTTAGAATAATGATGTTTGAATGAAATCAATGTAATATACAGACATTTAATAGGATTAGCTAAATCTGGCACAAGACCACACGTGAAGAGCACCCATTGAGAATCAAACTGACATCAAAGATCTTTACACAATGCTGAAATGAGTTTCTCGAAAATTACTAAGCTTGGCCTTTAAATATCGAGACCATAAGCATAGATCACTCAGTGAGGAACAAGCTCACTTCATTACTCTATAGTAAAATGTGTTCATTAATAATTACTAAGCTTGGCTTTTAAATACCAAATCCATAAGTATAAAACCCTCAGTGAGAGTCAAATTCACTTTGATAAACATTAGTGAATTTTTTTTTTTTACAATAGTGTTCATCCTGTACAAGATCCGAGAGTCACTCGAGGTAGAGTGTTAAAGAGTAAGAAGCACAGTTTATGTGGATATGTGGGGGAAGATAATTGTTAACTCTAGACTTGAACAGGTTAAGATTGTAGTAATTGGGTAAATATCCTCTTGGGAGTCAGTCCCACAAAGCAGAAGTTTGTGGGAAGCTGCCGCTTCTGTGCAACTTAATCTCACCAGTGGAATGCAAAGCGAATGAGGGTGGTTCACTACAATGGGCCTGGCATGGTGGGGTCTTAGCTGTTAAGGTTAGAACTGGTGGAAATAAGGAATGTAGTTTGTCTGATCATTTTCTATAGAAATAGAGCAGCAAGAGGCTTGCTATGTTTCATCTGTGAGAAAGGGATTGCAGACTGGAAAATAATTTGTCACCCACAAGGACGCAGGGATGCGTTTGAGACGGGAAATTGAGGGCTGGGCAGCTCCTGCTCATATACAGCAACAGTAATCCATTTTCAGCCTGATCTGGCTGTTGTAAAGACAGGATAGCCTAATTACTAAGCTTGGCTTTTAAATATCGAGACCATAAGTATAAAACACTCAGTGAGGATCAAACTCTGTACATTAGTAAAGTGCTCTGTGAGAAAACCTTTCCACTTATTGGTTTTGTGTACCATCTTAGTCAATATCAAGATAGTGTATAAAATTTTCGGTTACATGTTTTTTGTTTCTAATGGATTGATTGTAATTATTAATACAAGTTTGATTAAAAACAACAAGCAAGGGATTTTTTTTTGTTTTATTCTTTAACTTTCTTGTTTGTGTGCATTTGGGTCCAATGAATGTAAATGCTGTTCAAAAATTTGTGATCAAGCATTTGTGTCCATACTTCTGGTTATTATCAATATCTGGTGATTATGCATGTGTCCAATCCTCATCTGTTTGAATATTTTTAACCTTTAGCACTCTGTAGGTGACTTTTTTTTCCAATGCAAGTTGAATTTGAATTTCTTAGTTGTGTAGTCATATCCTTCTATGATAACACCTAAAACAGTCTTGACTGAAATTGAGATCCAGATTTCAAATATACAGATCTAATATATAAAGCACTATATTTTGAGGGGATTCCATATACAGTAAAAGGGGGAGTGATATTTATAAATGATGCAGAGTGCTTTAAACTTGAGTTTGACTATTTCTTATGGTGACATCATGTATAGTGTGAGAATCAGGTGTGATTTATAACTGGGTTAAATGTATTGTCCTTTGTTGAAAACATGTAAAACCTCTGTTCTAAAAATAGATCTTACTAGCAGTAAAACCTGGCGTTGCTCAGGGTTTTATGTAGTTAAATTGCTTTGGGGTTTGAATTATTGAACTTATGCACGTATCCGCAGTTGTTGAGGTCACTGATAGGCCGGGAATCTCACTGGTAGCAAAATCAATGAGATCAAGGGCAACCGGTTGCAATAGGTGGCTGCTGTGTTGCTGCTCCGTGCTTACCCAAGACTGCCACCCGTTCATAATCGGTCAAGATTTTTAATTCTGGCAATGTAAAATAGTGGTTGCTTTTTCACTTTAGGACTCACCCCTTCACTATTAAGTCCATAAGTTTTCCCAGTTTTAAGCGGAATACGCGGGCGGTAATGTCATGTCTGTGAGTGTAATCCTGTCTGGGTAGGAGTTCACGCATTATCTCAACCCATTTGGGGTTGCAGGTAAACGTTATAAATAAGTCTGTCTGCCCATGTTGCCTAACGTATGTCATAACGTCCTGCGTGTGTTCATGCATGTAATGCCCCCCCCCCCCCCCGTGTAGGTAGAGGGCAGAATGCACAGCTCCCCTAGGTTTGCAAAAAACAGAGCCAAAAATCAACTACATTGGATTTGAATCGGATGTCCCAAAGTGATCGATTTTTATCGATTTTTTTTTTTCCTATAACTGATATCAATTTTTAAAAACAAAGAACAGCACCTCAAAACTATAAGTAAGGACATTGCTCAACGTGAGTTTGGTGGATATCACTTGCAATTTGTGAAAACTATCACTGAAAAAAACTGATGAATTTTTTTTAATCAATATTCGACCCCCTATCGGTTTTATTGTTTTTTTTTTTTCGAAAATCAGAGGAACAATCAAAAAATCCAAAGATGTCAAGTATGAATGCTGTAAATTTCCGATCTGTGTGTAAATTTTCATGCCAATCGGACGAACGGATTGCTCAGGATGAGGTAACAAGGTGACAAACACACTGACAGAATGCCATTTATAGATACAGATATAGTTTTGAGTTTTTGCTTAACTTCAAGGAATCTGATTCAGAAAAAAAAAATACTTAACCTAAAGCCTATCTTCTACCTTTTCTTGAAAGCTGTTGCTTTATCTACAATTTGATAAATGGCTCACAAAGGGTAGTGGGAAAAATCTGTACTATGTTAGGCTAAGGATCAATAACATTGCACATTCTTCTTTGGAACAAAAAAAGAGTGGGGTATCATGTTAATAAAATCTATTACAATGGCTTATATCTTGGATTTATTTATAAATAAAATTTTCTGTTGCATTGTGCATCATAAGAGCTGAGTCCTCTTAAAACAAGTTGTAGTGATATGCAAATTAGTATAATTTGCATATGAGCAGGTAGCTCATATTTATAAACTGACACTATCTAGAACAAGGCAATAACGCTTACTTAGCATTATACACAACACAACACAAGTTAATATCATTAACTGAAACTTGCATGATATCTTTCTAATATAATTATATTTTGAAAATTTTACCAACATCATGTTATATACTATGTATGGTTACCAAATTTAAAAAATATAAGCAGTAAATTGCTGATACTCCCTGAAGAGTGGACGAACAGGTTTGCCTACAAAACTCTGGAGTTTGGATGCTGAATATAACATCAGTAAGTTAACTGCCAAACTTTTACTCACATTAATTATATATATATATATATATATATATATATATATATATATATATATATATATAATATATATAATATATATATATATAATATATATATATATAATATATATATATATATTATATTATATATATATATATAATATATATATATACACCCAAGTGTGGGATTGGTATATATACGGAGTAAATTCCAATAACCAACAATTATTATTCTTTAAAGAGTGCTCAATACAGAGTAGAGCAGATATCTGGGGTCCATCCCTGGTTTTCCTCGAAAGAATTTGGGGAGGAAGGAGTCGAGGTGTTGCGTCTAGCTCAACCATATCTCTCTATCCCCCTTCACACACTCCCAGCGATAACCTTGCTTCGTGGTTAGGCTCTTTGAATCACCATATACTTGTGTTTTGATTGGTCATTCTGACTTATGTTACAGCGTTTACCCCTAGCGAAGGACCGTTAAGGAATTTTTTTTTTTTTTTTAAAACCATTTATTCTACATTCAACATCATCACTTGATAAGACACTGGATGTGTCGAAACGAAATGGCTATTTTTGTAGTGATTTTATAACATATTTAATTTATAATATTTAAATAAATGATTATATATATATATATATATATATATATTTACATGGTGTGATGGGTAATTTGCCACCATTTTATATTTTTAACTTCACGCATGTGTGTTGTTTGTTTTCGATTTTGTCAACTTCACAGTATAGTAGGGTCAGTTGGGCACCGTTTGTGAGAAAAAGAGCACCATGACACAATTCATACCACCAGAAGTTTGGAAACGGCATGCTTTACT
The DNA here is from genome assembly GCA_964036315.1 of Acanthosepion esculentum. Taxonomy (NCBI): domain Eukaryota; kingdom Metazoa; phylum Mollusca; class Cephalopoda; order Sepiida; family Sepiidae; genus Acanthosepion; species Acanthosepion esculentum. Next base: position 50,579,718 of record OZ038491.1, on the reverse strand, counting down.
GCTTGGCATTTATGCCAAAAGCTCCAGTATGAACATTTCAGAATGTTTGGGTGTCAATCTGAGGACAGTGCAGAGGATTCAGAAAGAGTTGGATGAGTCTAATGATGATTACGAAATATGGCAACTTGGAAAACTCGTTTGAATAAGAAAAGAACTCCTGAAATTGTTGGTGAGAGCCTCACTCAACATGGAGGCATACATTAAGAGTCTTGAGGAGGTAGTACTACTCTGGGTCAAGAGGGTGGCTGCTGGAAGACCCTATGTCTGGCAAAAAGATTCTGCATCATGCCACACAAGCATTAGAACCCAGTCATGGCCGTCAGACAATTTCTGCAAACTCATTACCCCTTAATCTGGCCATCTAACTCCCAAGACTGCAACCCCTTTGATTATTGGGGCACATTTGAGTGAGAGACCAACAAAACTCCTTGTAACACCAAAGATGAACTGAAGGCAATGATTATGCCAGCATTCACCAACTTAAACATGGAGACCATCCAGAAGAGTTGCAGGAGATTCTGAAGTCATCTGGAGGCATTGATTGAAGCAAATGGTGATTTTATTGAATAAATTTACTCTTTAGTATTTCAAGATATTTTGTAAATATATCTGTTAAAACGAGATGCTAGTTTTTTCATTTTTGTGTAATTTTGATGTCAATTTATCCATTGCAACTTGTGTGTATCTATCTCTCTCTCTCTCTCTCTCTCTCTCTCTCTCTCTATATATATATATATATATATATATATATATATATATATATATATATATATATATATATATATATATATATAATGTAGGAGTTGATAAAAATTTCTCTGGCTGACCCACTTACCAAATTTGAACTACTTTGGGAAAGTCATCTTGATTAGGATGGGAACTTTTAAGCACATGAATATATTTATTTCAATTATCATATATATATATATATATATATATATATATATATATATATATAAGTAATACCACCAAAGATGCTAGAGACACAGCACAGCAAGCCCAAGCAAACAGTCCCTTTGTTTACAAAGAGCCGGTTGCCTGGACCTGATGTACAGTGTTTCCAACACCTTAAGATGGAATTTTCTGTTTTGGCCAGGGCACACTCAGTATTCCATCTTAAGGTGTTGGAGATGCTGTACATCAGGTCCAGGCGACCGTCTCTTTGCAAACAAAGGGACTGTTTGCTTGGGCTTGCTGTGCTGGGTCTCTAGCATCTTTGGTGGTATTACTTTGATTATATACACTTTTTCTCTTTTTTATCTCTCTCTTCACTGCCCATTTATTCATGTCATCCATTGCAGACTTTCTTGTTCTTCATAATTTCTATTCCCCGTTAACAGTTCTGATGAGAGGGGACGAAACCGGTCAACTGGTGATTTTATTTTAAACCTATCATGGCCTTTAATAAAAAATTTGTTTTTTATGCCTTGATACGCTTTTGTACTGTTGCAAACATATTTAAATATATATATATATATATATATATATATATATATATATATATACACACACTAGCTTAAAAGCTTCCCTAGTAGGCAGCATTTAAGCTAATTCTCTTAATTGGGCCTTCATCACACTTGTTAGGGAGGAGGAGATGTGATAGGCAGCAATAAACTATAGAAGAACTCAAAATTGATCACTGCATTTAAGTATTGCATTAATACCTAAGCTTACCTTTTAAAAATTCAACAATAATTCTTGATGTACGCTGGTCCTTACTTTCCATACAAACAATTATTTTTATTTCATAGGTGATTTTTCGCTGGATATCACAATTAATTTTCATTATTCCCAAATTTATTTCCAGTTATAAAAATGAATGTACAAAAAAATTTCTTGCAAAAAATTACATAAAAAATTGCTGAAAACTATTGCAGTAATGAAAACTTGGGAATCCAAAATTTCAGGATTGTGGATCCAGATCCAGCCCAGAATATTTTTAATTTGCTCATGGAGTCAGCCTGATTCCAAAATGGTATGATATGTTGGTCTACAGCCTCTAGGAGTAAAGTTGAAAATACAGATAATTTTATTTTGAAACTCTGATTTGAGAACAGTAATTTTTTTCATTTGAACATGAGCTATTGAAAGTTAGAGAGTTGTATCTCTTTATTTGTTTTTATCAGTAGAAGCCAAGATGGCATGATCCAAAAACAATTACAGTAATGAATCCAAAATTTCAGGATTGTGGCTTGGAATGTTTTTAATTTGCTCTCAGGGTCAGCCTGATTCCAAAATGTTATATGTTGGCTCTAGGAGTAAAGTTGAAAAAGTGTGACACAGTGACACACTGAAAAAAGTATCACAGCTCTTCAGTGTGGCTAGATGTCCGGTTGCCTCTAGCTAGGATGGAAACCCGACTGAATTGGCATCAGTCGGAAATTCTACCACTAAGCCGTCGGTGAACGGCAGGCATGAAGGTGAATTTTAGCGTATTTATTTTTAGATTTAGATAAACACACAGAGACTGACAGGACTCAATTCTGCAGAAGAGTCATGCTATATTAGCTTTAATAGTCACTGTTTACAAACCCACGCTTCCTTCCCACAGAGCGCAACAGAAATTAATTTTCAGGAGCCAATATATATAGGATGTGTGGGTTTGTAAACAGTGACTATTACGGCTAATAATGCAAGACTCTTCAGTAAATCGAATCGAGTTCTCTCAGTCACTGTGTGTTTATCTAAAAATAAGTACGCTTGAATTCACCTTCTTCTCTGCCGTGCGCCAATGGCTTCAGGGTAAAATTTCCGACTGACGCGAATTCAGCCGGTTTTCGATTCTAGCCAGAGGCAACCGGATGTCTAGCCACACTGATGAGCTGTGATACAGCGAAACAGTCTGTCTGTGGATGACAAAATATATATATATATATATATATATATATATGGTCGCTTCCACAGTTGGTACTTGGATAGGTTTTGCAGTGAACAGTTGCATTCCTGAATCTTTTGTTGATGGTTATGTAGTCAGTTTCTTTTTTGGTTTCTCTTCCTGGCCTTCTCCATGTCTACAATTGTCTTGGATGTTCTTGGAACCTGATCATTGGCCATGAGCCATTGGATCCATTTTCTCCACGTTTGTTGTGGGTTCCTTGTCTGAATTTGCCAGCTATCTCCTCTCCTTCTTTGGCATTCAGGTCTTCCATGATAATTATAACTTCTTGTGATTTGCACTGAGCCTTGGCGTTATCTAGCTTGGGATAGAAAGATTCGATTTCTTTTTTTGTACTTGAGGCATCCTTCATTCTAGATCAAAATAATTTGAGTATAATGCCTGGAAAAATCAAGTTTATTGAAATTTTCTTGTTCTATAGTTCAGATATTTTTTGAAATTCTTAATAAATAACTTGTTTTCGTAATTATTCATTTATAAAAGAGTAAATAATAAATATTGGATTGTAGTTGGTTCATATATTTTGAAAAATTTGTAGTTTTTTATAAATTTTTTAATAAAAAGATTTCTGTATCTGTCTATATTTCTGAGAGGAGATATTATGTACACTTTTTACATTATTCAGACTATTGTCCTCATCTTTGTCACCATGTTTATCACAACAGTTCGGCCGTTGTAAGCTCCGGCCTTCTTCAGGTGGTTGGAATGTCGAACTGAACCCTTTATTTTGCTTATTTTGCTCACTGGGGTAGACTGTTCTAAAAGATTTCTATTCATTTATTTCTTTATAAAATGATAATAAATTTTTATAAAATGGTAAATAATAAATACCGGACCACCCGTGACCATTTAAGCCAACCTTATTGTGTTACTGTTTACATTTAGTTTCATGAAGTTTTCTGAAACTAGAGATATTTTAGAAATACATTTATTTGCAGTTATTGAATTTTTAAATAATATAAAACATTGAAGTTGCATTCAACCTAAAAATAAATTGTCTGTTTGAAGAAAGTTGAAATAAAAATACTTACTGTACAAACAAATTGAATTTTGAAATAATATTATAAAACATTGAAGTTGCATTCAACCTAAAAAAAGAAATTTGTCTGTTTGAAGAAAGTTGAAATAAAAATACTTACTGTACAAACAAATTGAATTTTGAAATAATATTATAAAACATTGAAGTTGCATTCAATGTAAAAAAAAATTTGTCTGTTTGAAGAAAGTTGAAATAAAAATACTTACTGTACAAACAAATTGAATTTTGAAATAATATTATAAAACATTGAAGTTGCATTCAACCTAAAAAAAAAATTTGTCTGTTTGAAGAAAGTTGAAATAAAAATACTTACTGTACAAACAAATTGAATTTTGAAATAATATTATAAAACATTGAAGTTGCATTCAACGTAAAAAAAAATTTGTCTGTTTGAAGAAAGTTGAAATAAAAATACTTACTGTACAAACAAATTGAATTTTGAAATAATATTATAAAACATTGAAGTTGCATTCAACGTAAAAAAAAAATTTGTCTGTTTGAAGAAAGTTGAAATAAAAATACTTACTGTACAAACAAATTGAATTTTGAAATAATATTATAAAACATTGAAGTTGCATTCAACGTAAAAAAAAATTTGTCTGTTTGAAGAAAGTTGAAATAAAAATACTTACTGTACAAACAAATTGAATTTTGAAATAATATTATAAAACATTGAAGTTGCATTCAACCTAAAAAAAAAATTTGTCTGTTTGAAGAAAGTTGAAATAAAAATACTTACTGTACAAACAATTTGAATTTTGAAATAATATTATAAAACATTGAAGTTGCATTCAACGTAAAAAAAAATTTGTCTGTTTGAAGAAAGTTGAAATAAAAATACTTACTGTACAAACAAATTGAATTTTGAAATAATATTATAAAACATTGAAGTTGCATTCAACCTAAAAAAAAATTTGTCTGTTTGAAGAAAGTTGAAATAAAAATACTTACTGTACAAACAAATTGAATTTTGAAATAATATTATAAAACATTGAAGTTGCATTCAACCTAAAAAAAAAATTTGTCTGTTTGAAGAAAGTTGAAATAAAAATACTTACTGTACAAACAAATTGAATTTTGAAATAATATTATAAAACATTGAAGTTGCATTCAACCTAAAAAAAAATTTGTCTGTTTGAAGAAAGTTGAAATAAAAATACTTACTGTACAAACAAATTGAATTTTGAAATAATATTATAAAACATTGAAGTTGCATTCAACGTAAAAAAAAATTTGTCTGTTTGAAGAAAGTTGAAATAAAAATACTTACTGTACAAACAAATTGAATTTTGAAATAATATTATAAAACATTGAAGTTGCATTCAACCTAAAAAAAAAATTTGTCTGTTTGAAGAAAGTTGAAATAAAAATACTTACTGTACAAACAAATTGAATTTTGAAATAATATTATAAAACATTGAAGTTGCATTCAACGTAAAAAAAAATTTGTCTGTTTGAAGAAAGTTGAAATAAAAATACTTACTGTACAAACAAATTGAATTTTGAAATAATATTATAAAACATTGAAGTTGTATTCAATATTAAAAAAATTGTTTGAAGAAAGTTGAAATAAAAATATTTAAAATATTGTTTTTTTTAAAGACAGCTGAAATATAAATAGGCAAGCACGCAATCACGGGAAAGTTGAGAGAGAGAGGTGGAAAGATAGCGAGGT
>OZ038491.1:50564108-50569108 GCA_964036315.1 Acanthosepion esculentum | reverse complement strand
TTCTGGCATCATGCTCTCACCCTTTCACTGTCGAAACTGTTAAATGTAGCCGTCTCTTCTACTCCAATAGCTTCATGTCTCGCACTTCTCGCCTGTGGAACTCCCTCCCCATTTCTTGTTTTCCTGATAGGTATAATCTCCAACTATTCAAATATAACGTCAATCGACATCTCCAGATGCCCTGATCTATCCCCTAACTGTCTCTTCATCCTTTCCTCTATCACTCCTTTTTGTTCTCGCTCCAACTCTGTAACCCCTTGCATGCTAGTGGCTTCCCGCCTTGCTTGGGGTTGAATGTTTGAAAAAAAGAAAAAAAAAAAGACAAAAAAAACAAACTTTTATTTGATATCTAATCTCAATGTTTTCAATGCGATGGTTGACTTTGGTGCTTAGTGGCTAAGGCTCTTACTCTAGTTTCCATGCTGCTTAGAAGTTATCGTAGATCTCTTTGTTTTATAATTGGTGGACAGTTTCTGTTTTTAGTAAGAAGCTGTGTAATTGCATTGAAACCATTCAGCCATATAGGAAGTTGGAAAAGCAATAAAGAAAAGTTTGATAGCGCTTTCCACAGTTTTAGATACCTTTCAGAAATTTCCTTTTACAGCCAATATTGAATAATTTTTGAAAATTTCAAAAAAAAGAAAATATGTCCACTGCCCCACTGTATGTTCACCACCCCCAAATGAAATAAAAACTCCCAGTGTCCCCTTTCGTTATAATAGAGAGCCCCCCAAGGTGGTGCTATTGTTCACTGCTGTAACATCTGCCTAAGCCAAGAGAGTCTGAGATACTGAAGTCAATAATAATAATTTAAATTATCTGGGTTATGCTATGTGATGCATGGTTTCATTGGATGGTCAGACCATGTGTGAAAGATGGAATATTTTTTTGAGTAACAAAAGTTTAACAAAAGTTCTCCATTGCTTTTTGCAGCTGCCAAATAATTAATCACCCACACGGCCGCGTAGACACTTTTGAGACTTGAGTTTCTCCAGCCCAAATTTGGGTCTGATCTGCTTTTTGTAGAGAGAAAGCATGACCACAGGAATTGGGTACTTTCTGGGTCTGTGCAGGGAACCAACCATTTTTGCATCGTCTTGTGGTTATATATGAGTGCCACTTGAGGTCTGGGATAAGCTAAGTCCCAATATGCAATTTAAAATTACATTATACTGGACATTTTACACATCTTAAAATCCGTCCATGATAAAATAACCTCATAGCCTATAGCTTTTTTCTTTTTTTTTTTTTTTGAAAAGATATAAAAACAAATGTAATTTATTTAAACGTGTGAGGTCTGATCAAAAAGTATTGTAACTGGTGCTATATGAAAAAAAACAAAAAAAAAAAACAAACTACAAAGCATATCAATTATGCATTTAATCTTCTTCAAAGTAGTCCCTTTCTGAAATACACACTTTATCCAGCGTTATTTCCACTGTTGGAAGCATTCCTGGAATTCCTTTTTTGGGATAGCAAGTAGCTGCCTCGTCACATTCTCTTGGATTTCGTTGGCTTGAAATCTTGTTCTTTTCAAGTGAAAAAGTTGCAAGGGGCAAGATCTGGGGAATATGGTGGCTGTCGGATTTGAGGGTTGTGCCTGGCCAAAAACTTTTGCAAGACATATTTACTGATGGAACCTCTGGTGAGACGACCACACTCTACACATTTTCATTTCACGCACTTCTATAAACAATGGAATCTTATAACTTAGTGTGTATGCATGACAGAGTTCAAGATCAATGTGTGCCAAACGACTTCATTCTGTGTACCTTAGTTTTGTTATCATATCAACAGCCCGACACTTTTTGATCAGACTTCATGAAAGTTAAATTTATTTAAATATAAAATGTACCTACCTACATTTTCTAAAACTACACCTTGATGCGAAGGCAAATTTTCGATTCAACATTTAAATAAATCTGCGTTTTTCCACGAAAAATATTTGAAACAGTTTTCAACTTTTTTGTTTATAGATGTTCTGATGAAATATTCAACTGATCAAAAGAAATGAAAATCTGTAGGTGTTAAATCTGGTGGGTATGCAAGATTGTCCATCCTAATGATCTTGTTTTTTTTTTGTTTGTTTTGCAGAGTGTGTCCTTGCATTATCATGCTGGAGAATAACACCTTTTCTGGTTACTGAAGCAGGATATCTTCGAAGTAATGCTTTATTTACCTGAGGAAGATACCGTCAATAAACCATCACTGATGTTTCTTTCATGTTTCATTAACTTGTGATGGACGACACTTTTCATATTGCCCTAAACACAAAGTTAGGACTTCTGTGGATGAAATCCTGGCTTTGGTGTTGGCATTGGGCTCTCCTTTTGTGAGAAACACAATTTTCCGTTTTCCATTTTTCAACACGTGTAACAATGTCATGAAAAAAGGATAGTATTGTTGAGTACTCTGTGACGTCACCTCGTACCACTTATTATTTGAGATGCTTCTTTCAGGAGTGGATGCCAAGGTCGGTTGTAAACAATTGGGAATCAGTGACGAAGGCAATACATCATATACTGGTGTTACGATTCAAATTACCGAAGAAATTACGTTATTAAAATAAAAATTTAATGAACTAATTGGTAATGAGGTGTCATGTTCCTTAAATCAAATAAATTACTCGTTTTGTAAAGAAAGGCAAGTTCTGTAGATCACTGTATTTAATGAACAAGTTCTTTTTTTTTTGTTAAATCCAAGACACTCAGTTTATGCTTATCATTTCACTCCAAGCAAGACAACAAAGTCACTAAGACTAAAAGGTTACTGAGTGTGAGAGAATATGAGAAAAAAAAAGCATTATTAAGGAGTGAGAACAATAAAAGAACTGATTAAGAAGACATGATAACGATTAACATCACATTATCAGGTTTCATTTATAGCAATGATTCCCAACGTGGGGCGCATCCCTGCCGGTGGGACATGGTAATATTTTGGTGGGACGTGCACCCTTTGGCTTACTATACCAACAAAATAAGGAGGAAGTTCGAGAATGAGTTATTAACAGTGAATTATTTTCTAGTGAACTCAAATTCCATTTTGCTTTATTATTTCATTATTAAAATGATCAAAGCTTATTACAGAATACGCTTTCATTCAAATATTTTATATTTCTGCCTTTCAGTTCTTTATTATATGTTTTGAAACTATATATATATTTAACCGTCTTTTTAAAAAATTTTTCTCTTTCATGGACGCCATGGTCTTTGGAGGCTTGTTTAGAGACCAAATTAATAGCCTTTTAAACGTGAATTGCAGTAAAATTTTGAATATGTAAAAATTAAATATTACAGGGTGGTACCAGAATTTTAGAAATACCAAAGTAGAGCATGGCCCACATTCGGTTGGGAACCACTGATTTATAGTTTATTAGCTATAAATGAAAACTGATTTGAATGGTGTGTGTGTGTGTGTGTGTGTGGGGGGGCATCAGTCATATCCAACCGAAAATAGCTAATTTGGCAACCTTGGAACATTTACAATTTGTCGGATTGTATCTACCATTCACCTACCCCTCGCACATTTCATGGTTTTCGGAAGAACCAAAGATGAATTTCATACAGTTTCTTTAGATTTTGTGTATTGTTTATGACCACTATTCACCCGTACAATTGTTCCAATACAACGAAGCATACTGGCTATGAGGCTGGTAATATTCTGCTAAAATCCCAGTGGTCGAGACGTCTTTTATAGCATCTACAAGAGGCTTGGCTAGCTGTTTGTCTGCAACCTTATTCTTCATATAATTCCACAAATTTTGTATGGAATTGAGGCCAGGGATGTTGCCAAACCATTCCAACGTGGTGACCTCGACACTCGTAATATATTCTTACACGTTCATTGCATTTTGGTATGGTGTGCCACCATGCATAAATGTACTGCAGCCATGTATGTGCATGTGTGATAAAGTAATTCTGCTGTGATGACATCCAGGGTCGGCTGTATGCAAATACATACTGTCGCTCGCTATGTTCACAGGTTGGTTTCAATATTAGAGCCGTGATTTACATCAACAAAGTATAACAACAGATACCTTTCAGGACACTGGTTTGGAAGTCGTAAAAAACATACGATTTCTCACTTAATCGATGTCTTCCTTCGACTTCGAGAAAGCGAACTTCTGGTATCTCACCAACTTCCTGCCATGGTTAAGGGACCCCTTACACACTCACTGCCTGACCGTCTCACTGACTGCTGGCCGTTTCACTGACCACTCGTTATAAGGATACTAGCTGGGAGATCCATCACCCCTTTGTGTTCCACCAACCGGAAAGGTGGGACCACCTAGGCAGCTTTTGGGTGGCCAGTTTTTCAAAGTACTCTACTTTTACGGCTATATAAACTCACTAACAAAATTTTATGTTTGCCAATTCAAAGGCGAGGTGGAGACAGGATTCCTGAAAAATCCCAGCCATTAAATTTGTTCAATGTTGGGCTGGAGACAAGATTCGCGAGAAACCCTGGTCATTAAATTGACTTAAAATGAAAAAGAATCTATCTCTTCATCTTCTAACGATGTGTGAGAAACCATATTGCTACACATGTGAATATCTAGTTTATACTGCAACAGTTCTAGATACCTTTGATCATTCATAATTGTTTCAGAGTCCAGGAAATATAAATCAAATAATCTGGCTGGATAATTTGTACGGTATATTTTTCATGTCTTTTTCCTGGAAAATACGTAGTAGGGAGTCATCAGAGAACATAATGTTTACACGCGGCTCCCCCGTCAAATATCCATGCTTTTTGGTGAATGACACGCGTTTCGCTTTCATTTCCGCATTCAATCTTGGTTTTAAGGCAGATTTGCAGGAATCCAGTTGAAATTCCTTGACTAATCTGTGAGGAACAGCCCAACAACTTGTTGCGGGGCCGATAAGGATGTCGCCCCGGCAAGCTTTTAGAAGAAAGGTGTGAACAGCCAAGACAATGAGGGGACAAAGGCAGAGGTTTAAAAATAAGAAACGTTGATTTTTATTTTTACCAATATGTAC
>OZ038491.1:50499108-50559108 GCA_964036315.1 Acanthosepion esculentum | reverse complement strand
AGATCAAGATTAACAGGATATGGGGAATGAAGACTGAGACTGTACCAATAGTAATCGGAGCTCTGGATCTCGTGAGAAAAGGAAACATCAACATACAAGTTGCTCAGAAAATCGTCTTACTAGGAACATCCCATATACTAAGAAAAGTGCTATCAATTAAATGACATTTATTCCTATAGGACCTAAGTACCATAGTTTGGACCCGACTCTACAGGATACAAAGTAGGAAACATAACACAAATAATAATAGCATAACACAAATAATAATAATATAATAATAATAATAACAACAATAATAACAATAATAATAATAAAATAACAACAACAATAACAATAATAATAACAACAATAATAACAACAATAATAATAATAACAATAATAATAATAATAACGACAACAATAATAACAATAATAATAATAATAATAATAATAATAACAAAAACAATAATAATAACAACAACAACAATAACAATAATAATAATAATAACAATAATAACAACAACAATAATAATAATAATAATAATAACAACAATAATAATAATAAAAAAAGTGTGGTTTTATTATAAAACATTCTTTACATGAGAAAGTGGAGTACATAAAATATAAAACACTTTCTAGATTTTGTCGTATTATAAATTTATTTCCGGGTAAATTTTTTTTTTCAAATTATTTCAGCCATTAACATCAGCACTCAATTTAGTTAATCTGGAGATCTTCATGATAGAAGCAAGTTCAGTATTTCTTTATATAGATCTTCTCTTTCTATGTGTCGTGTCCACTCGGGACGTAGGACAATCATGGCTCACCACAATGTCCTATCCTTCGTAGCCCTTAAATTTTGTCTTTTTGTTAGTTATCTTAAACCTTGTTCCAACATCCATTTACTCAATCTCACTAAGCAGGTTATTCGTTGCTTGCCTTTTGCAGATTTTTCTTTGTATTTTAACAAGGTGCTCAAGGTAAATAACAGGGGCACCGGACCATATGTGGCAGCAATATTCTAAACGTAGACGAATGGCAGACTTATATATATGTAAGACAGATTCTGAAGAGAAAAATTGTTTTTCCCGACATAGTGAACTAGTTTTCTTAGCAATGGATTCAATGTAGTCTTTCCACTTCATATCAGCAGAGAACAATGAGTCACTTTTCTGGAGGATAGCATTGAATCAATTTCTTAGCAATGGATTCAATATAGTTTTTGCACTTCATATCAGCAGAGAATGTGACCGCAAGAAAGCGCAATAAGTTACTTTTCAGGAGGATAGCATTGAATCAATTTCTTAGCAATGGATTCAGTATAGTTTTTGCACTTCATATCAGCAGAGAATGTGACCGCATGTAGGCGCAATAAGTTACTTTTCAGGAGGATAGCATTGAATCAATTTCTTAGCAATGGATGCAATATAGTTTTTGCACTTCATATCAGCAGAGAATGTGATCGCAAGAAAGCGCGATAAGTCACTTTTCTGGAGGATAGCATTGAATCAATTTCTTAGCAATGGATTCAATATAGTTTTTGCACTTCATATCAGCAGAGAATGTGACCGAAAGGAGGCGCAATAAGTTACTTTTCAGGAGGATAGCATTGAATCAATTTCTTAGCAATGGATGCAATATAGTTTTTGCACTTCATATCAGCAGAGAATGTGACCGCAAGAAAGCGCAATAAGTTACTTTTCAGGAGGATAGCATTGAATCAATTTCTTAGCAATGGATTCAATATAGTTTTTGCACTTCATATCAGCAGAGAATGTGACCGAAAGGAGGCGCAATAAGTTACTTTTCAGCAGGATAGCATTGAATCAATTTCTTAGCAATGGATGCAATATAGTTTTTGCACTTCATATCAGCAGAGAATGTGACCGCAAGAAAGCGCAATAAGTTACTTTTCAGGAGGATAGAATTGAATCAATTTCTTAGCAATGGATTCAATATAGTTTTTGCACTTCATATCAGCAGAGAATGTGACCGAAAGGAGGCGCAATAAGTTACTTTGCAGGAGGATAGCATTGAATCAATTTCTTAGCAATGGATGCAATATAGTTTTTGCACTTCATATCAGCAGAGAATGTGACCGCAGGAAGGCGCAATGAGTCACTTTTCTGGAGGATAGCATTGAATCAATTTCTTAGCAATGGATTCAATATAGGTTTTGCACTTCATATCAGCAGAGAATGTGACCGAAAGGAGGCGCAATAAGTTACTTTTCAGGAGGATAGCATTGAATCAATTTCTTAGCAATGGATGCAATATAGTTTTTGCACTTCATATCAGCAGAGAATGTGACCGCAAGAAAGCGCAATAAGTTACTTTTCAGGAGGATAGCATTCAATCAATTTCTTAGCAATGGATTCAATATAGTTTTTGCACTTCATATCAGCAGAGAATGTGACCGCAAGAAAGCGCAATAAGTTACTTTTCAGGAGGATAGCATTGAATCAATTTCTTAGCAATGGATGCAATATAGTTTTTGCACTTCATATCAGCAGAGAATGTGACCGCAAGAGGGCGCAGTAAGTCACTTTTCTGGAGGATAGCATTGAATGAATTTCTTAGCAATGGATGCAATATAGTTTTTGCACTTCATATCAGCAGAGAATGTGACCGCAAGAAAGCGCAATAAGTTACTTTTCAGGAGGATAGCATTGAATCAATTTCTTAGCAATGGATTCAATATAGTTTTTGCACTTCATATCCACAGAGAATGTGACCGAAAGGAGGCGCAATAAGTTACTTTTCAGGAGGATAGCATTGAATCAATTTCTTAGCAATGGATGCAATATAGTTTTTGCACTTCATATCAGCAGAGAATGTGACCGCAAGAAAGCGCATTAAGTTACTTTTCAGGAGGATAGCATTCAATCAATTTCTTAGCAATGGATTCAATATAGGTTTTGCACTTCATATCAGCAGAGAATGTGACCGAAAGGAGGCGCAATAAGTTACTTTTCAGGAGGATAGCATTGAATCAATTTCTTAGCAATGGATGCAATATAGTTTTTGCACTTCATATCAGCAGAGAATGTGACCGCAAGAAGGCGCAATAAGTTACTTTTCTGGAGGATAGCATTGAATCAATTTCTTAGCAATGGATTCAATATAGGTTTTGCACTTCATATCAGCAGAGAATGTGACCGAAAGGAGGCGTAATAAGTTACTTTTCAGGAGGATAGCATTGAATCAATTTCTTAGCAATGGATGCAATATAGTTTTTGCACTTCATATCAGCAGAGAATGTGACCGAAAGGAGGCGCAATAAGTTACTTTTCTGGAGGATAGCATTGAATCAATTTCTTAGCAATGCATTCAATATAGGTTTTGCACTTCATATCAGCAGAGAATGTGACCGAAAGGAGGCGCAATAAGTTACTTTTCAGGAGGATAGCATTGAATCAATTTCTTAGCAATGGATGCAATATAGTTTTTGCACTTCATATCAGCAGAGAATGTGACCGAAAGGAGGCGCAATAAGTTACTTTTCAGGAGGATAGCATTGAATCAATTTCTTAGCAATGGATTCAATATAGTTTTTGCACTTCATATCAGCAGAGAATGTGACCGAAAGGAGGCGCAATAAGTTACTTTTCAGGAGGATAGCATTGAATCAATTTCTTAGCAATGGATGCAATATAGTTTTTGCACTTCATATCAGCAGAGAATGTGACCGCAAGAAGGCGCAATAAGTCACTTTTCTGGAGGATAGCATTGAATCAATTACTTAGCAATGGATTCAATATAGGTTTTGCACTTCATATCAGCAGAGAATGTGACCGAAAGGAGGCGCAATAAGTTACTTTTCAGGAGGATAGCATTGAATCAATTTCTTAGCAATGGATGCAATATAGTTTTTGCACTTCATATCAGCAGAGAATGTGACCGCAAGAAGGCGCAATAAGTCACTTTTCTGGAGGATAGCATTGAATCAATTACTTAGCAATGGATTCAATATAGGTTTTGCACTTCATATCTGCAAAGAATGTGACCGAAAGGAGGCGCAATAAGTTACTTTTCAGGAGGATAGCATTGAATCAATTTCTTAGCAATGGATGCAATATAGTTTTTGCACTTCATATCAGCAGAGAATGTGACCGAAAGGAGGCGCAATAAGTTACTTTTCTGGAGGATAGCATTGAATCAATTTCTTAGCAATGCATTCAATATAGTTTTTGCACTTCATATCAGCAGAGAATGTGACCGCAAGAAGGCGCAGTAAGTCACTTTTCAGGAGGATAGCATTGAATGAATTTCTTAGCAATGGATTCAATATAGGTTTTGCACTTCATATCAGCAGAGAATGTGACCGGAAGGAGGCGCAATAAGTCACTTTTCTGGAGGATAGCATTGAATCAATTTGTTAGCAATGGATGCAATATAGTTTTTGCACTTCATATCAGCAGAGAATGTGACCGGAAGGAGGCGCAATAAGTTACTTTTCTGGAGGATAGCATTGAATCAATTTCTTAGCAATGGATGCAATATAGTTGTTGCACTTCATATCAGCAGAGAATGTGATCGCAAGAAAGCGCAGTAAGTCACTTTTCTGGAGGATAGCATTGAATCGATTTCTTAGCAAAGGATTCAATATAGTTTTTGCACTTCATATCAGCAGAGAATGTGACCGCATGTAGGCGCAATAAGTCACTTTTCTGGAGGATAGCCTTGAATCAATCTCTTAGCAATGGATTCAGTATAGTTTTTGAACTTCATATCAGCAGAGAACGTGACCGCAAGAAGGCGCAATAAGTCACTTTTCTGGAGGATAGCATTGAATCAATTTCTTAGCAATGGATTCAATATAGTTTTTGCACTTCATATCAGCAGAGAATGTGACCGCAAGAAGGCGCAATAAGTCACTTTTCTGGAGGATAGCATTGAATCAATTTCTTAGCAATGGATTCAATATAGTTTTTGCACTTCATATCAGCAGAGAATGTGACCGCAAGAAGGCGCAATAAGTCACTTTTCTGGAGGATAGCATTGAATCAATTTCTTAGCAATGGATTCAATATAGTTTTTGCACTTCATATCAGCAGAGAATGTGACCGCAAGAAAGCGCAATAAGTCACTTTTCTGGAGGATAGCATTGAATTAATTTCTTAGCAATGGATTCAATATAGTTTTTGCACTTCATATCAGCAGAGAATGTGACCGCAAGAAGGCGCAATAAGTCACTTTTCTGGGGGATAGCATTGAATCAATTTCTTAGCAATGGATTCAATATAGTTTTTGCACTTCATATCAGCAGAGAATGTGACCGCAAGAAGGCGCAATAAGTCACTTTTCTGGAGGATAGCATTGAATCAATTTCTTAGCAATGGATTCAATATAGTTTTTGCACTTCATATCAGCAGAGAATATGACCGGAAGGAGGCGCAATAAGTTACTTTTCTGGAGGATAGCATTGAATAAATTTCTTAGCAATGCATTCAATATAGTTTTTGCACTTCATATCAGCAGAGAATGTGACCGCAAGAAAGCGCAATGAGTTACTTTTCTGGAGGATAGCATTGAATCAATTTCTTAGCAATGGATTCAATATAGTTTTTGCACTTCATATCAGCAGAGAACGTGACCGCAAGAAAGCGCAATAAGTCATTTTTCTGGAGGATAGCATTGAATCAATTTCTTAGCAATGGATGCAATATAGTTTTTGCACTTCATATCAGCAGAGAATGTGACCGCAAGAAGGCGCAATGAGTTACTTTTCTGGAGGATAGCATTGAATCAATTTCTTAGCAATGGATTCAATATGGTTTTTGCACTTCATATCAGCAGAGAATGTGATCGCAAGAAAGCGCGATAAGTCACTTTTCTGGAGGATAGCATTGAATCAATTTCTTAGAAAAGGATTCAATATAGTTTTTGCACTTCATATCAGCAGAGAATGTGACCGCATGTAAGCGCAATAAGTCACTTTTCTGGAGGATAGCCTTGAATCAATCTCTTAGCAATGGATTCAGTATAGTTTTTGAACTTCATATCAGCAGAGAACGTGACCGCAAGAAGGCGCAATAAGTCACTTTTCTGGAGGATAGCATTGAATCAATTTCTTAGCAATGGATTCAATATAGTTTTTGCACTTCATATCAGCAGAGAATGTGACCGCAAGAAAGCGGAATAAGTCACTTTTCTGGAGGATAGCATTGAATTAATTTCTTAGCAATGGATTCAATATAGTTTTTGCACTTCATATCAGCAGAGAATGTGACCGCAAGAAGGCGCAATAAGTCACTTTTCTGGGGGATAGCATTGAATCAATTTCTTAGCAATGGATTCAATATAGTTTTTGCACTTCATATCAGCAGAGAATGTGACCGCAAGAAGGCGCAATAAGTCACTTTTCTGGAGGATAGCATTGAATCAATTTCTTAGCAATGGATTCAATATAGGTTTTGCACTTCATATCAGCAGAGAATGTGACCGAAAGGAGGCGCAATAAGTTACTTTTCAGGAGGATAGCATTGAATCAATTTCTTAGCAATGGATGCAATATAGTTTTTGCACTTCATATCAGCAGAGAATGTGACCGAAAGGAGGCGCAATAAGTTACTTTTCTGGAGGATAGCATTGAATCAATTTCTTAGCAATGCATTCAATATAGTTTTTGCACTTCATATCAGCAGAGAATGTGACCGCAAGAAGGCGCAGTAAGTCACTTTTCAGGAGGATAGCATTGAATCAATTTCTTAGCAATGGATTCAATATAGGTTTTGCACTTCATATCAGCAGAGAATGTGACCGAAAGAGGCGCAATAAGTCACTTTTCTGGAGGATAGCATTGAATCAATTTCCTAGCAATGGATGCAATATAGTTTTTGCACTTCATATCAGCAGAGAATATGACCGGAAGGAGGCGCAATAAGTTACTTTTCTGGAGGATAGCATTGAATAAATTTCTTAGCAATGCATTCAATATAGTTTTTGCACTTCATATCAGCAGAGAATGTGACCGCAAGAAAGCGCAATGATTTACTTTTCTGGAGGATAGCATTGAATCAATTTCTTAGCAATGGATTCAATATAGTTTTTGCACTTCATATCAGCAGAGAATGTGACCGCAAGAAAGCGCAATAAGTCACTTTTCTGGAGGATAGCATTGAATCAATTTCTTAGCAATGGATGCAATATAGTTTTTGCACTTCATATCAGCAGAGAATGTGACCGCAAGAAGGCGCAATGAGTTACTTTTCTGGAGGATAGCATTGAATCAATTTCTTAGCAATGGATTCAATATGGTTTTTGCACTTCATATCAGCAGAGAATGTGATCGCAAGAAAGCGCGATAAGTCACTTTTCTGGAGGATAGCATTGAATCAATTTCTTAGAAAAGGATTCAATATAGTTTTTGCACTTCATATCAGCAGAGAATGTGACCGCATGTAAGCGCAATAAGTCACTTTTCTGGAGGATAGCCTTGAATCAATCTCTTAGCAATGGATTCAGTATAGTTTTTGAACTTCATATCAGCAGAGAACGTGACCGCAAGAAGGCGCAATAAGTCACTTTTCTGGAGGATAGCATTGAATCAATTTCTTAGCAATGGATTCAATATAGTTTTTGCACTTCATATCAGCAGAGAATGTGACCGCAAGAAGGCGCAATAAGTCACTTTTCTGGAGGATAGCATTGAATCAATTTCTTAGCAATGGATTCAATATAGTTTTTGCACTTCATATCAGCAGAGAATGTGACCGCAAGAAGGCGCAATAAGTCACTTTTCTGGAGGATAGCATTGAATCAATTTCTTAGCAATGGATTCAATATAGTTTTTGCACTTCATATCAGCAGAGAATGTGACCGCAAGAAAGCGCAATAAGTCACTTTTCTGGAGGATAGCATTGAATTAATTTCTTAGCAATGGATTCAATATAGTTTTTGCACTTCATATCAGCAGAGAATGTGACCGCAAGAAGGCGCAATAAGTCACTTTTCTGGGGGATAGCATTGAATCAATTTCTTAGCAATGGATTCAATATAGTTTTTGCACTTCATATCAGCAGAGAACGTGACCGCAAGAAGGCGCAATAAGTCACTTTTCTGGAGGATAGCATTGAATCAATTTCTTAGCAATGGATTCAATATAGTTTTTGCACTTCATATCAGCAGAGAATGTGACCGCAAGAAGGCGCAATAAGTCACTTTTCTGGGGGATAGCATTGAATCAATTTCTTAGCAATGGATTCAATATAGTTTTTGCACTTCATATCAGCAGAGAATGTGACCGCATGTAGGCGCAATAAGTCACTTTTCTGGAGGATAGCCTTGAATCAATCTCTTAGCAATGGATTCAGTATAGTTTTTGAACTTCATATCAGCAGAGAACATGACCGCAAGAAGGCGCAATAAGTCACTTTTCTGGAGGATAGCATTGAATCAATTTCTTAGCAATGGATTCAATATAGTTTTTGCACTTCATATCAGCAGAGAATGTGACCGCAAGAAGGCGCAATAAGTCACTTTTCTGGAGGATAGCATTGAATCAATTTCTTAGCAATGGATTCAATATAGTTTTTGCACTTCATATCAGCAGAGAATGTGACCGCAAGAAGGCGCAATAAGTCACTTTTCTGGAGGATAGTATTGAATCAATTTCTTAGCAATGGATTCAATATAGTTTTTGCACTTCATATCAGCAGAGAATGTGACCGCAAGAAGGCGCAATAAATCACTTTTCTGGGGGATAGCATTGAATCAATTTCTTAGCAATGGATTCAATATAGTTTTTGCACTTCATATCAGCAGAGAATGTGACCGCAAGAAGGCGCAATAAGTCACTTTTCTGGAGGATAGCATTGAATCAATTTCTTAGCAATGGATTCAATATAGTTTTTGCACTTCATATCAGCAGAGAATGTGACCGCATGTAGGCGCAATAAGTCACTTTTCTGGAGGATAGCCTTGAATCAATCTCTTAGCAATGGATTCAGTATAGTTTTTGAACTTCATATCAGCAGAGAACGTGACCGCAAGAAGGCGCAATAAGTCACTTTTCTGGAGGATAGCATTGAATCAATTTCTTAGCAATGGATTCAATATAGTTTTTGCACTTTATATCAGCAGAGAATGTGACCGCATGTAGGCGCAATAAGTCACTTTTCTGGAGGATAGCCTTGAATCAATCTCTTAGCAATGGATTCAGTATAGTTTTTGAACTTCATATCAGCAGAGAACGTGACCGCAAGAAGGCGCAATAAGTCACTTTTCTGGAGGATAGCATTGAATCAATTTCTTAGCAATGGATTCAATATAGTTTTTGCACTTCATATCAGCAGAGAATGTGACCGCATGTAGGCGCAATAAGTCACTTTTCTGGAGGATAGCCTTGAATCAATCTCTTAGCAATGGATTCAGTATAGTTTTCGAACTTCATATCAGCAGAGAACGTGACCGCAAGAAGGCGCAATAAGTCACTTTTCTGGAGGATAGCATTGAATCAATTTCTTAGCAATGGATTCAATATAGTTTTTGCACTTCATATCAGCAGAGAATGTGACCGCAAGAAGGCGCAATAAGTCACTTTTCTGGAGGATAGCATTGAATCAATTTCTTAGCAATGGATTCAATATAGTTTTTGCACTTCATATCAGCAGAGAATGTGACCGCAAGAAGGCGCAATAAGTCACTTTTCTGGGGGATAGAATTGAATCAATTTCTTAGCAATGGATTCAATATAGTTTTTGCACTTCATATCAGCAGAGAATGTGACCGCAAGAAGGCGCAATAAGTTACTTTTCTGGAGGATAGCATTGAATCAATTTCTTAGCAATGGATTCAATATAGTTTTTGCACTTCATATCAGCAGAGAATGTGACCGCAAGAAGGCGCAATAAATCACTTTTCTGGGGGATAGCATTGAATCAATTTCTTAGCAATGGATTCAATATAGTTTTTGCACTTCATATCAGCAGAGAATGTGACCGCAAGAAGGCGCAATAAGTCACTTTTCTGGAGGATAGCATTGAATCAATTTCTTAGCAATGGATTCAATATAGTTTTTGCACTTCATATCAGCAGAGAATGTGACCGCAAGAAGGCGCAATAAGTCACTTTTCTGGAGGATAGCATTGAATCAATTTCTTAGCAATGGATTCAATATAGTTTTTGCACTTCATATCAGCAGAGAATGTGACCGCATGTAGGCGCAATAAGTCACTTTTCTGGAGGATAGCCTTGAATCAATCTCTTAGCAATGGATTCAGTATAGTTTTTGAACTTCATATCAGCAGAGAACGTGACCGCAAGAAGGCGCAATAAGTCACTTTTCTGGAGGATAGCATTGAATCAATTTCTTAGCAATGGATTCAATATAGTTTTTGCACTTCATATCAGCAGAGAATGTGACCGCAAGAAGGCGCAATAAGTCACTTTTCTGGAGGATAGCATTGAATCAATTTCTTAGCAATGGATTCAATATAGTTTTTGCACTTCATATCAGCAGAGAATGTGACCGCAAGAAGGCGCAATAAGTCACTTTTCTGGGGGATAGCATTGAATCAATTTCTTAGCAATGGATTCAATATAGTTTTTGCACTTCATATCAGCAGAGAATGTGACCGCAAGAAGGCGCAATAAGTTACTTTTCTGGAGGATAGCATTGAATCAATTTCTTAGCAATGGATTCAATATAGTTTTTGCACTTTATATCAGCAGAGAATGTGACCGCATGTAGGCGCAATAAGTCACTTTTCTGGAGGATAGCCTTGAATCAATCTCTTAGCAATGGATTCAGTATAGTTTTTGAACTTCATATCAGCAGAGAACGTGACCGCAAGAAGGCGCAATAAGTCACTTTTCTGGAGGATAGCATTGAATCAATTTCTTAGCAATGGATTCAATATAGTTTTTGCACTTCATATCAGCAGAGAATGTGACCGCAAGAAGGCGCAATAAGTCACTTTTCTGGAGGATAGCATTGAATCAATTTCTTAGCAATGGATTCAATATAGTTTTTGCACTTCATATCAGCAGAGAATGTGACCGCAAGAAGGCGCAATAAGTCACTTTTCTGGGGGATAGCATTGAATCAATTTCTTAGCAATGGATTCAATATAGTTTTTGCACTTCATATCAGCAGAGAATGTGACCGCAAGAAGGCGCAATAAGTCACTTTTCTGGAGGATAGCATTGAATCAATTTCTTAGCAATGGATTCAATATAGATTTTGCACTTCATATCAGCAGAGAATGTGACCGCATGTAGGAGCAATAAGTCACTTTTCTGGAGGATAGCCTTGAATCAATCTCTTAGCAATGGATTCAGTATAGTTTTTGAACTTCATATCAGCAGAGAACGTGACCGCAAGAAGGCGCAATAAGTCACTTTTCTGGAGGATAGCATTGAATCAATTTCTTAGCAATGGATTCAATATAGTTTTTGCACTTCATATCAGCAGAGGATGTGACCGCAAGAAGGCGCAATAAGTCACTTTTCTGGAGGATAGCATTGAATCAATTTCTTAGCAATGGATTCAATATAGTTTTTGCACTTCATATCAGCAGAGAATGTGACCGCAAAAGGCGCAATAAGTCACTTTTCTGGGGGATAGCATTGAATCAATTTCTTAGCAATGGATTCAATATAGTTTTTGCACTTCATATCAGCAGAGAATGTGACCGCAAGAAGGCGCAATAAGTTACTTTTCTGGAGGATAGCATTGAATCAATTTCTTAGCAATGGATTCAATATAGTTTTTGCACTTCATATCAGCAGAGAATGTGACCGCATGTAGGCGCAATAATTCACTTTTCTGGAGGATAGCCTTGAATCAATCTCTTAGCAATGGATTCAGTATAGTTTTTGAACTTCATATCAGCAGAGAACGTGACCGCAAGAAGGCGCAATAAGTCACTTTTCTGGAGGATAGCATTGAATCAATTTCTTAGCAATGGATTCAATATAGTTTTTGCACTTCATATCAGCAGAGAATGTGACCGCAAGAAAGCGCAATAAGTCACTTTTCTGGAGGATAGCATTGAATCAATTTCTTAGCAATGGATTCAATATAGTTTTTGCACTTCATATCAGCGGAGAATGTGATCGCAAGAAAGCGCAATAAGTCACTTTTCTGGAGGATAGCATTGAATCAATTTCTTAGCAATGGATTCAATATAGTTTTTGCACTTCATATCAGCAGAGAATGTGATCGCAAGAAGCCGCAATAAGTCACTTTTCTGGAGGATAGCATTGAATCAGTTTCTTAGCAATGGATTCAATATAGTTTTTGCACTTCATATCAGCAGAGAATGTGACCGCAAGAAGGCGCAATAAGTCACTTTTCTGGAGGATAGCATTGAATCAATTTCTTAGCAATGGATTCAATATAGTTTTTGCACTTCATATCAGCAGAGAATGTGACCGCAAGAAGGCGCAATAAGTCACTTTTCTGGAGGATAGCATTGAATCAATTTCTTAGCAATGGATTCAATATAGTTTTTGCACTTCATATCAGCAGAGAATGTAACCGCAAGAAAGCGCAATAAGTCACTTTTCTGGAGGATAGCATTGAATCAATTTCTTAGCAATGGATTCAATATAGTTTTTGCACTTCATATCAGCAGAGAATGTGACCGCAAGAAGGCGCAATAAGTCACTTTTCTGGGGGATAGCATTGAATCAATTTCTTAGCAATGGATTCAATATAGTTTTTGCACTTCATATCAGCAGAGAATGTGACTGCAAGAAGGCGCAATAAGTCACTTTTCTGGAGGATAGCATTGAATCAATTTCTTAGCAATGGATTCAATATAGTTTTTGCACTTCATATCAGCAGTGAATGTGATCGCAAGAAAGCGCGATAAGTCACTTTTCTGGAGGATAGCATTGAATCAATTTCTTAGCAATGGATTCAATATAGTTTTTGCACTTCATATCAGCAGAGAATGTGACCGCAAGAAGGCGCAATATGTCACTTTTCTGGAGGATAGCATTGAATCAATTTCTTAGCAATGGATTCAATATAGTTTTTGCACTTCATATCAGCAGAGAATGTGATCGCAAGAAAGCGCAATAAGTCACTTTTCTGGAGGATAGCATTGAATCAATTTCTTAGCAATGGATTCAATATAGTTTTTGCACTTCATATCAGCAGAGAATGTGATCGCAAGAAAGCGCGATAAGTCGCTTTTCTGGAGGATAGCATTGAATCAATTTCTTAGCAATGGATTCAATATAGTTTTTGCACTTCATATCAGCAGAGAATGTGACCGCATGAAGGCGCAATTAGTCACTTTTCTGGGGGATAGCATTGAATCAATTTCTTAGCAATGGATTCAATATAGTTTTTGCACTTCATATCAGCAGAGAATGTGACCGCAAGAAGGCGCAATAAGTCACTTTTCTGGAGGATAGCATTGAATCAATTTCTTAGCAATGGATTCAATATAGTTTTTGCACTTCATATCAGCAGAGAATGTGATCGCAAGAAAGCACGATAAGTCACTTTTCTGGAGGATAGCATTGAATCAATTTCTTAGCAATGGATTCAATATAGTTTTTGCACTTCATATCAGCAGAGAATGTGACCGCAAGAAGGCGCAATAAGTCACTTTTCTGGAGGATAGCATTGAATCAATTTCTTAGCAATGGATTCAATATAGATTTTGCACTTCATATCAGCAGAGAATGTGACCGCATGTAGGAGCAATAAGTCACTTTTCTGGAGGATAGCCTTGAATCAATCTCTTAGCAATGGATTCAGTATAGTTTTTGAACTTCATATCAGCAGAGAACGTGACCGCAAGAAGGCGCAATAAGTCACTTTTCTGGAGGATAGCATTGAATCAATTTCTTAGCAATGGATTCAATATAGTTTTTGCACTTCATATCAGCAGAGAATGTGACCGCATAAGGCGCAATAAGTCACTTTTCTGGAGGATAGCATTGAATCAATTTCTTAGCAATGGATTCAATATAGTTTTTGCACTTCATATCAGCAGAGAATGTGACCGCAAGAAGTCGCAATAAGTCACTTTTCTGGGGGATAGCATTGAATCAATTTCTTAGCAATGGATTCAATATAGTTTTTGCACTTCATATCAGCAGAGAATGTGACCGCAAGAAGGCGCAATAAGTTACTTTTCTGGAGGATAGCATTGAATCAATTTCTTAGCAATGGATTCAATATAGTTTTTGCACTTCATATCAGCAGAGAATGTGACCGCATGTAGGCGCAATAATTCACTTTTCTGGAGGATAGCCTTGAATCAATCTCTTAGCAATGGATTCAGTATAGTTTTTGAACTTCATATCAGCAGAGAACGTGACCGTAAGAAGGCGCAATAAGTCACTTTTCTGGAGGATAGCATTGAATCAATTTCTTAGCAATGGATTCAATATAGTTTTTGCACTTCATATCAGCAGAGAATGTGACCGCAAGAAAGCGCAATAAGTCACTTTTCTGGAGGATAGCATTGAATCAATTTCTTAGCAATGGATTCAATATAGTTTTTGCACTTCATATCAGCGGAGAATGTGATCGCAAGAAAGCGCAATAAGTCACTTTTCTGGAGGATAGCATTGAATCAATTTCTTAGCAATGGATTCAATATAGTTTTTGCACTTCATATCAGCAGAGAATGTGATCGCAAGAAAGCGCAATAAGTCACTTTTCTGGAGGATAGCATTGAATCAATTTCTTAGCAATGGATTCAATATAGTTTTTGCACTTCATATCAGCAGAGAATGTGATCGCAAGAAGCCGCAATAAGTCACTTTTCTGGAGGATAGCATTGAATCAGTTTCTTAGCAATGGATTCAATATAGTTTTTGCACTTCATATCAGCAGAGAATGTGACCGCAAGAAGGCGCAATAAGTCACTTTTCTGGAGGATAGCATTGAATCAATTTCTTAGCAATGGATTCAATATAGTTTTTGCACTTCATATCAGCAGAGAATGTGACCGCAAGAAGGCGCAATAAGTCACTTTTCTGGAGGATAGCATTGAATCAATTTCTTAGCAATGGATTCAATATAGTTTTTGCACTTCATATCAGCAGAGAATGTGACCGCAAGAAAGCGCAATAAGTCACTTTTCTGGAGGATAGCATTGAATCAATTTCTTAGCAATGGATTCAATATAGTTTTTGCACTTCATATCAGCAGAGAATGTGACCGCAAGAAGGCGCAATAAGTCACTTTTCTGGGGGATAGCATTGAATCAATTTCTTAGCAATGGATTCAATATAGTTTTTGCACTTCATATCAGCAGAGAATGTGACTGCAAGAAGGCGCAATAAGTCACTTTTCTGGAGGATAGCATTGAATCAATTTCTTAGCAATGGATTCAATATAGTTTTTGCACTTCATATCAGCAGTGAATGTGATCGCAAGAAAGCGCGATAAGTCACTTTTCTGGAGGATAGCATTGAATCAATTTCTTAGCAATGGATTCAATATAGTTTTTGCACTTCATATCAGCAGAGAATGTGACCGCAAGAAGGCGCAATAAGTCACTTTTCTGGAGGATAGCATTGAATCAATTTCTTAGCAATGGATTCAATATAGATTTTGCACTTCATATCAGCAGAGAATGTGACCGCATGTAGGAGCAATAAGTCACTTTTCTGGAGGATAGCCTTGAATCAATCTCTTAGCAATGGATTCAGTATAGTTTTTGAACTTCATATCAGCAGAGAACGTGACCGCAAGAAGGCGCAATAAGTCACTTTTCTGGAGGATAGCATTGAATCAATTTCTTAGCAATGGATTCAATATAGTTTTTGCACTTCATATCAGCAGAGAATGTGACCGCATAAGGCGCAATAAGTCACTTTTCTGGAGGATAGCATTGAATCAATTTCTTAGCAATGGATTCAATATAGTTTTTGCACTTCATATCAGCAGAGAATGTGACAGCAAGAAGTCGCAATAAGTCACTTTTCTGGGGGATAGCATTGAATCAATTTCTTAGCAATGGATTCAATATAGTTTTTGCACTTCATATCAGCAGAGAATGTGACCGCAAGAAGGCGCAATAAGTTACTTTTCTGGAGGATAGCATTGAATCAATTTCTTAGCAATGGATTCAATATAGTTTTTGCACTTCATATCAGCAGAGAATGTGACCGCATGTAGGCGCAATAATTCACTTTTCTGGAGGATAGCCTTGAATCAATCTCTTAGCAATGGATTCAGTATAGTTTTTGAACTTCATATCAGCAGAGAACGTGACCGCAAGAAGGCGCAATAAGTCACTTTTCTGGAGGATAGCATTGAATCAATTTCTTAGCAATGGATTCAATATAGTTTTTGCACTTCATATCAGCAGAGAATGTGACCGCAAGAAAGCGCAATAAGTCACTTTTCTGGAGGATAGCATTGAATCAATTTCTTAGCAATGGATTCAATATAGTTTTTGCACTTCATATCAGCGGAGAATGTGATCGCAAGAAAGCGCAAT
The DNA here is from genome assembly GCA_964036315.1 of Acanthosepion esculentum. Taxonomy (NCBI): domain Eukaryota; kingdom Metazoa; phylum Mollusca; class Cephalopoda; order Sepiida; family Sepiidae; genus Acanthosepion; species Acanthosepion esculentum. Next base: position 50,542,708 of record OZ038491.1, on the reverse strand, counting down.
AAGTCACTTTTCTGGAGGATAGCATTGAATCAATTTCTTAGCAATGGATTCAATATAGTTTTTGCACTTCATATCAGCAGAGAATGTGATCGCAAGAAAGCGCAATAAGTCACTTTTCTGGAGGATAGCATTGAATCAATTTCTTAGCAATGGATTCAATATAGTTTTTGCACTTCATATCAGCAGAGAATGTGATCGCAAGAAGCCGCAATAAGTCACTTTTCTGGAGGATAGCATTGAATCAGTTTCTTAGCAATGGATTCAATATAGTTTTTGCACTTCATATCAGCAGAGAATGTGACCGCAAGAAGGCGCAATAAGTCACTTTTCTGGAGGATAGCATTGAATCAATTTCTTAGCAATGGATTCAATATAGTTTTTGCACTTCATATCAGCGGAGAATGTGATCGCAAGAAAGCGCAATAAGTCACTTTTCTGGAGGATAGCATTGAATCAATTTCTTAGCAATGGATTCAATATAGTTTTTGCACTTCATATCAGCAGAGAATGTGATCGCAAGAAAGCGCAATAAGTCACTTTTCTGGAGGATAGCATTGAATCAATTTCTTAGCAATGGATTCAATATAGTTTTTGCACTTCATATCAGCAGAGAATGTGATCGCAAGAAGCCGCAATAAGTCACTTTTCTGGAGGATAGCATTGAATCAGTTTCTTAGCAATGGATTCAATATAGTTTTTGCACTTCATATCAGCAGAGAATGTGACCGCAAGAAGGCGCAATAAGTCACTTTTCTGGAGGATAGCATTGAATCAATTTCTTAGCAATGGATTCAATATAGTTTTTGCACTTCATATCAGCAGAGAATGTGATCGCAAGAAGGCGCAATAAGTCACTTTTCTGGAGGATAGCATTGAATCAATTTCTTAGCAATGGATTCAATATAGTTTTTGCACTTCATATCAGCAGAGAATGTGACCGCAAGAAGGCGCAATAAGTCACTTTTCTGGGGGATAGCATTGAATCAATTTCTTAGCAATGGATTCAATATAGTTTTTGCACTTCATATCAGCAGAGAATGTGACTGCAAGAAGGCGCAATAAGTCACTTTTCTGGAGGATAGCATTGAATCAATTTCTTAGCAATGGATTCAATATAGTTTTTGCACTTCATATCAGCAGTGAATGTGATCGCAAGAAAGCGCGATAAGTCACCTTTCTGGAGGATAGCATTGAATCAATTTCTTAGCAATGGATTCAATATAGTTTTTGCACTTCATATCAGCAGAGAATGTGACCGCAAGAAGGCGCAATAAGTCACTTTTCTGGAGGATAGCATTGAATCAATTTCTTAGCAATGGATTCAATATAGTTTTTGCACTTCATATCAGCAGAGAATGTGATCGCAAGAAAGCGCAATAAGTCACTTTTCTGGAGGATAGCATTGAATCAATTTCTTAGCAATGGATTCAATATAGTTTTTGCACTTCATATCAGCAGAGAATGTGATCGCAAGAAAGCGCGATAAGTCGCTTTTCTGGAGGATAGCATTGAATCAATTTCTTAGCAATGGATTCAATATAGTTTTTGCACTTCATATCAGCAGAGAATGTGACCGCATGAAGGCGCAATTAGTCACTTTTCTGGGGGATAGCATTGAATCAATTTCTTAGCAATGGATTCAATATAGTTTTTGCACTTCATATCAGCAGAGAATGTGACCGCAAGAAGTCGCAATAAGTCACTTTTCTGGAGGATAGCATTGAATCAATTTCTTAGCAATGGATTCAATATAGTTTTTGCACTTCATATCAGCAGAGAATGTGATCGCAAGAAAGCGCGATAAGTCACTTTTCTGGAGGATAGCATTGAATCAATTTCTTAGCAATGGATTCAATATAGTTTTTGCACTTCATATCAGCAGAGAATGTGACCGCAAGAAGGCGCAATAAGTCACTTTTCTGGGGGATAGCATTGAATCAATTTCTTAGCAATGGATTCAATATAGTTTTTGCACTTCATATCAGCAGAGAATGTGACCGCAAGAAAGCGCAATAAGTCACTTTTCTGGAGGATAGCATTGAATCAATTTCTTAGCAATGGATTCAATATAGTTTTTGCACTTCATATCAGCAGAGAATGTGACCGCAAGAAAGCGCGATAAGTCTCTTTTCTGGAGGATAGCATTGAATCAATTTCTTAGCAATGGATTCAATATAGTTTTTGCACTTCATATCAGCAGAGAATGTGATCGCAAGAAAGCGCAATAAGTCACTTTTCTGGAGGATAGCATTGAATCAATTTCTTAGCAATGGATTCAATATAGTTTTTGCACTTCATATCAGCAGTGAATGTGATCGCAAGAAAGCGCGATAAGTCACTTTTCTGGAGGATAGCATTGAATCAATTTCTTAGCAATGGATTCAATATAGTTTTTGCACTTCATATCAGCAGAGAATGTGACCGCAAGAAAGCGCGATAAGTCGCTTTTCTGGAGGATAGCATTGAATCAATTTCTTAGCAATGGATTCAATATAGTTTTTGCACTTCATATCAGCAGAGAATGTGACCGCATGAAGGCGCAATTAGTCACTTTTCTGGGGGATAGCATTGAATCAATTTCTTAGCAATGGATTCAATATAGTTTTTGCACTTCATATCAGCAGAGAATGTGACCGCAAGAAGGCGCAATAAGTCACTTTTCTGGAGGATAGCATTGAATCAATTTCTTAGCAATGGATTCAATATAGTTTTTGCACTTCATATCAGCAGAGAATGTGATCGCAAGAAAGCGCGATAAGTCACTTTTCTGGAGGATAGCATTGAATCAATTTCTTAGCAATGGATTCAATATAGTTTTTGCACTTCATATCAGCAGAGAATGTGACCGCAAGAAGGCGCAATAAGTCACTTTTCTGGGGGATAGCATTGAATCAATTTCTTAGCAATGGATTCAATATAGTTTTTGCACTTCATATCAGCAGAGAATGTGACCGCAAGAAAGCGCAATAAGTCACTTTTCTGGAGGATAGCATTGAATCAATTTCTTAGCAATGGATTCAATATAGTTTTTGCACTTCATATCAGCAGAGAATGTGACCGCAAGAAAGCGCGATAAGTCTCTTTTCTGGAGGATAGCATTGAATCAATTTCTTAGCAATGGATTCAATATAGTTTTTGCACTTCATATCAGCAGAGAATGTGATCGCAAGAAAGCGCAATAAGTCACTTTTCTGGAGGATAGCATTGAATCAATTTCTTAGCAATGGATTCAATATAGTTTTTGCACTTCATATCAGCAGAGAATGTGACCGCAAGAAAGCGCGATAAGTCACTTTTCTGGAGGATAGCATTGAATCAATTTCTTAGCAATGGATTCAATATAGTTTTTGCACTTCATATCAGCAGAGAATGTGACCGCAAGAAGGCGCAATAAGTCACTTTTCTGGGGGATAGCATTGAATCAATTTCTTAGCAATGGATTCAATATAGTTTTTGCACTTCATATCAGCAGAGAATGTGACCGCAAGAAGGCGCAATAAGTCACTTTTCTGGAGGATAGCATTGAATCAATTTCTTAGCAATGGATTCAATATAGTTTTTGCACTTCATATCAGCAGAGAATGTGATCGCAAGAAGGCGCAATAAGTCACTTTTCTGGGGGATAGCATTGAATCAATTTCTTAGCAATGGATTCAATATAGTTTTTGCACTTCATATCAGCAGAGAATGTGATCGCAAGAAAGCGCAATAAGTCACTTTTCTGGAGGATAGCATTGAATTAATTTCTTAGCAATGGATTCAATATAGTTTTTGCACTTCATATCAGCAGAGAATGTGACCGCAAGAAAGCGCAATAAGTCACTTTTCTGGAGGATAGCATTGAATCAATTTCTTAGCAATGGATTCAATATAGTTTTTGCACTTCATATCAGCAGAGAATGTGATCGCAAGAAAGCGCAATAAGTCACTTTTCTGGAGGATAGCATTGAATCAATTTCTTAGCAATGGATTCAATATAGTTTTTGCACTTCATATCAGCAGAGAATGTGATCGCAAGAAAGCGCGATAAGTCACTTTTCTGGAGGATAGCATTGAATCAATTTCTTAGCAATGGATTCAATATAGTTTTTGCACTTCATATCAGCAGAGAATGTGACCGCAAGAAGGCGCAATAAGTCACTTTTCTGGGGGATAGCATTGAATCAATTTCTTAGCAATGGATTCAATATAGTTTTTGCACTTCATATCAGCAGAGAATGTGACCGCAAGAAGGCGCAATAAGTCACTTTTCTGGGGGATAGCATTGAATCAATTTCTTAGCAATGCATTCAATATAGTTTTTGAACCTCATATCAGCAGAGAATGTGACCGCAAGAAGGCGCAATAAGTCACTTTTCTGTGGGATAGCATTGAATCAATTTCTTAGCAATGGATTCAATATAGTTTTTGCACTTCATATCAGCAGAGAATGTGATCGCAAGAAAGCGCGATAAGTCACTTTTCTGGAGGATAGCATTGAATCAATTTCTTAGCAATGGATTCAATATAGTTTTTGCACTTCATATCAGCAGAGAATGTGACCGCATGTAGGCGCAATAAGTCACTTTTCTGGAGGATAGCCTTGAATCAATCTCTTAGCAATGGATTCAGTATAGTTTTTGAACTTCATATCAGCAGAGAACGTGACCGCAAGAAGGCGCAATAAGTCACTTTTCTGGAGCATAGCATCAGGCAGGTGTCTCTCAGATGATTTATGGACAGAAGTTTAGTTTTCGAGGCGTTAAAATTAAGTATATCATAACGGAGATTGCCTGTTATGTTACTTTTTCTGTACTACGACAATATTTGACATAATTGTAACAGTATAGGGACTTTTGTATTGGGGTCTGTAAACACCTCAGGCGACTACCCGTTATCCAAAATCTGAGGTGACTAACGCAAGGTTAAAGAAAAAAAGAAGGCAATTTATCTGATTGCAAACCTCAACATTTGAATGCGATTGTGACGACTCTGTTTACTTTCAGTTGTCGAATAATGAATGTTAGTAAAATGTCGAATAGTATCCGAACAAAATTTGAGATAATAAAACAAAGTGGCAAACCTTGTTAAGACAACGCGAAATTGTCATCAGATGTGTTTGACCAAATGAATGTCAGTCTGATTAAAAGAGAAAAGAAGAAGACATATTAAAAGTGCACTGATCTCATAATTCTCTACAGTCAGCTTCAGTCTGCGCCCATATGCAATACCGCCGATCATCGCAGAAGCGATAGTAGCACAGTGCAGTACACGAAGTAAAAGAGAGAATAAAAAGAAATCTACTCAGAATGGGCTCATTTCAAATCCAGTAGACGTTAATGGCTTCAAAATGTAAACAACAAAAAACATACGTTTCTGGTCGTAACATCTGATAAGGTTATTGTTATATCTCGTGCAAGATATAATAAACAAAGTAAACCGAATGTAGGTTTTCAATAATAACTTTATAATCGGATGTAGTACAGAGACTGAGTCGAGAGTATGCTAACCTCAATAGGTGTTACAAACGAAGTCGCTCACGACCGCCTGCGGTGGTCGCACTTAATCGGCAAACCGTCCGTCCATTATCGTGAATGGGGAAGTTGGGTTATACCATCACAACACCTCCCCCCGAAGCTGAAATTCTCACTTTTGAAAATTTCTGCTTCTAATATCGTCTTCTTTTTGGATCCGGGCTAAAACGCTCCACTGGTTTTCTTTCCCGTCTGCTCCTTCTTTTAGTCGTCACAATTAGATCCTTTTTTGGCGAAGATAATTTTCGCTTTTCAGCTCGATACTGCGATACATGTTCATATACACTATTAGGTAGTGTCATGTTAAAAGCATCGCATAACACTTCCATCGGAATTTCTTCTTCGCTTTTTTCACTTTCTTCACCATATCGTGGTCTAATCTGATTGATGTGTCTTTTACACGTAAATTTTTTACTTTTAATCGTGTAGATCACTTTACCCATCCTTTTCTGGTTTATGCCATCCATCCAATAGCTTTTTCCACTTTGAAAATGTAAAAAAAAAACTTTGTCTCCTGAAGTGTACTTTTTTATGTTGACTTTTTCCTCTTTCTTAAGAACTTTTTTGTTTTGATAGGGTAACAATCTATCGAAAATTGATCTAATTTCCCTTGCGAACATAATTTCCGCCGGTGACATTTTCGCATAGTTGTTCTCATTAGGAGTTACCCTATATATTGCTAAGAACTTCTGAATAGTTCTTTCTTCCGTGTCCATACCTTGATTTTTACGTAAAGCACGTTTAAAAGTGTCAACAAATTTCTCGGCTTGACCGTTCGACCTGGGATGACACACTGGTGTAGTTATGTGTTCAATGTCTAAGGCAGTACAGAAATTCTTAAACTCCATACTTGTGAACGCCGTACCATTGTCGCTAACTAGTGTCCTGGGAACCCCGAAACGACTGAAAATTTCATGCAATGCACTGATGGTGTTCCTAGATGTAGGATGCTTGCACTTGACTACCTCAGGCCATTTCGATAAAGAGTCCACCAATATCAAATAATAGTACCCATTAATTGGTCCAGCATAGTCTATATGTAGACGTGCCCAAGGCAAATCCGTTTTCGGCCAAGGATTCATTTTGACCGGAGGTGTCCTTGCAGCTAATTGACAACCTCTACATAGTCTTACGAAAACTTCAATATCCTTGTCCATTCCTGGCCAGTATACGTAACCACGCATGAGTGATTTCATCCGAGATATTCCAGGATGACCGGTATGAAATTCTTTCAGCATATCTGTACGTAGAGATTGAGGTATAACAATTCTATCTGCGTACATCAACGTGTCATCGCAAATTGAGAAAGGTGAAATCTGAGTTCCCTTTTTCTGTTTTTTGTTCCATCTCGTCTGGCTCTTTAAATTCACAACATAGGGATCTTTTTCCGCTTCTTTTTTTATTTGGTCCAAAGTTACCGGCAATTCCCTGACTGTATTCAACAAGAGACCTGATATTTCTTTTTCCTCAGTTAATGCTGCTATAACCGTCTCTTCTAAAATTTCTTCCCTTTTTGGAATTAGCCTTGATAGTCCATCCGCATGCCCATGTTCTTTAGATTTGACGTATTCCATCCTAAAATGGTAATTAAGCAGGGTTACACCCAATCGCCGTAAACGATTAGCTGTATGCATAGGAATGCCCTTTTTACCTTCAAATATTGTAAGTAACGGTTTATGGTTCGTTTGAAGTACAAATGATCTACCATATAAAAAGCGATGGTATTTTTTAACCCCGAACACAATCGACAAAGCCTCCTTCTCAATCTGGCTATAATTTTTTTCAGCCGGAAGAAGAGTCCTCGACGCGTGCGCGAACGGTTTAGTAGTGCCATCTTCATATTTGTGTAGCAGTGCAGCCCCCACTCCGTATAAACTTGCGTCAGTTGCCAGGATGATCTCTTTCTCAGGATCATAATGTGCTAAGGCGAGATCTGAGAGTAGGCATTTTTTTTATTTTCTGAAAAGCCGTCTCGCAATCTTTCGACCAAAACCATTTCTTGTCTTTTTTCAACAATTCGTTAAGGGGGGCTCTTAAATCATACATTTTAGGTATGTAGATTGCATAATATTGGGCCAACCCCAGAAACGATTGTAGTTTCGCAACTGTGTCGGGTGCAGGCATGTTTTCAATTGCATCGGATCTCTGTGGGTCCGGTTTCATGCCTTCACTGTCTATCACCTGTCCGAGGTATGTAATTCTTTCCATGAAGAATTTACACTTCTCGTGGCTTAATTTAAAGCCAAACTCTTCTAGTCTTTTAAATATCGCTCTGATGTGCGTTTTATGTTCTTGAACATTCTTACTTTTGACTAGAATTTCATCTAAATAGGTGGTACCAAACTCAAGGCCTGCCAGCATAGTGTCCATCACCTGTTGGAACAAAGCTGGGGCGACCTTTAATCCGAAAGGAAGCCTATTTAGCTTATAAATACCTTTATGTGTATTTATACACAAATATTTTGAGCATTCGTCACTCACTTTAATCTGCAAGTATGCGTCAGACAAGTCGATTTTTGAAAAAATCTTACAACCATTCAACTTTGAAAAAATATCTTCTGGTGAAGGTTGTGGATAACTGTGATTTTTAAGGCAATAGTTTAACCCTGTTGAAAAATCTGCGCACACTCTTATTTTTCCGTTTTTCTTCTTAACGTAGACTGTGGGCGAGGCCCAATCAGCATGGTCAACCTTAGATATCACTCCAATTTTTTCTAGCCTTTCCAATTCCTTATTAATTGTGTCTAAGGAGGAAAAAGGTACGTTCCTCTTAGGTTTAAAAATTGGTTTCACATTTTCCTTGAGTTCAAATTTGACTTCCGTCTTAGTACATAAACCCAAACCATCAGAAAAAACTCTGGGATATTCTTCTTTTAATTCATTCATGAATTTTTCATTTTTGATACTTTTTTGTTTTTCTGCACTGTTTATTACGTTGCAAAATGAATTAATCGGGAGTTCAAACAAATCAAAAAGTACTATCCAGTCTATTCCAAAAAGACATGAATTAATTCCTTGGATTACATACACTTTCGTTTTTGCAGTCTTGCCACATAACGAAATATTGCACTTTAATTCACCCATAAAGTTTAATTTTTTCCCTGAAACCCCTCTAGCGGTTTTTTTGGTTTCAGATAATTTGGGTCTTCCAATATTTTTCCATGTTTGTTCATCAATAATGCTTATGTCTGAACCAGAATCCAATAGAAAAGTAATTGTATGATTATCCATACGTACGTCTACGTATTTTCTATTTTTACCGTTCAGAATTTCTTTTTCTGATAATACCAGGCTTACATCTTGTAATTTCCTTTTCTGGCAAACGGAATATTTATGCCCTTTCTTTCCGCATGATTGGCAGAATTTATTTCTGTACCAACATACATCTTTGGCATGATTTTTATTTCCGCACGATTGGCAGAATTAATTTTTATACGAACACACATCTTTGGCATGGATATTTTTTCCACACGTCTCACATTTTTCTGACTTTTTGGCTTTTGGGTTTTTTTGAGTTTTTACGTGTCGAACAACAGCAACACTTTTTTCCTCAATTTGTGTATTATCCCTTTTTACGTTTATGAGACGTTGGCATTCTTCGGTGACCCTTTGTAATGTTATGTTCGAGTCTTGCTCGACCATTATTAGTATTCTCGACCTAATTTCTTTATATTTAGGATCAGTTAGTCCTTGAAGAAAAATTAGGCACTTGAATACATCTTTGGAAATTTCTTCTAACTTGAATTGTTCAACCAGAGAATTCACTGTTCCCGCGTATGCCAGAAAATCTTCGTTATCTGCTTTAACGATGTTTAGACACCTGTATCGCGTGTGAAACAGACTACTTCTTTCGTCAAATATTTTTGACAGAATACTTATAGTTTCTTCAAACGAAACTTCTTCTGGTTTTCTGGGCAATATCAAGTTTGAGTACTTCGTGTTCTCGTTTGTCCCTAGTTTCTGGACTAGTAATGTTACTCGTTCCTCATCCGACCAATGTTGACATCTCTTGGTAAATATAGTTTCGAAACGTTTAAAGTATGCTGGAAATGTAATGCCGAATCAGGTTCATATATAAATTCGGATAACGAATTTGCTATTCCTTCGGCAGAAAAAACAGTGTTTTTTCTTTCTCCAGTCGACTGTTTCAGAATTTTTTCGAGACTTTTTTGCTGTTGTAATATTTGTTGTTGTAACTCTTGGTGCTGTTGTTGTTGCTCTAGGTGCTGTTGTTGTTGCTGCTGTTGTAACTCTAGGTGCTGTTGTTGTTGCTGTTGTAAGCTTGTACACAGCATTTTAGTCATTTCGACTAATTGCTCCATTTTTTTTTTTTTTTTAACGGTTAACAGACAATTTACAGCCGTAATATTTTTACAACCCGTACTTATTACTTGAATAACGAATTATTAGACCGGCTCGCATTTGAGTCACGGTTTAATATATACTTTTCAAATCACAATTGAACAGTAAAAATTTTCTTACTTTTCATAAAGTTTCCTTTTGCCTTGTGACTCCGCTTTCGAAATCCTATTCGGCGTCAACTGATATGTATATATAATTTTTTTTTTCAAGTAAGTACGTTGCCAGCAAAGATTTTTTTTTTTTTTTTTTTTGGTGAAGTTAGTTCCACAATTTTCGTCGCCAGCTGTTATATCTCGTGCAAGATATAATAAACAAAGTAAACCGAATGTAGGTTTTCAATAATAACAAGAAGGCGCACTAAGTCACTTTTCTGGAGGATAGCCTTGAATCAATCTCTTAGCAATGGATTCAGTATAGTTTTTGAACTTCATATCAGCAGAGAATGTGACCGCAAGAAGGCGCAATAAGTCACTTTTCTGGAGCATAGCATCAGGCAGGTGTCTCTCAGATGATTTATGGAGAGAAGTTTAGTTTTCGAGGCGTTAAAATTAAGTATATTATAACGGAGATTGCCTGTTATGTTACTTTTTCTGTAGTACGACAATATTTGACATAATTGTAACAGTATAGGGACTTTTGTATTGGGGTCTGTAAACACCTCAGGCGACTACCCATTATCCAAAATCTGAGGTGACTAACGCAAGGTTAAAGAAAAAAAGAAGGCAATTTATCTGATTGCAAACCTCAACATTTGAATGCGATTGTGACGACTCTGTTTACTTTCAGTTGTCGAATAATGAATGTTAGTAAAATGTCGAATAGTATCCGAACAAAATTTGAGATAATAAAACAAAGTGGCAAACCTTGTTAAGACAACGCGAAATTGTCATCAGATGTGTTTGACCAAATGAATGTCAGTCTGATTAAAAGAGAAAAGAAGAAGACATATTAAAAGTGCACTGATCTCATAATTCTCTACAGTCAGCTTCAGTCTGCGCCCATATGCAATACCGCCGATCATCGCAGAAGGGATAGTAGCACAATGCAGTACACGAAGTAAAAGAGAGAATAAAAAAAAATCTACTCAGAATGGGCTCATTTCAAATCCAGTAGACGTTAATGGCTTCAAAATGTAAACAACAAAAAACATACGTTTCTGGTCGTAACATCTGATAAGGTTATTGTTATATCTCGTGCAAGATATAATAAACAAAGTAAACCGAATGTAGGTTTTCAATAATAACTTTATAATCGGATGTAGTACAGAGACTGACTCTAGAGTATGCTAACCTCAATAGGTGTTACAAACGAAGTCGCTCACGACCGCCTGCGGTGGTCGCACTTAATCGGCAAACCGTCCGTCCATTATCGTGAATGGGGAAGTTGGGTTATACCATCACAACAGTTATTTATTAACCCTCTTTCAAAGATTGTATCTTCGATACACATGTGTTTGTCTCTCATTCTGACTTGACAACGTCTGCCACAAAAGGCGAGACACTTTTTCTGAACAAGCTTTTCCACTTTGTCCCATCAGTCAAATAACAAATGGCAAATTCATTTTTCTTCAACTCATTAGCTATTCTTGGATTTTGAATAGCGCTAGTATTTCACTTTACTCTGGGAGTGTAGTTAGTGAGTATTACTGAGAATTTCGCTGCTTGATGTAACGACTATTGAATCGCTGCTTTTTTTTTAGTAGCTAGTTACGAGTGTTGTTTACGTGTGGGAAGTGTAAGTCCGTTAACCACAGGAACTATTGCCATTAAGTTGGTTGTCGCAACAAGATGAAGCTGGCGTTCCTTTTTTGTTTATGGGCAAAAAGACGTCCGGTGTCCCTTCAAATGGTCTTTGGCGGTGTTTTGATTGGTTGAAAAATATGATCATCTTCCGTTAGTTTCTATTGTCTGTTGAAACTTGTTGTTCCAATTATATATGTTTGTAAAGATAATTTTTCTTGTTTGATTCTCCGTCTTTAAAAATTCAATATATTTTCTACTTATTAAAAAAAATGTATTTTAGATAGAAAAATAAACAAGTACATCATTTTAAATATCTGAGAAGTATTTTAACAGAGGACGGAAAGTCCGACACCGAAATCCGAAGGCGCATTGCGATAGCGAAAGATGTCTTGTAAAAGCTAAGTAAAATATTAAGAAACGCGAAAATTTCTTTAGAAACAAAGAAAACAGTACTGAACTGTTACGTATATCAGTTCTCATATAAGGCAGTGAATGCTGAACTATCTCCTCGCAGATGAAGAAGCTTGAAGCAACAGAAATGTGGTTCTACAGAAGGATGCTGAGAATATCTTGGGCCAAACATGTGAGTAACTACGGAGATTTAGATAAGATGGAAACGAAAAGGACACTTATATCAGAAATAGTCGAATTTTTTAGGGCACATAATTGGAAAATGAGTTTGGAAAATATGATACTCACAGGAAATATTGAAGGCAAGAGGGACAGAGGAAAACAACGCATAACCTACCTAGAGAGCTTGAGTAAACGGATGGAGGGGCAAGGTTTAGGAGATTGAATGCAAGAGGGACAGAGGAAAACAACGCATAACCTACCTAGAGAGCTTGAGTAAACGGATGGAGGGGCAAGGTTTAGGAGATTGAATGCAAGAGGGACAGAGGAAAACAACGCATAACCTATCTACAGTGCTTGAGTAAATGGATGGAGGGGCAAGGTTTAGGAGATTGAATGCAAGAGGAACAGAGGAAAACAACGCATAACCTACCTAGAGAGCTTGAGTAAACGGATGGAGGGGCAAGGTTTAGGAGATTGAATGCAAGAGGGACAGAGAAAAACAACGCATAACCTATCTAGAGAGCTTGAGTAAACGGATGGAGCGGCAAGGTTTAGGAGATTGAATGCAAGAGGGACAGAGGAAAACAACGCATAACCTACCGAGAGAGCTTGAGTAAACGGATGGAGGGGCAAGGTTTAGGAGATTGAATGCATGAGGGACAGAGGAAAACAACGCATAACCTACCTAGAGAGCTTGAGTAAACGGATGGAGGGGCAAGGTTTAGGAGATTGAATGCAAGAGGGACAGAGAAAAACAACGCATAACCTATCTAGAGAGCTTGAGTAAACGGATGGAGGGGCAAGGTTTAGGAGATTGAATGCAAGAGGGACAGAGGAAAACAACGCATAACCTACCGAGAGAGCTTGAGTAAACGGATGGAGGGGCAAGGTTTAGGAGATTGAATGCTTGAGGGACAGAGGAAAACAACGCATAACCTACCTAGAGAGCTTGAGTAAACGGATGGAGGGGCAAGGTTTAGGAGATTGAATGCAAGAGGGACAGAGGAAAACAACGCATAACCTATCTACAGTGCTTGAGTAAATGGATGGAGGGGCAAGGTTTAGGAGATTGAATGCATGAGGGACAGAGGAAAACAACGCATAACCAACCTAGAGAGCTTGAGTAAACGGATGGAGGGGCAAGGTTTAGGAGATTGAATGCAAGAGGGACAGAGAAAAACAACGCATAACCTACCTAGAGAGCTTGAGTAAACGGATGGAGGGGCAAGGTTAAGGAGATTGAATGCAAGAGGGACAGAGGAAAACAACGCATAACCTATCTACAGTGCTTGAGTAAATGGATGGAGGGGCAAGGTTTAGGAGATTGAATGCAAGAGGAACAGAGGAAAACAACGCATAACCTACCTAGAGAGCTTGAGTAAACGGATGGAGGGGCACGGTTTAGGAGATTGAATGCAAGAGGGACAGAGAAAAACAACGCATAACCTATCTAGAGAGCTTGAGTAAACGGATGGAGGGGCAAGGTTTAGGAGATTGCATGTAAGAGGAACAGAGAAAAACAACGCATAACCTACCTAGAGAGCTTGAGTAAACGGATGTAGGGGCAAGGTTTAGGAGATTGAATGCAAGAGGGATAGAGGAAAACAACGCATAACCTACCTAGAGAGCTTGAGTAAACGGATGCAGGGGCAAGGTTTAGGAGGTTGCATGTAAGAGGGACAGAGAAAAACAACGCATAACCTACCTAGAGAGCTTGAGTAAACGGATGGAGGGGCAAGTTTTATGAGATTGAATGCAAGAGGGACAGAGGAAAACAAAGCATAACCTACCTAGAGAGCTTGAGTAAACGGATGGGGGGGCAAGGTTTAGGAGATTGAATGCATGAGGGACAGAGGAAAACAACGCATAACCTATCTACAGTGCTTGAGTAAATGGATGGAGGGGCAAGGTTTAGGAGATTGAATGCAAGAGGAACAGAGGAAAACAACGCATAACCTACATAGAGAGCTTGAGTAAACGGATGGAGGGGCAAGGTTTAGGAGATTGAATGCATGAGGGACAGAGGAAAACAACGCATAACCTATCTAGAGAGCTTGAGTAAACGGATGGAGGGGCAAGGTTTAGGAGATTGAATGCAAGAGGGACAGAGAAAAACAACGCATAACCTACCTAGAGAGCTTGAGTAAACGGATGGAGGGGCAAGGTTAAGGAGATTGAATGCAAGAGGGACAGAGGAAAACAACGCATAACTTATCTACAGTGCTTGAGTAAATGGATGGAAGGGCAAGGTTTAGGAGATTGAATGCAAGAGGGACAGAGAAAAACAACGCATAACCTATCTAGAGAGCTTGAGTAAACGGATGGAGGGGCAAGGTTTAGGAGATTGCATGTAAGAGGAACAGAGAAAAACAACGCATAACCTACCTAGAGAGCTTGAGTAAACGGATGGAGGGGCAAGGTTTAGGAGATTGAATGCAAGAGGGACAGAGGAAAACAACGCATAACCTACCTAGAGAGCTTGAGTAAACGGATGGAGGGGCAAGGTTTAGGAGATTGAATGCATGAGGGACAGAGGAAAACAACGCATAACCTACCTAGAGAGCTTGAGTAAACGGATGGAGGGACAAGGTTTAGGAGATTGAATGCAAGAGGGACAGAGGAAAACAACGCATAACCTATCTTCAGTGCTTGAGTAAATGGATTGAGGGGCAAGGTTTAGGAGATTGAATGCAAGAGGAACAGAGGAAAACAACGTATAACCTACCTAGAGAGCTTGAGTAAACGGATGGAGGGGCACGGTTTAGGAGATTGAATGCAAGAGGGACAGAGAAAAACAACGCATAACCTATCTA
Source organism: Acanthosepion esculentum (assembly GCA_964036315.1). Classification (NCBI taxonomy): domain Eukaryota; kingdom Metazoa; phylum Mollusca; class Cephalopoda; order Sepiida; family Sepiidae; genus Acanthosepion; species Acanthosepion esculentum. The sequence continues at coordinate 50,527,705 of OZ038491.1, read as the reverse complement.
GAGAGCTTGAGTAAACGGATGGAGGGGCAAGGTTTAGGAGATTGCATGTAAGAGGAACAGAGAAAAACAACGCATAACCTACCTAGAGAGCTTGAGTAAACGGATGGAGGGGCAAGGTTTAGGAGATTGAATGCAAGAGGGACAGAGGAAAACAACGCATAACCTACCTAGAGAGCTTGAGTAAACGGATGCAGGGGCAAGGTTTAGGAGGTTGCATGTAAGAGGGACAGAGAAAAACAACGCATAACCTACCTAGAGAGCTTGAGTAAACGGATGGAGGGGCAAGTTTTATGAGATTGAATGCAAGAGGGACAGAGGAAAACAAAGCATAACCTACCTAGAGAGCTTGAGTAAACGGATGGGGGGGCAAGGTTTAGGAGATTGAATGCATGAGGGACAGGGGAAAACAACGCATAACCTACCTAGAGAGCTTGAGTAAACGGATGGAGGGACAAGGTTTAGGAGATTGAATGCAAGAGGGACAGAGGAAAACAACGCATAACCTATCTACAGTGCTTGAGTAAATGGATTGAGGGGCAAGGTTTAGGAGATTGCATGTAAGAGGAACAGAGAAAAACAACGCATAACCTACCTAGAGAGCTTGAGTAAACGGATGGAGGGGCAAGGTTCAGGAGATTGAATGCAAGAGGGACAGAGAAAAACAACGCATAACCTATCTAGAGAGCTTGAGTAAACGGATGGAGGGGCAAGGTTTAGGAGATTGCATGTAAGAGGAATAGAGAAAAACAACGCATAACCTACCTAGAGAGCTTGAGTAAACGGATGGAGGGGCAAAGTTTAGGAGATTGAATGCAAGAGGGACAGAGAAAAACAACGCATAACCTATCTAGAGAGCTTGAGTAAACGGATGGAGGGGCAAGGTTTAGGAGATTGCATGTAAGAGGAACAGAGAAAAACAACGCATAACCTACCTAGAGAGCTTGAGTAAACGGATGGAGGGGCAAGGTTTAGGAGATTGAATGCAAGAGGGACAGAGAAAAACAACGCATAACCTACCTAGAGAGCTTGAGTAAACGGATGGAGGGGCAAGGTTTAGGAGATTGAATGCAAGAGGGACAGAGAAAAACAACGCATAACCTACCTAGAGAACTTGAGTAAACGGATGGAGGGGCAAGGTTTAGGAGATTGAATGCAAGAGGGACAGAGAAAAACAACGCATAACCTACCTAGAGAGCTTGAGTAAACGGATGGAGGGGCAAGGTTTAGGAGATTGAATGCAAGAGGGACAGAGAAAAACAACGCATAACCTACCTAGAGAGCTTGAGTAAACGGACGGAGGGGCAAGGTTTAGGAGATTGCATGTAAGAGGAACAGAGAAAAAAACGCATAACCTACCTAGAGAGCTTGAGTAAACGGATGGAGGGGCAAGGTTTAGGAGATTGAATGCAAGAGGGACAGAGGAAAAAAACGCATAACCTACCTAGAGAGCTTGAGTAAACGGATGCAGGAGCAAGGTTTAGGAGGTTGCATGTAAGAGGGACAGAGAAAAACAACGCATAACCTACCTAGAGAGCTTGAGTAAACGGATGGAGGGGCAAGGTTTAGGAGATTGAATGCAAGAGGGACAGAGGAAAACAACACCTAACCTACCTAGAGAGCTTGAGTAAACGGATGGAGGGGCAAGGTTTAGGAGATTGAATGCAAGAGAGACAGAGAAAAACAACGCATCACCTACCTAGAGAGCTCGAGTAAACGGATGGAGGGGCAAGGTTTAGGAGATTGAATGCAAGAGGGACAGAGAAAAACAACGCATAACCTATCTAGAGAGCTTGAGTAAACGGATGGAGGGGCAAGGTTTAGGAGATTGCATGTAAGAGGGACAGAGAAAAACAACGTATAACCTACCTAGAGAGCTTGAGTAAACGGATGGAGGGGCAAGGTTTAGGAGATTGAATGCAAGAGGGACAGAGGAAAACAACGCATAACCTACCTAGAGAGCTTGAGTAAACGGATGGAGGGGCAAGGTTTAGGAGATTGAATGCAAGAGGGACAGAGGAAAACAACGCATAACCTATCTACAGTGCTTGAGTAAATGGATGGAGGGGCAAGGTTTAGGAGATTGAATGCAAGAGGAACAGAGGAAAACAACGCATAACCTACCTAGAGAGCTTGAGTAAACGGATGGAGGGGCAAGGTTTAGGAGATTGAATGCAAGAGGGACAGAGAAAAACAACGCATAACCTATCTAGAGAGCTTGAGTAAACGGATGGAGCGGCAAGGTTTAGGAGATTGAATGCAAGAGGGACAGAGGAAAACAACGCATAACCTACCGAGAGAGCTTGAGTAAACGGATGGAGGGGCAAGGTTTAGGAGATTGAATGCATGAGGGACAGAGGAAAACAACGCATAACCTACCTAGAGAGCTTGAGTAAACGGATGGAGGGGCAAGGTTTAGGAGATTGAATGCAAGAGGGACAGAGAAAAACAACGCATAACCTATCTAGAGAGCTTGAGTAAACGGATGGAGGGGCAAGGTTTAGGAGATTGAATGCAAGAGGGACAGAGGAAAACAACGCATAACCTACCGAGAGAGCTTGAGTAAACGGATGGAGGGGCAAGGTTTAGGAGATTGAATGCATGAGGGACAGAGGAAAACAACGCATAACCTACCTAGAGAGCTTGAGTAAACGGATGGAGGGGCAAGGTTTAGGAGATTGAATGCAAGAGGGACAGAGGAAAACAACGCATAACCTATCTACAGTGCTTGAGTAAATGGATGGAGGGGCAAGGTTTAGGAGATTGAATGCATGAGGGACAGAGGAAAACAACGCATAACCAACCTAGAGAGCTTGAGTAAACGGATGGAGGGGCAAGGTTTAGGAGATTGAATGCAAGAGGGACAGAGAAAAACAACGCATAACCTACCTAGAGAGCTTGAGTAAACGGATGGAGGGGCAAGGTTAAGGAGATTGAATGCAAGAGGGACAGAGGAAAACAACGCATAACCTATCTACAGTGCTTGAGTAAATGGATGGAGGGGCAAGGTTTAGGAGATTGAATGCAAGAGGAACAGAGGAAAACAACGCATAACCTACCTAGAGAGCTTGAGTAAACGGATGGAGGGGCACGGTTTAGGAGATTGAATGCAAGAGGGACAGAGAAAAACAACGCATAACCTATCTAGAGAGCTTGAGTAAACGGATGGAGGGGCAAGGTTTAGGAGATTGCATGTAAGAGGAACAGAGAAAAACAACGCATAACCTACCTAGAGAGCTTGAGTAAACGGATGTAGGGGCAAGGTTTAGGAGATTGAATGCAAGAGGGATAGAGGAAAACAACGCATAACCTACCTAGAGAGCTTGAGTAAACGGATGCAGGGGCAAGGTTTAGGAGGTTGCATGTAAGAGGGACAGAGAAAAACAACGCATAACCTACCTAGAGAGCTTGAGTAAACGGATGGAGGGGCAAGTTTTATGAGATTGAATGCAAGAGGGACAGAGGAAAACAAAGCATAACCTACCTAGAGAGCTTGAGTAAACGGATGGGGGGGCAAGGTTTAGGAGATTGAATGCATGAGGGACAGAGGAAAACAACGCATAACCTATCTACAGTGCTTGAGTAAATGGATGGAGGGGCAAGGTTTAGGAGATTGAATGCAAGAGGAACAGAGGAAAACAACGCATAACCTACATAGAGAGCTTGAGTAAACGGATGGAGGGGCAAGGTTTAGGAGATTGAATGCATGAGGGACAGAGGAAAACAACGCATAACCTATCTAGAGAGCTTGAGTAAACGGATGGAGGGGCAAGGTTTAGGAGATTGAATGCAAGAGGGACAGAGAAAAACAACGCATAACCTACCTAGAGAGCTTGAGTAAACGGATGGAGGGGCAAGGTTAAGGAGATTGAATGCAAGAGGGACAGAGGAAAACAACGCATAACTTATCTACAGTGCTTGAGTAAATGGATGGAAGGGCAAGGTTTAGGAGATTGAATGCAAGAGGGACAGAGAAAAACAACGCATAACCTATCTAGAGAGCTTGAGTAAACGGATGGAGGGGCAAGGTTTAGGAGATTGCATGTAAGAGGAACAGAGAAAAACAACGCATAACCTACCTAGAGAGCTTGAGTAAACGGATGGAGGGGCAAGGTTTAGGAGATTGAATGCAAGAGGGACAGAGGAAAACAACGCATAACCTACCTAGAGAGCTTGAGTAAACGGATGGAGGGGCAAGGTTTAGGAGATTGAATGCATGAGGGACAGAGGAAAACAACGCATAACCTACCTAGAGAGCTTGAGTAAACGGATGGAGGGACAAGGTTTAGGAGATTGAATGCAAGAGGGACAGAGGAAAACAACGCATAACCTATCTTCAGTGCTTGTGTAAATGGATTGAGGGGCAAGGTTTAGGAGATTGAATGCAAGAGGAACAGAGGAAAACAACGTATAACCTACCTAGAGAGCTTGAGTAAACGGATGGAGGGGCACGGTTTAGGAGATTGAATGCAAGAGGGACAGAGAAAAACAACGCATAACCTATCTAGAGAGCTTGAGTAAACGGATGGAGGGGCAAGGTTTAGGAGATTGCATGTAAGAGGAACAGAGAAAAACAACGCATAACCTACCTAGAGAGCTTGAGTAAACGGATGGAGGGGCAAGGTTTAGGAGATTGAATGCAAGAGGGACAGAGGAAAACAACGCATAACCTACCTAGAGAGCTTGAGTAAACGGATGCAGGGGCAAGGTTTAGGAGGTTGCATGTAAGAGGGACAGAGAAAAACAACGCATAACCTACCTAGAGAGCTTGAGTAAACGGATGGAGGGGCAAGTTTTATGAGATTGAATGCAAGAGGGACAGAGGAAAACAAAGCATAACCTACCTAGAGAGCTTGAGTAAACGGATGGGGGGGCAAGGTTTAGGAGATTGAATGCATGAGGGACAGGGGAAAACAACGCATAACCTACCTAGAGAGCTTGAGTAAACGGATGGAGGGACAAGGTTTAGGAGATTGAATGCAAGAGGGACAGAGGAAAACAACGCATAACCTATCTACAGTGCTTGAGTAAATGGATTGAGGGGCAAGGTTTAGGAGATTGCATGTAAGAGGAACAGAGAAAAACAACGCATAACCTACCTAGAGAGCTTGAGTAAACGGATGGAGGGGCAAGGTTCAGGAGATTGAATGCAAGAGGGACAGAGAAAAACAACGCATAACCTATCTAGAGAGCTTGAGTAAACGGATGGAGGGGCAAGGTTTAGGAGATTGCATGTAAGAGGAATAGAGAAAAACAACGCATAACCTACCTAGAGAGCTTGAGTAAACGGATGGAGGGGCAAAGTTTAGGAGATTGAATGCAAGAGGGACAGAGAAAAACAACGCATAACCTATCTAGAGAGCTTGAGTAAACGGATGGAGGGGCAAGGTTTAGGAGATTGCATGTAAGAGGAACAGAGAAAAACAACGCATAACCTACCTAGAGAGCTTGAGTAAACGGATGGAGGGGCAAGGTTTAGGAGATTGAATGCAAGAGGGACAGAGAAAAACAACGCATAACCTACCTAGAGAGCTTGAGTAAACGGATGGAGGGGCAAGGTTTAGGAGATTGAATGCAAGAGGGACAGAGAAAAACAACGCATAACCTACCTAGAGAACTTGAGTAAACGGATGGAGGGGCAAGGTTTAGGAGATTGAATGCAAGAGGGACAGAGAAAAACAACGCATAACCTACCTAGAGAGCTTGAGTAAACGGATGGAGGGGCAAGGTTTAGGAGATTGAATGCAAGAGGGACAGAGAAAAACAACGCATAACCTACCTAGAGAGCTTGAGTAAACGGACGGAGGGGCAAGGTTTAGGAGATTGCATGTAAGAGGAACAGAGAAAAAAACGCATAACCTACCTAGAGAGCTTGAGTAAACGGATGGAGGGGCAAGGTTTAGGAGATTGAATGCAAGAGGGACAGAGGAAAAAAACGCATAACCTACCTAGAGAGCTTGAGTAAACGGATGCAGGAGCAAGGTTTAGGAGGTTGCATGTAAGAGGGACAGAGAAAAACAACGCATAACCTACCTAGAGAGCTTGAGTAAACGGATGGAGGGGCAAGGTTTAGGAGATTGAATGCAAGAGGGACAGAGGAAAACAACACCTAACCTACCTAGAGAGCTTGAGTAAACGGATGGAGGGGCAAGGTTTAGGAGATTGAATGCAAGAGAGACAGAGAAAAACAACGCATCACCTACCTAGAGAGCTCGAGTAAACGGATGGAGGGGCAAGGTTTAGGAGATTGAATGCAAGAGGGACAGAGAAAAACAACGCATAACCTATCTAGAGAGCTTGAGTAAACGGATGGAGGGGCAAGGTTTAGGAGATTGCATGTAAGAGGGACAGAGAAAAACAACGTATAACCTACCTAGAGAGCTTGAGTAAACGGATGGAGGGGCAAGGTTTAGGAGATTGAATGCAAGAGGGACAGAGAAAAACAACGCATAACCTATCTAGAGAGCTTGAGTAAACGGATGGAGGGGCAAGGTTTAGGAGATTGCATGTAAGAGGGACAGAGAAAAACAACGTATAACCTACCTAGAGAGCTTGAGTAAACGGATGGAGGGGCAAGGTTTAGGAGATTGAATGCAAGAGGGACAGAGAAAAACAACGCATAACCTATCTAGAGAGCTTGAGTAAACGGATGGAGGGGCAAGGTTTAGGAGATTGCATGTAAGAGGAACAGAGAAAAACAACGCATAACCTACCTAGAGAGCTTGAGTAAACGGATGGAGGGGCAAGGTTTAGGACATTGAATGCAAGAGGGACAGAGGAAAACAACGCATAACCTACCTAGAGAGCTTGAGTAAACGGATGCAGGGGCAAGGTTTAGGAGGTTGCATGTAAGAGGGACAGAGAAAAACAACGCATAACCTACCTAGAGAGCTTGAGTAAACGGATGGAGGGGCAAGGTTTAGGAGATTGAATGCAAGAGGGACAGAGGAAAACAACGCATTACCTACCTAGAGAGCTTGAGTAAACGGATGGAGGGGCAAGGTTTAGGAGATTGAATGCAAGAGGGACAGAGGAAAACAACACCTAACCTACCTAGAGAGCTTGAGTAAACGGATGGATGGGCAAGGTTTAGGAGATTGAATGCAAGAGAGACAGAGAAAAACAACGCATAACCTACCTAGAGAGCTCGAGTAAACGGATGGAGGGGCAAGGTTTAGGAGATTGAATGCAAGAGGGACAGAGAAAAACAACGCATAACCTATCTAGAGAGCTTGAGTAAACGGATGGAGGGGCAAGGTTTAGGAGATTGCATGTAAGAGGGACAGAGAAAAACAACGTATAACCTACCTAGAGAGCTTGAGTAAACGGATGGAGGGGCAAGGTTTAGGAGATTGAATGCAAGAGGGACAGAGAAAAACAACGCATAACCTATCTAGAGAGCTCGAGTAAACGGATGGAGGGGCAAGGTTTAGGAGATTGCATGTAAGAGGAACAGAGAAAAACAACGCATAACCTACCTAGAGAGCTTGAGTAAACGGATGGATGGGCAAGGTTTAGGAGATTGAATGCAAGAGGGACAGAGGAAAACAACGCATAACCTACCTAGAGAGCTTGAGTAAACGGATGCAGGGGCAAGGTTTAGGAGGTTGCATGTAAGAGGGACAGCGAAAAACAACGCATAACCTACCTAGAGAGCTTGAGTAAACGGATGGAGGGGCAAGGTTTAGGAGATTGAATGCAAGAGGGACAGAGAAAAACAACGCATAACCTATCTAGAGAGCTCGAGTAAACGGATGGAGGGGCAAGGTTTAGGAGATTGCATGTAAGAGGAACAGAGAAAAACAACGCATAACCTACCTAGAGAGCTTGAGTAAACGGATGGATGGGCAAGGTTTAGGAGATTGAATGCAAGAGGGACAGAGGAAAACAACGCATAACCTACCTAGAGAGCTTGAGTAAACGGATGCAGGGGCAAGGTTTAGGAGGTTGCATGTAAGAGGGACAGCGAAAAACAACGCATAACCTACCTAGAGAGCTTGAGTAAACGGATGGAGGGGCAAGGTTTAGGAGATTGAATGCAAGAGGGACAGAGGAAAACAACGCATAACCTACCTAGAGAGCTTGAGTAAACGGATGGAGGGGCAAGGTTTAGGAGATTGAATGCAAGAGGGACAGAGGAAAACAACACCTAACCTACCTAGAGAGCTTGAGTAAACGGATGGAGGGGCAAGGTTTAGGAGATTGAATGCAAGAGAGACAGAGAAAAACAACGCATAACCTACCTAGAGAGCTCGAGTAAACGGATGGAGGGGCAAGGTTTAGGAGATTGAATGCAAGAGGGACAGAAGAAAACAACGCATAACCTACCTAGAGAGCTTGAGTGAACGGATGGAGGGGCAAGGTTTAGGAGATTGAATGCAAGAGGGACAGAGGAAAACAACCCATAACCCACATAGAGAGCTTGAATAAACGGATGGAGGGGCAAGGTTTAGGAGATTGAATGCAAGAGTGACAGAGAAAAACAACGCATAACCTACCTAGAGAGCTTGAGTAAACGGATGCAGGGGCAACGTTTAGGAGATTGCATGTAAGAGGGACAGAGGAAAACAAGGCATAACCTACTAGAGAGCTTGAGTAAACGGATGGAGGGGCAAGGTTTAGGAGATTGAATGCAAGAGGGACAGAGGAAAACAACGCATAACCTATCTAGAGAGCTTGAGTAAACGGATTGAGGGGCAAGGTTTAGGAGATTGAATGCAAGAGGAACAGAGGAAAACAACGCATAACCTACCTAGAGAGCTTGAGTAAACGGATGGTGGGGCAAGGTTTAGGAGATTGAATGCAAGAGGGACAGAAAAAAACAACGCATTACCTACCTAGAGAGCTTGAGTAAACGGATGGCGGGACAAGGTTTAGGAGATTGAATGCAAGAGGGACAGAGAAAAACAACGCATAACCTATCTAGAGAGATCTTGAGTAAATGGATGGAGGGGCAAGGTTTAGGAGATTGAATGCAAGAGGGAAAGGGGAAAATAACGCATAACCTACGAAGAGAACTTGGGTAAATGGATGGAGGAACAAAGTTTAATTGAGATAATAAAAAGCCAAAATTTATTAGGAGCTCCAAAGGAGTGGAATTTGTGCCGAACCATGATCGCTAACGTCCTGAAGGGACACGGTATGTAGAAGAAGAAGGATCTCATGAAAATATCTCCTTTATGTCTTATAGTAGCGTTGCCCTTATTTTGAAAATTCAATTTTGAAGTTTAGATCTTTTTTTATGTAACAAGCAAGAATAACAAGGGCATTGAATAATACTTGAAAGACCAGCAACAATTATACAGTTTTGCTATTTGAATTTTCTGACGAATCTTAATTCTTCAGTTAATGATTGAATAAGCTCATGTCGAGATCTATGACAATAAAATATCCATAGAAAGTCCCCTGTCGCATCGTTAAATATTTGAGCTTAGCAACTTTAACAAAATATTGCAACAACAACCATAAATATGAATGCTGGTCGTTATTTTAAGAAGTAAGGGGATACAAATGAAAATATTTTGAAATTGGCAACTTTTTCCATTTCACTGAAACAGCCGTTAAACACTTCTTTCTTTTTGTTTGTTTGTTTGTTTGTTTGTTTCTTTCTTTCTTTTTCTCACTGAAACCAATTCGTTTCCGTCTTTTGTATTGCTACGTAATCAACACGGAACAGTCCATTATTTATGAAGTATTGACTGGAGACATTGAACTCTTCTGTTTTCCCTTTCAGTCTTTCTAGCCAAGTCCCCGTCTTACGAACGCTTCTCCTAATAACAGTTTAAAAATAATCCAGAAGACGATGTCATTTTATTTATGGTAACTGGATCTTTCGGCGATTATCTTACTCGGTTTCCGTCGGTCGATACCGTGCGTCTGAAAAATGCCGCTTTTATCACCGTCGCTATATTTTCGGCCTTTTGGCTGGGATCAAAGTGTAGTATCTGTTGTTATCAGCTTGATCTGATTATTTCTGTCCACTTTTATTTTTCTTTCTTTCTTTCTTTCTTTCTTTCTTTCTTTCTTTCTTTCTTTCTTTCTTTCTTTCTTTCTGTCTTTCTTTCTTTTTCTCACGTAGTGTTTTTATCCTCTTTCCACGCGATCAAAACCGAATATTTATGATGTATTGGCAGGACGTAATGGTGGTGCGAACTAACGAAAGGAGGGACATGCACAATTATAATAGGCTAATTCACTGTAATTATTTTCATCCCATAACACATTGCAATATTTTTTGAGGGGTAGGTCAAAAAAACAATCTTTAAGTTCTGAAGACATATTAACGGATGCACATACTTACCTGGTGTAGGCGAAAGCCTATGCGGGGAAGTTTAAAAAAATATCAAGTCCAAGCCCCAGAGGGTCTTCCACCCTGGCAGTACCTCTCCTTCGAGAAGGGGATGGGTTTATTGCTCGGCGCCTGCAGCATCCACAAAAGAGGAAATGCCAAATGGGCCTTGGGGAAATTTTTCACGGTATTGCCGTTAAACCCATTGTGTTAGATTCAGTAGCGTCGTCGGCCCACTGAAAAATACCCATAATTCCGTACAGAAAACCTCGCTACGTCTGACAACAGTTTTTATGGTTGTTTTGCTACGCATCATACTGACATTTTAAAAATATATTTTAAGAAAGAATAACAAGTCTTTTTATAACAAATATGCTATATAGGAAATAAAGTGTCATTGCCGACACTTGAGTTTGAACATAGATCGCCAGTGAGCAAACAGAGGCGATCCCATTATGGAAATAATTAGACCACGTGGCCATAGAGGAAACGCATAAGTAGGAATTAGCTTGGCGTCAAACTGATCACTTTTTCTAGTCTATCCCTTATTCTATTTTGATCGCTATTTCTAGTCTATCCTCTAGTACTATACGGACCGCTATTCTCTACTCTATTCACGATACTATTTCTCTATTCGTATCACTATATGGATTACTATTCGAGCGAGTATTATGGAGCAAGTACTATTAGTGCGAGTGTTATTCGAAGGCGTCTGACACCAGCATTGTTCAACGGCGTTACTATAGTTGTATCTGTGATTACAAAGGCTCTACTACAACAAGTATTACGAAAGTGACAACGAGTATTCGTTGGCATTAAAAAAGTGGCAAAGAGTGTTCGTTGACATCACAAAAAATATATTTAAAACAATAAGCAGGTCATTAAAATAGCTAAGTTCTGCAATAAATGGCATGAATATTGGTTTTTCTCATTCCTTGAGAGCAGTAACAGAACAGTCACAGGTGGCGAGTGGAGATATTTATACGTATTTCCACTTGGATGTCAGTTTTAAACTGCTATATAATCTCACTTCGCCTATATGGCTGTGAATGTTGGATAATTTCTGTTGTAGCCTGCTTAGGAAGAAAGACACGGAAGACGAAAGGTAGGTTAAACAAGTGTATTGAAATAACAGATATATACAAAGCAAGAGTTTTAGTAATAAGCAGATAGTCTGAACGGTAGGTTAACACTGCGTCTCCGCTTCCCAACCGACTGCTTACGACTCTTGCATGGAAGTCTCGCAGTTAGTATTTATGAGAGGCGGAAGAGTTCATTCTATTCTAGGAGGGTTTACCACAACAATTTCCTCACAGATGTAGAGGAGATTTGAGGTAAAAGATGTTGCTGTACAGAAGAATATTTAGAATAACATGGATGGAACATTTGAGAAAATGTTAAAGAAACGGAACGGATACTTGCACTTAGAATTAGAAAGAATTGAAATATCTTGGGCGTATTACGAGAAAATAAGGCTTGGAGAATTTGACATTGATGGGATATATAGAAGGCAAGAGAGGCAGAAGGAAAAACGTGTAGACGGCCTAACGTATTTGTATAAAATCAGTGGGTGGGAAGGATAGTAAAAAGACAAAAACTTTTAAGAGATAAGGAGAGGGAATTGTGGTGAGTCATAATCGACCATGTCCTGAAGGGACTCGGTACATACAAGAAGACGACTTGTGTAGGTTCCACTTACGATTCATCGGCCGACCATAGCTGAATTATTTTTATTTGTATGTATGCTTATGTAAAGTACTCGTACATATCATGGTGGCACTTTCTAACCGTATTTATTTTGGAGCACTTTTGTGGCCGATTGCCTGTATAATACCACGTCTATATTATGTTTAAAATTATAATTTCTTATGGAGTTTTATGTAATGTTAATGCTTTTATATAACAGTGAATGCAGTAGAATTTCCACACACACACACACGCACGCACGCACGCACGCACGCACACATGAACACACACACACACACACGAATACACACACACACGAATACACACACACACACACACACACACGAACACACACACACACACGAACACACACACACATGAACACACACACACACACGAACACACACACACACACACACACACACACACACGAACACACACACACACGAACACACACACACACACACACACACACACACACACACACACACAAAAGACTTGAAGAGATCGGGATGTGATTTTACCGATATATGTTCATATCATCATGGACAAAGCATCTGAAAGACGAGAAAGCTTCGAGGAAAACATGAATGGCAAAGGAACTAGCGATAAAAATGAGAAAAAAGATAGTTGAAAATTTAGGGATATATAACGAGGAAAGAAAGCTTAGGACCTGTCTATATTTCTGTGATGAGGTATTATGTACATTATTTACATTATTCGGACTATTGTCCTCATCTTTGTCGCCATATTTATTACAACGTTTCGGCCGTTGTACGCTCCGACCTTCTTCAGGTGGTTGGAATGTCGAACTGAACCCTTTATTTCGCTCACTGGGGTAGACTGTTCTAGTTCCACGTGCCATATTTAATGGATGTCAGTTATCAGCTATCTCCTGTTAATTTCCCTCTGAAAGTTATCCACTGCCTTAACCGGGTATTAAACTCACACTCTTTTGGGTCCTGTCACTGGATCTAATCAACATCTTTATCCACTGTGCAATGTCTCCTCAAGGACACATGGCACAGTGGATAAAGGATCAGTGTGCCATGTGTCCTCAAGTAGGAATGACTACAAGAACAACCACATGCCAAAATTTATAGACAAATCATACAGATACATGCTGGGATTTATTCCTAGACAATAAGATAGACCACTTTTAGATCTCATCTGCTATATTTTTGTTCTTCTTTGTCTTGAAGTCAGAATGCCGCAATCATTTATCCATATCCCTTTTTTCGTGTTAAAACCATTCTTAGTTTGTGAACTTTTTTGCCTTATTACTGTTGCTTTGCCCACTTTTGTCTTGCAATTATTGTTTGCTTGGTATTATTTTTGCTCTATTCCTTTTCTTTCTTTTGTTATTGTTTATTGCAAACTTTGTCTATTCTGTTGGCCATTTCTGCTAATTACATTCAAACATGGCCAATTACTCTATATAAAAGGCAATTTGGAAAGCCTCTATTTTGACATCATTCATCAATGAGCTGGCGGAATCAAAAAGACTTATTTCACCAGAATTTCTACAACATAAAATCTGATTCACATAATGTGATTCAAATCTCTACTTCAACTAGATTTGTACTATTTTTTATTGTTTTAATTTACTTTTCCTCAATGTTTACATATCCAACATTGTTTCAATATTAATTCAGTAAGAAATTTCATGTTTTTAATGATACAATCGGATGTGTGGTGTAACATTCTGGATGTCGGCTTGGAATCAGAATGTAGCATTGCAGCTTATACCAGACACCAGGTTCGTTTCCAGGGAGCAACTAGTTCCGGTTAAACGCTTGTGGCTTAAAAATAACTCTTTGGCCAGAATGTTACCCACAAAATAAAACAATGGGGTGATTGTAGCAGCAGGCAATTTTTTTTTCAGTTGTAACCTTCTGCTGCAGACCAGTGGGGCAGGGATGAAGCGAGTGGTGAACAGTCTAACGGGTGTGTTTTCCTTTTCGCGTCGCAGCGAGGGGGTCGCTTGTCCCTCTCCGTGTCTTTCTCTGGGTCTCTCTCTGGTTTTGCTCCTAGGAACCACTGTTTTATAGAGAACAACGTTCTTTGACTTGTCAGCTCTGTCTAAAAAAAAGTAACTTATCAAGGACTCGGGGCCTTCCTTCCCTCGGTTACATTGCTTGTTAAGATCGTTTGACCTGGTTTTTGGGAGGATCACCCCATTAAGGTGACCTTCTTTGCCAAGATAATAACTATCAAAACACTTTCTGTAACACCTTTCAGATGTTTTCCTTTAACAAGTTTTCGGCTGACACCGATATCGCTGCAACATACTATTCTCTAGAAATATATTATAACTATATTATTACTTACCGGCCTAGTAAGACCTAAAAACTGACCGATATGAGATGCCATCTGATTTCAGGAATTTCCGGGACCCTGATTCAGCAGATAAAATGAGAGAGAGAGAGAGAGAGAGAGAGAGAGAGAGAGAGAGAGAGAGAGAGAGAGAGAGAGAGAGAGGATTTCTTCTTTCCTAAATGTTTTTCTGGTATGCGGACGAAAACAGATTTATGGAAATGGCCTTATCTCTTTTTTCATAAATTAGGGAAACACTTATAGTTTGGGAAATAAGTTTATCTCTCCATGGAAAAATTATAAAAATACATAATATTAACGGGAAGTGAAACAGATGAGAATTCTATTTTTCGTTGACGAAAACGAAAACAAGGAAGGAACCTTTTTTTAGGGTTCAGGATATGATGATCAGTCATATCGTGCCAAGAGGGGGTTCTGGTTTGTCCGAGAGTCAGATAATTGAAATTAATGAGGAGAATAAACTATGCCCCTTTTCATACGCATTTTAAAAATTAGATTTGTCAGAGACAATGCGCCCTAAGAAGTGGGCAGAGTTAGAATACCGAGAAAGAAGGACGAAGAGGCAAAGTTCAGCGTCGCCTGTGCAGAGTAAAGGTGCGAGTTGTGAAGTGAAGCAGGTTGGAGTTAAGGGATAAGCAATTCCTGTGACTACTCCCAGAGAAGGTGGAAAATTTTCCAAATTTGGAAAGTTGATTAAGAAAGCAGAAATAAGAAACAAAGCAAAAAAAACTTATCTGAATTAATGAAAACTAAAACATCAACGAATCCCTAGAACCCTTCGGCTCTAGGTGAGTTTTGGGCTGAAGTGCATATAAGCATATGACTTTGGGGAGCTTGAAGACTTTGGGCTGAGAAGCCTCATCGTGTGCTTCTGGAATCCACGTTAGCTGTCACCAGAATTCCTGATTTTGAACCCAGACTTCTAGAAGTTTAGACAAGGCCCAGTGTTACTAGAGAAATTGATGCGGAAAGAGTTAATATATTTTTTTATATATAAACCAATTCATGATTAACCCCACGAATCTCTCGTTTTATATTTTTTTCTTAATACAGCACCCGCCACGGCTCGACCAGCGCTGCGAGACTACGACCTTCGATCTTCTACTGCTCTAAGATGTAGGACACAACGTGGGCAAAGACAATGTAGATTGAAGCGGCCAGCGACCAACAACCAGTTTGTACCAGCGTCAGCATTGACCAGTGCAGAGTTATTCCGTGGTTAAAGTGTTGTCCTAAAACCCTGAGGAGCGGACTATTAAACGTGGTTACACAACCAGGTGTAGGCGGCGGCGAAAGATGTTACATTATTTGGTGCAAGTGATCATATTACATTTTAAAGTCATTTCGTCCCATGCAAGGCATTAAAGCAATTAAGACATAAGAGGTTATTTAGTATGAAACAATAAGAAAAAAGAGAAACATTAACGAATGGGAACAATAGAAGAGCAATCAAAAACACAGTAGATAACGGTTGACATAGCATATATATATATATATATATATATATATATATATATATATATATATATATATATGATATAACGATATATAATTTTGTATAATTTAATATATCAACAATATTTCGAAAAAATATGACAAACTGAAAAATTTCTTGCGATGTGTTTCATCCGTTAGAATTTCATCGGACTGGGCTTTGTTGATGTTGCCAAGTCTACACATGCGCACGAAACGAGTGATGCAATTTCAAAAGTTTTTGAAAGAATATTTTTTTGTTTCAATCTAGCCAAATTCATCTGTATTCATTTTCACTTTCTTTTTCTCTCCATCACCTTTCTCCTTGACTGTTCCACATTTTGACAATATAAAATCTACCAAGAATGGGGATATATTGTAAGAGCCCGGGCTAGCGTTCAAGGAACTTTACAGACATTTTTGTCTCAGGGGATTATTTTGTCTTTTAATCAAAGTAGCATTCCGTGGGTCAAAACTGTGGTCCGTTTTGTTACGGCGAACAACCAATGCGTTTTGTATGTTGTCATTTAAAATGTCTCTTTTATGTTCACGTCTAAAACAATCAAAGACGTAATCAGTAAACGGAAGGGAGTTTCAGTGTCGGGAAGTGCGAGAAAGAAACTGTTCGCGTAGAAGTTGTGGTTTATAAAAAATAAAGGGGTGGGACATAGATGCTAATCTAGTAGCATGTTTAAATTAATGTAGTCGGGGCATCAGAGGAAAAAGCTCGTCAGAACAGTTGCCATGAAAATATTTGTAGTAAAGACAGAGGGAAGCCACATCACATCTGTGAGAAAGTGACTGAAGTCGAGATGCCAAGTCAAGATCAATTACATTGCAGATCCTTCTATGGATTTTGTCAAAAACCTCGAGATGAATAACAGGAGCGCCAGGCCAGATATGGCAACAATATTCAATGCATCAGCGAATGGTAGATTTGTAAATGTGCAAAGTGGAATCTAACGAGAAAAACCTTCTGTCACGACACAATGAACCAATTTTCCTTGCAGTAGATGCAGTTATTGATTCAATGTAATTGTTCTACATCAGGTCAATTGAAAACGCGAGGCCAAGAAGGAGCAGCGAGACGCTCTCTTGGAGTCGAGCATCAGCCATGATGATGCCGGGCAGGGAAATTTCTCTACGGGGGTTAAATGAGAGCAGGTTAGTTCTGAAGGCATTCAAATTTACAAGCCATTTCCGGCCCCAGTTAAGCACTGATTGGAGGTTCTTTTCAAGAACATCGGTCCGGTTAACTTTGCTTTTTAGACAGGAATAAATGGTAGTGTCATCTGCATAAATGCCTACTTGGGAACTGATGACATCAGGAAGGTCATTGAAGAAGGTCAGAAACAGCGGAGGACCCAGGATGGAGCCCTGGGTGAAAACCGCGTTCGTGTGAAAGGATCTGGAAGTGAGCCCGTCCAAACCAACCTTAATTTCACGAATTGATTGTAATGGTTGAATTAAATCAACAAGGTTATCTAGAAGACAAGCATGCCAAACCCAGTCAAACGCCTTTGAGATATCTAGAGTCAAAGCTCAAAGTTATACCGTCATTATTAAGAGCTTGATATAGATATTCAGTGATGGCCGTAAGCACGTCAGCGGTAGACCGGGCAAAACAGAAGCTATATTTTTCGTCAGAGAGTAGATCGTAAGAGGTAAGATGCTTAACCACTTCAGTATTGATTAAAGCCTTGAATACGTTGCCGAAAAACGGTAGGAGATACATACGGCGATAGTTAAAGGGGGTCAGAAGGTTCTCCGTCTGTCCCTCTGTCTTTTCTACAAATACTTTATCGGTAACTGCTTCGACGAGGTACTTTCGCTAGTTCCCAATCTGCATGAATTTAAACGTGCCACTAGGTCAGCATCTCAGTCCAACCCTTTCCCTGCCAAAACATGTTAAATGTAGCCGTCTCTTCTACTTCAATAGCGTCATGTCTTGTACTTCCCATCTGTGGAACTCCCTTCCTCTTACTTGCTTCCCTGATAGCTATAATCTCCAACTATTCAAATGCAATGTTAATCGACATCTTCAGATGCCTTGATCTATTCCCTGTCCTTCTCTTCATCCTTTCCTCTTTCATGCCTCTTTACTCTTGCTCCCACTCTCTGTAACCCCTTGCGTGATAGTGGCATTCCCGCCTTGCTATGGATGAAAAGCTTAAAAAAAAAAAAAACGAAAGAAAGATGGAAAGCAGGAAGCAGCGAGGCAATAGTTATATGTGCTCCCGAGATGGCTTGTTCTCTCTAAACTGAAGCTATCTCGGGAGCACATTCTTTAACGCGCAACAGTCTTGAGAGGAAAAGGAACGGTAGAGAAAGAAGAGATAGCTGATTGAGTTAAATAGAGAGAGACAGAGACACATGTAAGAATGGACTGGAGATTGAACAGTGAGTTCCTTAGCCAGCGAGAGATGTCACGGACATAAACTCCCAGGCCATGAATGTGCATATTACAGTCCTTTCTAAGGAGAGTAAGGTAGCCAGAAATCGAGAAATCAGAGGAGAGGATTGAAGAGTTAAGATTAGTTTCGTAGAGAGTTAGGATGTCCGGAGACTTTTAGAAGAAGAACGATTCCACACTACAGAAATTGGTACGAAAACCACGAATGTTAGAGAAAGAAAGGTTAAGGGTTTTAGATGTTTGATGTTGAGCTGGTTTAGGTTTATATATTTGGTTGCTTATTGTCATGATGTGTTATATTGATAAGGAGAGGCCTAGGGTAGTAGTAGCAGTCGTCGTCTAATCTTACATGTGCAGGATGGAAACTGGCCCAGACTGCAACATAGTGTGACCTCGGGTTTGCTAACCGGAGGTGCTTGCAGGGACATCCTTCCATGCGCAACATTGCACTGCAAGAACCCCGATATTATGCAACTGTTGATCAGATCAGCCTCACAAATCGCTACGCAAGTGTTCGGGCTCTTAAATACCAGTCTGGAACAGCAACCAGAAAACTGCCAACCCGGTATCCTCAGTGTGATATAGAGAGAGCCCCCCCCCCTCGATGGGAATTTAGTAATCAACAGTGCTAAAGAATTAGGACGAAGGTGCTAATTACTTGGGTAGAAGGGATTCCGGAGTAATTCCAGAAATAAGTTTATTTTTTTTCTTGTATTTTTTTCTTAATAATTGTTTCTGGGGTTGAGTTATTAGTTAATTAAATGTAATAATTCCAGAGTGATTAAGAGACGGGTTCGTTAAAGTAAAGTTTATGATAAATGGCGAATTGGACTTTTGGGTGGTCTAACACACGGGCTTTAACCAGACGGGATAATTGGTTTTGGCAAAACTCAAGTGGATGATGTCTACGGAAAACCCGGCAGGGAGCCCGAATTCATTTTTAGTACCATTTGAGAAGTGGTTTCCCGCGGAGTTTTGGAGACCAGAAAAACTTGCATGGTGGTCAAGGCGATTTGCATATTAAAATTCGTGGGCGCTGCCTAGAAGTTTTTTAACTCCGCATCTCTCTATATAAGCGACGTGCACGCTTGAGTTAGACAGAGGAGATCAGAGAGCAGATCAGATCGGATCGAAGAACCGGCGAGAGAACAGAGTGGCTTTTAGGACGCGGCAGAACGCGGAAGAACGCGGAAGAGACGGCTTGTTGGAATTTACTCGTCTGATTGGTTGGTTGTCACGTGCCAAAAAGGTCCGATCCGAACCCAGAAGTAGAAATAGACCCTGAAGGAAACCAGTTAATTTTGCCAACAAAGCTGAGAAAGCAAACTGCTATAATTACACGCTCCGACGAAGATCCCCGAATTACTTCCCTTAGATCAGCTGAAATTATTTAGGCAGAATTTTTCCTACTCTCTCTTTGTCACTTCCGACCCGAAGCGAGTGAACCTCGTTACGACATTTTGTACTCGTGTAAATTCTTCGGTAATGACATAAAAACAGTGGCCTTAAAAGGCTCTATGTACATGAACCGAAAGAGTTGCTTATTTTTTCTTTTTCATGTCTTTGCGGCTACGACAAGAACTTTTTCTGCATGAATAGTGATTTCCTTTCAGCGTAATACCCAACCATTTCCTCCCCTTCCCACCGGACTGTTCTGGGAAGACCGATACGCTGCTGTTCGGATCAAGAATTCACAACATGGCGAATAATGGTTCTTCCTCCAGTTCACCGGGGGAAGATCGGGTGGATTTCTTTTTCGGCCAGAACCACCAGGGGAGACAGGGCATAGCTGCAACAGGCCGGGTGTTTTACGTTAGATCAGTACCAAGAGACGTTCCCACCGTCCACGCATATCACAAAAAAAAAAAAAATCATGAGAGGCACCACCTATTAAGGCCAGAGAAAAGCAAAGGAACCGGGAAGCCTTTCTTAAACAGAAATCAAGGGATGAACACCTACTCCTGTTCAAGAGAAAGGAGAGGAGTATGGACCGGGCGATAGGAGAGCCTATTTACTCCTATTAAAAAAACCCACAAATACGCTGGGCACGGGGCTCTGGACTGTCCAACCAATTGTTGAGGAGTTTCCAGGTCTCTGGGACCCAATTGTACGACGTGTGGCGAATACGGACACAAAGCTCGGTGGTGTACTGCGGCAGGGGACCGTAAATTAGGCATTAAGCGGACTAACTCATTGTTACCACCCACCAGGAAAGCAAAGGGCCCGGGAAACGCCGCTGAGTCACCTGTGAAGACCTCTGAGATGTTGGACGTGTGGAATGGTTGGTCATTTTTCGGCCGATTGTCAGCGGAGAAGATGCTGGCATTGTGGGGGCGCAGGCCACATGAGGCGAACCTGCCCCCACAGGGGAAGGAATCCCCCAAGACGAACCGGTCGGGATAGGAATGAAATGGAGGGACAGAGGAGTAGAGCGGAAGGGCGCTATCATCCAAACCCCATCCCAGCCAGAAGGCAGGAAAGTTAGGGCCCTGGTTGATACTGGAGCATCAGCATCACTGGTTAGTTCGAGGACCTACAGACAGTTAGGGAGACGGGGAAAATTGAGGCCAGTAGATTTATCCATAAGCCAGGCCGATAGCAGTAGGATGAGGATAGAGGGCATGATATGGCTGCCTATTCAATTAACAAGGACTAGAGGTATCATGAAAGTATATGTAGCGCCTGACGTGGGGCGAGTTGATTCTGGGGAGTGACTGGCTTAAACAGCACAAGGCCCAGATCCGTTTCGACCCAGCTACCCTGACCTTGGGTGAGGTAGAGATACTGCTAGAGGAAGAAAATTACGAGCAACTACCTATAGTAGCCCAGGCAGATATAAAGTTGCTCCCTAGAACCACTGTATCTGAGGAAGGCGAAATTATAGTAGAGGGAGCCCAGAATGACGGCTTGTATCAGGTGACTCCTACGGACGGGTATGATAATAACGAGGGAGAAGTGACAGTATGTAGTTCATTAGTGAAAGGATCAAGGACCGCTCCCCTGCTTCTGACTAATTCGGCTAATAAAACCGTCAGAATAAAGCGAGGAGAAGAGTTAGCACGGGCTTGCCCCGTAAGGGCAGTCGAACAGGTGAGGATAAGAAACGAAGATAGGTCTCGGAACAAGACAGAGACTAGCGAATTAAGGGACGAGGACATAACAGTCCCTGAATGTCATAGAAGAGAATTAAGGGGTTTGCTAAGTAGAAACTGCCAATAGCTAGGTACAAAGTAGAGATAGAATTCCTTGCTCTAAACGTAGCCAGGACAAAATTTATGTTACTGACAAGGGAAGCAGCACAGAGGTGCGAGAATAATGCTCTGGGCACTTGTGCGTCTGCAAGTCTCATTTATGTAACAGGTAGCCATGGATTGTGTTTAGAAAAAATAAGAAGGGAATTAGAGACCATTGCCAGGTAGAGATACTGACTGGCGTAATGTTACCCGCAGTTGTTAGCATTACAGACGGGATCTGGGCAGTGGCCACTCAGGGTGAAATGGAGCTCTCTAAGGTCTGCGAGAATGAGGTGACAACAACAATGAGAGTTATTCTCCCCTTGACCATTCTAGCTTTACCCCTCGGCTGTGGTGCACACGGGCTGACCATATCCTTACCCCACTACTATCAAGCAGAAGAGAGATTCGAAGGGAATGAGGCGTTGTTGAAATTGGTAGGATCAAATGAAACTGGATGGGCTGAATTATGGGATCCAATTACGAAAGAGTTTCCCCAGTTTTCGTTAAGTAAAATGCCGGGGTTACTGCAACCTGTTGATAGGATTGATTTCGGGCGACTGAAGTTAGAATTAACTAGGCTAAGTGGGCAAGACTTGGGCTGGAGAGAGAGAATGGTTACCATAGTAGCCTGGCCAACGGTTGTGGGGATTATATTAATTATAGGTATGGTTTCTTTGGGTTGGTGGTGGTGGAAAAAGAGACAAGTGAGAATGTCGAGTGTGGAAGTTGAACTGGCAGAAAGTGGAAGTGCGGAGCGTACTGAGAAGCCAATTGGTGCGCGTTACCAAGACCAAGATATATTAGAACCTGCAGCCGATGTGGAAGAACAGTCCACAGTTGCTGTGAGGGAATTGGAACCCGTAAAAAGTCTAACGAGGCCTGTTGTGAAGACCCGGACCAGTCGTAAGACAAGGTTGTGAAAAAAAAATATATATAAAAGGGACTAACTAAGTAGAATATGTAGTTGAAAAAAGAAAACAATGAGTGGTTAATCTTGAAAGAAAAAAATGAGTGTTTAATTAAAAAAAAAAACCCCAAAAAACGAGTGTTTAATTTTGAAAAAAAAAATGATGAGCGTTAATTAAAAAAAAGGAGTGTTTAATCTTGAGAAAAAAATAATAATAAGTGTTAATGTTGAAAAAAAAGGAGTGTTTAATTTTGAGAAAAAATAATAAGTGTTAATGTTGAAACAAAAGGAGTGTTTAATTTTGAGAAAAATTGTGTAGATACAATACATATGTAGATGAATGAAGAGACAAATGAGTTGGTGAAGATATGGGAGTATCCCAAGTAGTGAACTGGATGGAAATACCAACAGTTGTGAGATCAATGAAAACATACATTCTCATAGTAACCAAACTTTTTTTTTTGCATGTGAAAAATCTGAACAATAAACCTTGTTCAGTGAAAGCACCACAATGTGCTTTATAAAGACGTTCGGAAAAGAGAAACAGAAAAGGACTCAGAACATTATATCTCGACTTCGTTTTTTTTTCTTTGCCTGTTCTTGTTCATGTTTTATTTCTAGAATCAGACCGGGCTTTCAGAAGACCATGAACTTCCAGCGAGGACAGCTGAACGACCCTGTGTCTATTATCGCCTTATTTTTTTTTGTATGACATCTCATGTGTCATTTACTAGTAAATGACAGATGGGTCGGAGAGGAATTGTGACATAGAGAGAGACCCCCCCCCCCAGGTGGATTTAGTAATCAACAGTGGTAAAGAATTAGGATGAAGGTGCTAATTACTTGGGTAGAAGGGATTCCGGAGTAATTCCAGAAATAAGTTTATTTTTTTCTTGTTTTTTTTTCTCTTAATAATTGTTTCTGGGGTTGAGTTATTAGTTAATTAAATATAATAATCCCAGAGTGATTAAGAGACGGGTTCGTTAAAGTAAAGTTTATAAATAGCGAATTGGACTTTTGGTGGTCTAACACACGGACTTCAACCAGACGGGATAAGTGGTTTTGGCAAAACTCAAGTGGATGATGTCTACGGAAAACCCGGTAGGAAGCCCAAATTCATTTTTAGTACCATTTGAGAAGTGGTTTCCCGCGGAGTTTCGGAGACCAGAAAAACTTGCATGGCGATTTGCATATTAAAATTCGTAGGTGGTGCCTAGAAGTTGTTTAGCTCCGCATCTCTCTATATAAGCGACGTGCACGCTTGAGTTAGACAGAGGGGATCACAGACCAGATCAGATCGGATCGAAGAACCGAGGAGAACAGAGTGGCTCTTAGGACGCAGCAGAACGCGGAAGATACGGCTTGTTGGAATTTGCTGGTCTGGTTGGTTGGTTGTCACGTGCCAAAAAGGTCCGATCCGAACCCAGAAGTAGAAATAGACCCTGAAGGAAACTAGTTAATTTTGCCAACAAAGCTGAGAAAGCAAACTGCTATAATTACATGCTCCGACGAAGATCCCCGAATTACTTCCCTTAGATCAGCTGAAATTATTTAGGCAGAATTTTTCCTAATCTCTCTCTCTGTCACTACCGACCCCAAGCGAATGAACCTCGTTACGACATTTTGTACTCGTGTAAATTCTTCGGTAGTGACATAAAAACAGTGGCCTTAAAAGGCTCTATGTACATGAACCGAAAGAGTTGCTTATTTTTTCTTTTTCATGTCTTTGCGGCTACGACAAGAACTTTTTCTGCATGAATAGTGATTTCCTTTCAGCGTAATACCCAGCCATTTCCTCCCTTTCCCACCGGACAGTTCTGGGGAGACCGATACGCTGCTGTTCGGATCAAGAATTCACAACGTGGCGAATAGTGGTGGTTCCTTCAGTTCACCGGGGGAAGATCGGGTGGATTTCCTTTTCGGCCAGAACCATCGGGGAGACAGGGTATAGCTGCAACAGGCAGGTTGTTTTTTTGTTAGATCAGTATAAAGAGACGTTGCCACCGTCCAACATATCACAAAAAAAAAAAATCATGAGAGGCACCACCTATTGAGTCCAGAGAAAAGCAAAGGAACCGGGAAGCCTTTCTTAAACAGGAATCAAGGGATGAACACCTACTCCTGTTCAAAAAACATAACAAAACAACAAAAACAAAACAATCCCAGGTGTGACTTCCAGATAAATTATTTTAAAGAATGAGCTTTCAGATAACTTATTTTTGAGAGTCGAGCTGCGGCCCGCAGATACCCCAGCGGAAACATGTATACATACCTGTGTGCCGGGGGGTAAAAAAAAAAAGAGAAAAAAAAGAAAGATAATTAATTTTTAACTTAGTATAAGTCCGAATATCAAGTCTTTCAGTCTTTCAAACTGCGTCCTCATAATCTTCAGTCCCTCGCCACCAAAAAGAAAAACTTCATTAAATGCTGCTACCCCAATCAATTAACATTACGTTGACAAACGCGTCATCAGTACGAACGAATATATATATATATATATATATATATATATATATATATATATATATATATATATATATATATATATATGTGTGTGTGTGTAAACATTCAATCAAAGGTAAGAAGATAATGCAGATAAACAAGAGAAAAAAGAAATATTAAATTAAAACGAAAACATTACATTTCAATCGAAAATGATTGAATGCTTCCATTTATAGACCGTCAAGTTCTTCTTGGCGGGGAGTTTTGACTACAAGTAAGAATTCTTGGATATGCCACTAGACGTCATAGTGTTGAGATTAAGTAAGAGTTGAGCAGCTCCGGCATTCTTCTCTTTCTTTTTTGGAGGGGGCGGCGGGAGGGGCTACATTTTACATCTTGTTTTCTCTTTTTCTTTTCAATAAATAAAGAAATGCTCTTTCAAACTGTGTTCTCATAATCACCAGTCAGTCACCACAAAAAAAGAAAACAAAAACTTCATTAAATGCTTCGACCGCAATCAATTAATATTACGTTAACACGTTAGCAGCATGAACACACACACACACACACACACACACACACACACACACACATATATATATATATAAACATAAACATAAATAAACGTCCAAACAAAGACATTGCAGAGAACCAAGAGAAAAAAAGAAATATTAAATTAAAACAAAGACATTACATTTCAATCGAAAATGATTGAATTATCTCATTTCTAAGCTGGCAGGTTTTACTTAGCGGGGAGTTTTGACCAATATATATATATATAGCATAATGAGAAGCCACGTATACTTTCTTTATATATATATATATATATATATATATGTTTAAGATTCAGGGTCCCCAAAATGTAGATCCGCCAATATATATATATATAAAGTGCCCATTGAGGCTACATGTATTTTGGCTTGACTATTTATATATGCTTCTCAATGTTATGATAGCAAGGTTTAGTGTATTATTCTAACGGTTATTGGATAGGTGGTAACGGTTATCTTTCAAATTATTCTCGAGGCTAATGAGCATAAATAATTGTAGATCCGAATGCCGTTATTTATATACTTTTTTGTTAAAGATTTTAACTCAGTATTTATTATTGATTACTTTATTATTTGTTGTTGATTGTTATTATTACATTTTTTGTGTTTGCCTATGCATTCGTAGTTTGTTAATTTGTTTATTATTTACTTAATTTGTTTTTTATTTATTGATTTGGATTTTCTCTTTTTGATTTTACTTATTTAAGTATTTTTTTTTCGTGTTCGTTTTTCGTTTTCGGGTTTGAAATAAGGTAGTAAAGTTTTGTTTTCGTATCTGCATTTTGAGATAATTTTCTGTTCGTTTAATTAATAATTTGTATTGGTCTGGGAATGTGATTATATAAGTATTTTCTCCTCCAAACAGTTTACAATTTATGGACGTACTGTTGTAGGCTGATGCTGTTTTCTTCATTTTTCATGATATTTTTGGTGTATATATATCGGGAGAACTATGACGAGTGAAGTTTCGCTTTTCAGTCTTGCCTGACCGACTGATTTTCTGTATAGTTGGTTCGAGCGTACCGGATTCAACTGTAGCAGCTTCTGCCCAGAGGGGCGCAGGTTCGACTCCTGCCAGAGAGCGTACGTTTTTCTTTAATAAGATTTCTCGAACATTCCGGCTGGTAGAGGAAAATAAATTAATCTACTGTTTAATAAATAAACGGAGTGTCTACTCAAATATGGATATTAACTAAAAATGTTTAAATTGATAAACACGCACGCACACATATATGTGTAGTGTACGTATTTTTTCACTTTGAGTTTGTGTTGGCTCGCACGTATAAATAACATTGCTACTTTGGCCCACTTCATTCAGTTTACTGAATCCTACAATAAAATAAGCAAATCTGCGATGTGATGGTCGACCAATTCTTTCTTTTATGACATAAATGTTAAACTGTGTCGCTAAAAGGGAAAAATCTGTTCGCTGCCTTCTGAAATAAGAAAACAATGAAAAAAATGTATAATCATAAAAAATTGACCTTGTCACAAGCTGAGGTTATTTGACATAATTCAACTAATATATTTCACTTCTGTGCATGACGTATGATTTATTGGATAAATTGACTCGTATTTTGATGTGTCAGTTTGGGAAAAATAAATGCTAAACAAAAAACCTGAACTAAAATCGACTGAAGTTTTTCCGTGTCACTCGCACTCAAAATATTCACATATTTATAAAATATGTCTGTTGTAGGTAAGTAGGTGTATAAAAAATATTTTCAGCTTATATGAAAATCTACTTCCCACTTTTCATTTTTCAAAAATAAAATTTGGTATTTGGTGCTTTCATACTATTAGGTTTGTTCTCCTAATATTTCCGATATCAAATTTCCATATTGTACTTAAAGAGGAGGATCAGAGCATTCCGTAAATATTTCTTATATATTTGTTATATATTTGTCACTTACATTTGAAGACATGGTGGAGTAATTGATAGCGGTTCGGATTAAGAAAACGGAGGGACAAGTTCGAATTCCAGTCGGGTTTATTACATTCACTTACGTGATAAAAGTATGAATCCTTATTTACATTATTCGGACTATTGTTCTCATCTTTGTCGCCATATTTATTACAACGTTTCGGCCGTTGTACGCTCCTTCCTTCTTCAAGTGGTTGGAATGACGAACTGAACCCTTTATTTCGATCAATCGGGTAGACTGTTCTAGTTCCACGTGCCATGTTTAAGGGATGTCAGTTATCTCCTGTTAATTTCCCTCTGAAAGTTCTCCACTGCCTTAACCGGGTATTGAACTCACACTCTTTTGGGTCCTGTCACTGGATCTAATTAACGCCTTTATCCACTGTGCCTTGTGTCCTTCCAACCACCTGAAGAAGGCCGGAGCGTACAACGGCCGAAACGTTGTAATAAATATGGCGACAAATATGAGAACAATAGTCCGAATAATGTAAATAATGTACATAATACCTCATCTCAGAAATATAGACAGATACTGGAGTATGAATCCATCTCTTCTCCCCAAATAAATAGCAGATTGAGTAAAATAAATTTGATGATTCAAATTCTCCATGGACTTGTCCTTATAACTAATATAGACATTAAGCATTACAAAAATGAATTTAAATTAAATATTTTATTTTATAGTGGAGTAACAAAAAAAATAATTTTTTTTTATCAATATTTCATTTGTGAATAATTAAATTTCATTGAAATCCGACAATTGTTTGATTTTTGCAAAAATATCTAAATCAATATGCCTTGGGTGGCAACCGGTTTGGATTTAAAACCGACCTGGGGAGGGTTTGGCCCCGTCAGGCTATCATACCCAGGAAACACCACTGCAGTACTCATGGGTTACGAGTTAAAAAAATATTTTAATAGTAAGCATTAGCATCTGTTTATCTCGCGAGATAATTGTAGCAACCTGTTTGGTGAAAATTCAGTCCTTTTGGGGGTGAGACTGG
The DNA here is from genome assembly GCA_964036315.1 of Acanthosepion esculentum. Taxonomy (NCBI): domain Eukaryota; kingdom Metazoa; phylum Mollusca; class Cephalopoda; order Sepiida; family Sepiidae; genus Acanthosepion; species Acanthosepion esculentum. The sequence continues at coordinate 50,499,447 of OZ038491.1, read as the reverse complement.
GGAGATCTCTTCCGGCCCTTATATGGAGATTGTGCGCTACCCAGATCACACAATCTTCGTCTCGGTCGTACCGAAAAGATCAAAAGGAATACAGGGCATTAAATTTTGGGCCGGCTTGGCTGTAGGAGTTGCTGGTTGGTTGTCCGTGTTATCAGCTAACCCCCTTAAGGGCTTCCATTCCGGAAAAGGCTAAGTAAATCCATACTTGCATAGACTTTTCCGTCTTTGCATATGACTGCAATGTAGCGGAGATTTAAAATTAGGGTTTTCCTTTCCCTAGATGAACTGATTTCCTGGGTTGATGAACTCCGTTTATATTTTATATATACTACCAGTAAA
>OZ038491.1:50479108-50494108 GCA_964036315.1 Acanthosepion esculentum | reverse complement strand
TGCTAGTGAAATATAAATGTATATATTTAGCCAAATATACATACATACAAACACGCACACAGACACACACATACACAATATATATATATATAGAGAGAGATCACTATTTTAATATTTGGTAAAATCACTCTTTCTCTCTCTCTCTATATATATATATACATATATATACATATATATATATATATATATATATACATATATATATATATATATATATATATATATATATATATATATATATATATATATCTGTGCTCGTGTGCGATAACAGTATGTCAAAGATATATCTTTTACAAATCTATCTATGTCATTTCCCCTCTCTCACTCAATCTAAATATTTATATATATAAATATATATATATATGTGTGTGTGTGGGTGAGTGTGTGTATGCATGTTTTATATAAAAAGTGTTGGGATCATCAGTCTCGTCGCCTGACGCATTTATTAGCTGGATTTCCCATTTTGTTAACTATATATTTGTAATATTTTTTTCATGTGTTTAATTGTGGAAGACTAGGTTAAGTGCATTTACAGGAAAGGAGATTATATTTAATAAGAAAAAAATTTTTTCATCGTTAACTTATACACGGACTGATGTGCATATATATATATATATATATATATACATATATACATATATATATATATATATATACATATATACATATATATATATATATATATATATATATATATATACATAATATGTATATATATGTATAGTATGTATATATATATATGTATATGTATACATATGTATAATATGTATATGTATACATATGTATAATATGTATATGTATATATATGTATAATATACATGCATATATATGTATAATATACATATATATATATATATGTATAATATGTATATATATGTATATATATGTATATATATGTATAATATGCATATATACATGTATATATATGTATAATATGTATATATATATATATATATAGATATTTATAATATGTATATATATAATACGTATATATATAATATGTATATATATGTATAATATATATATAATATGTATATATATATATATGTATATATCTATATATGTGTGTATATATATATATATATGTATAATATGTGCATATATATGTATAATATGTATATATATATGTATCTGTATATGTATATATGTATGTATGTATAATATATGTATATATATATACATATATGTAATTTCTATATATTATTTATATATTATATATGCGCGGTACTTATTGGAAAGCGTTCAATATAAGTAATTGAGCTAACATAGTTGTATTGATGTTAGTTTGTGACACTGGGTTTCACGCCCTTGCGATTGTTAGAAAAATTTGACGATCGCAAGGGCGTGAAACCCAGGGTCACAAACTCACATCAATACAACTAAGTATATATATATATATATATATATATATATATATATATATGTGTGTGTGTGTGTGTGTATGTGTATATATATATATATATATATATATATATATATATATATATATATATATATATATATATATATATATATATATATATACTTTAAAAATCAGGAGGTCAGTTAAAATACGAAATCTTGATTTCTGCCTGACTGTCTCTTCGGGCGATATTTTTTGAATATGATCACCTTAATGCTTTATTTTTTTTAAAAAAAGCACAAAGAACGCTACATAATTATTTTTCAAAAATAAATTAACGGGCACATATGAATCGAAAAACATGACATTTTGTGTAATAGAAAGGAAGGGGTTATTGAGAAGCAAGAGGAAGAATAAAGAGGTGTGAAGAAACGAAAGGAACGGGAATGCAAGTGTATTGTAAATGTATACAGAAAAGAAGAAGAAAAGGAAATATGTCACTTAAATGTAAGAGCATTTAGGGAGGCGAGCGCATCTTAAGAATAACAGTGTGGTTTTAAATTAGATTTTTTTTATGCGGCCTCATATTCATTTTATAAAAAAATTTTGATATGAGGGCAAGGACTTAAAATTTCGGATTTTTGCTTTAAAAGATTTTGGGGATCCAGAAATGTTATCACTAATTTCTCATGTTGGCGTAGTTTGCAAATGCGGGTATAATTGTTATATGGTTTTACCTTTTTTAAAATTTTCCACCTTACGATCGGATTCCTCTTACTGTTTCTTTTAAATTCGACATGTGGCTGGCAAGTTTGGTGGAGTATCTAAGGTCTGGTAGCTTAAAAGATGATATATAGTTATGCTATCTGCGCTTGAAAGAACCTTCAGTACAACCTATACACGTTTTAATTTGACCATTAATAATAGTTACTTCGGCTTTATAAATTATAGATTTCGTTTTACAAGCTCCAGTTAATAGGCATCTACATTTATTTCTACAGTTTAAATTTTTCTCTTCTGGTAGACGATTTTTGAGGAAAAAAAAAAGAAAGAATATGAGAAAAATTTGAAGGTAAAGGGCTACAAACCGAATCTAGAATTTAAACCTCAACATATTAAACACCATACGAAGGCCAATTCGATGAAAAGAAAAAAAAAGACAAAATACCAGAGACCTCAAAACAAACGTGCAGCAAAATAACACTAGCAATTTATGCAACTCTGACCATTAACCTTATATATATATATATATATATATATATATATATATATATATATATATATATATATATATATATATATAAATGGTGGTACTCGTTTGGAAAAACCTCGGATAGCTCAACTTGCTGTAGAACAACTCGGTACCCGAGTAAAATTGGGGAATAAAAAAGAAAGAACCAAGAACATTAAAACAAGGCGAAAACAATCGTCCAGTGTTTAAGCTCCACGTCCAAAGAAAAAAAAACAACAAAACGAGTAAAAAGACAACTACGTAAAAGGCTCAATACACTAAGTAAAGCAAAACCTAAGATAATCCTAAAGAGCCAGGCAAACCTACCTAGGTTTCACCTAAACGGATCTTCAGGGAAGCTGAAGATCCGTTTAGGTGAAACCTTATCTTTATATATATATATATATATATATATATATATATATATATATATATATATATATAATTTTGTCTATATTTATATTGTCTTTTTATAGATATACTCTACCTGAAATTTTTCACACTGCAATTTTAATACTCTTTAAAAAATAAATAAGAACTTTAAGAGAAAGGTACTGGGCCTGCTGAAAAGTTCTCAGCCACCTCCACCTTATAAAAACAAAATATGATGACATTTGATTGACCCGTCAACTTGCGGGGAGTGGATCGGATCAAAGAACATTTCCTCAGGCCTTATATATACGCAAAGGTTACATCAGATATGCGTTTATGCGATCTATTAGATACGTAAAATTAATCGATGCTTTACCTGTTTATATCGCAATGTGATCTTCGTATGTATGTGCACCGAAGTGGCAAAAGTCATGCTATAACTGTAAAACATCTAACTATTGGATTCCATCTAACCCAGCGAAATGCAGTGATTCGTAGGATCGATTCCAAAAGAGGTTCGAATATCTTTAGAGACAATTTGCGCCAGTGGTAGACACTTCAGTTTTAGTTTGCCGTTCCAACAGCTGCCCATAGCTCCCCGATTGCCAGGATCTTCCGTGCAAATAGACTTAATCACGCCCTCTAAATGTTCAATTGAACACATGCAGTACAAAGCTGGTGCCTCCTTAAACCATTTCTAGGCAATTTGGTCTTGATGACACGCTTCCTAATTCTACAGGAATTGGTTTGTTGGAGTACACTGACGCCATTAATGGGGTGAAAATAGTCACAGAGACGAGCAATGACCTATCGCCAATCAGTAGCATGTTTAGGCGGATCAGACCAAACCCATCCTAAGTGAACACGTCCCTCACTCTTATGAAGCCACCAACAGCCTGTAAGGTGTTTCGATGATAACTGGGGTCCATGGCTTCATGGAGGCCTGGACAACACCCGGAATAACTGAAATCCTGGCACATCGGACCGCGTTACATTGCCAGTTCGTCAGGATCCAATTTACGACGTCATGAGCCCAGGTTAGAAGCTGTGTTTGGTGTTGTGGTGTTAACAATGGCGCATTGGTGGGTCTTTTTTTTTTATAAATATGCAAGATATTTTATCTGGCGAGAAAAATAGTCGAGCATGACACAGGGAACCAATTTTCCTAGCAGTAGACTTAGCAATTGATTCGATATAATCTTTCTTCTTCATGTCAGCGAAAAACGTTATTACAATATGGCGCAATAAATCACTCTCCTGGCGGTTACTATCAGCCATGCTTTAAAATCAGCCGGGCGTTAAAATTAACAAGTCATTCCTTGCTCTAGTTCAGCCATTCTCAACCTTTCCTCCATCATTGACCCCCTCGGCTTTATGTATTTCTCCATTTACCCCCTACTCCCATACAAAAAATTCATAGCCATCATAAAGTATTGATGTACAATTTCATGACTAAATGAATGAATGATTTTTTCATTCAAAATACTAAGGTTTTTTTAGTCAAAATACTGTGACTAAAAGAAAATACTAAGCGACACTCAAAATACTGATTTCTTATTTAGTACTAAATTTAATTGAATTATTTTAAAAATTATCAAGTACTTCAATTATTTACCCTCGACTATATAATTTTTTACCCCTTAGGTGTAAATTTACACCTGGTTGAGAACCTCTGCTCTAGTTAATAACAGAAAGTAGCTCGTTTTGTAGATCAGCAGCCAAATTGACCTAATCGAACTGCTCATACGTATTATTAAGACACGAATGGTTGTGTCACCAACATAGATACCAAGTTAAGAACGGATGTCACCATGAAGTTCTTAACTTCTTTGAGGAAACGTTTACAATTGTTACGAGCAGACAAAATGGGTCTCTGTTGTGATAGAAACTATCACATGCTGGAACACTCGGAAGAAGTGATTCCTGTAGACTATAGCAACAGAACAGGCCGGTGTGAACCAAAGAGAATATTGTGGTTACACCTGATAATTCCGAGAAGGAATAAATACATTGATTCCGGCTTTGAATCAAGAAGAAACCTCTGTGGAATAATTCTCAATAGGAAGGTTAAGAATCTCAATCCAAGGGGCATCTAGAAGAACGTCATGAAATGAATTCCAGTTGGTACACTGGGAGCAGAAAGAAGTCTTGTGAACAGGAGGTTCCTTTGTAATAGACAACGCAAAAGATCAACAGAAAGTACTGCGGGATCTGAATTGTCAAGAGGACAGAGTTCTGATGCTCGACAAGAGCAAGGAGAGGAGGTTAGAAACAAATCGAGTAAAGAAGCACGTTTTATTTATTAGGAAAACGAGTGGGGAAATCCACTTTTTGACTAAGAGACTGAATAACGGAAAAATTCGAAGTCTGAATACTGGCAACATCAATAACATTAGAATACTTAAGCCACTTGACGTGATGAGCATCATAATTACAAAACACAAAATGTTGACAGATGGATGTAAAGAGAGCTATTTCTATACTGTCAGAAATTTTGTCAAAAATATTACAGTCCTAAAATGAAGGAGAGCGATAAAAGAAAAAAAGATAGCTAATAGTGTGCAATAATGAAAGTCGAAAGCACACGAAAGAATCATCAGAGGACTCAAGAGACAATTCTCTTGCCATTGGAAAATCTTCCCGGACATAAATACCGAGACCATGCATATGATAACTAGAATCTTTTTCAAGCCTGGAATATAAAATTCCTTGATAGCAATAGAAGAATTCGAATTGGTTTCGTAAAGTGCAAAGATATCTGGAGAACGTTTCGAGAGAAAAGATCCTACACTATAGAAATTAGAACGTATTTCACGAATATTGGAGAAAGAAAGGTTGAGGATGGCTGCAGTAAAAATCACAGGTGGGTGTTGTAGGTGTTGAACCAACACAAATGTACATGAGCATGCGCCTGCAAAAGAGATTGGCTAACCGCCCTAGCAGTTGAATATGTTTGGAAGACGAGCAGTCGAGCATTATATATATAATGTATATGTGTGTGTGTGTGTGTGTGTGTGTGTGTGTGTATTCCACCACGGAATATGTGATCGAGCGGCTCTATATCGAATTTAATTCGTTACCTCTTCGTCACCGAGGCTCATTCGTACAGTTGACGTTTGCCTGATAACGTAACTGTCCGGGTTTCAATTCTCGGTAGTGGATGCGCACTGCTGATGAGTCCCAAATATAGGAGAAAACGGCTGTCCAGTGCTTTCTGTTGAGGCTTCTTCTAGACTCGATGAATTATTTAATTATGATTACCTCAAATCCTCCTAATAATTTCTATCACTTATATATATATATATATATATATATATATATATATATATATATATATATATATACTTTCAGATATTTAAAGACCGGTCATGCTATATGAATAGGAACGAAAGGTTTTTCATTCCCTAGATATTCCATTGGGTAAAAGAAAGTTTTATTAGGACAACTTATTGCCTAGAGTCGCTACTTTATGGGAGAAACGCACAAGAGTTACAATCTTGACCTCTACCAGTCTAGGGTCAACAGTTACCTATTGTGCATATCTTCATAATCAGTATTTACTTCCCCCTCGTACTATAACTTATTTAGTAAGCCTCTACCTTTAGTGGCGCTTGGGTCTTGTATTGGGTGAACATCACACACACACACACACACACACACACACACACACGCACACATAAATGTCTTAGCCCATGAAACAGAGTAACAACCAATTTTATATATACAGGGGATCCCAAAAGTCTCCTAATGATTTAAAAAAGATAATTTGCATATTTTTTTATTATTCAAAAATATTTTTTTTATACATAATGAAAATTCAAACATAGAAAATAATAATAAATCCTTTATAATTATGGACAAATTATATGACGTAAATGTCGTCCATTTTCGACTTCACACAGACGCGCTCTTTCGATAGCATTCTCCATAACAGCGGTTAAGAAATCAGGCGGCTGTCCTCCGATTTTTGAACAGATGTTATCCTTCAGTTATAGAATTGTTTGAGTTTTATTGATGTACTTATTTGTTGTCTTCAACATTGTGGCAAGTGAATTACTAAAGTATATTGTCTAAAAATTTAAATCAACCAACGCATCATGAAATCCGATTGTAGTTTTCTGGCATTGAAGTGTCGGCAGTATTCTCTTTGGGTGTAAATGATAGATTGGTTGAATGTAAAATACAACTCCAACATTTTGCTTCTTTGTTCAGTTGTCAATTTTTCCATTGGTAATTTCCCCATTTTAATCTAAGTTCCGAAAAAAATAAATAAAAAGTATGAAAAATCTGACATGTTATAAAATTTGTAAATCCCTAAGTGACATTTGGGACCCCATATATATACAGTGTAACCCGGATATAAGAGAGTTGTCGGGAGCGGAGAAGAAGTATCTTATATCCGGGTTTCTCTTATATCAGGGTCTCTTATATCCGGGTTACACTATATATATATATATATATATATATATATATATATATATATATATATATATATATATATATGCACATTTCATTTGTGTATTTAGGCAGCAATCCTTCTTTCATGCACATTTCATTGAATACGACAGATAAGTTTCTTTTATTTAGTTTTTTATACAATTTCTCATGTGATCTAATAATTTTTTTCTCTTCGGATGATAAATTATATAAAAACTGGCCGAAAGTTTTTTTTATTAGTTTATTAGAAGCATACATACATATATATATATGTCTGTGTGTATGTGTGTGTGTGTGTGCGTGTGTGTATATATATATATATGTGTGTGAGTAGATATATATGTGTGTGTATATATATATATATATATATTTATATATACACATATCTGTGTGCGTATATATGTGTGTGTATATATATGTGTGTGTATATATATATATATATGTGTGTGTGTATATATATATACAAGGTAACCAAAACAATTCTGTCCGTTTTTAAAGGAAAAAAAGAAAACGCTTCACAGTATGTGTAACTTATATTTAGTCTTCGAAGTAATCGCCATCGGCATCCAGCACCTTCTGCCAACGTGTCTCCAGCTGTTCAATGCCCTTGCGGTAGAACTCGGGGGCGGGGGGTGATGACGCAAAGAAGTTCATGAGGGTTTTGCGCATGTCTACTTCATTGGTGAAGGATTTCCCACGATGATGATTATCCAGGGAGTGGAAGAGGTAGTAATCGGATGGCGCAAGGTCAGGTGAATAAAGTGGATGGCACAAAGTCTCCCACCCAAGTTGCTGTATGGTATCCCTGACCACTCGCGCAACATGCGGCCTGGCGTTGTCATGAGGAAAAGCACACCTTTGTGATTCACCAGTGCTGGCTCCTTCTAGCACAATGCCTGTTGCTCACGTTTCAATTGCTGCGAGTATAGGTCTCCAGTAACCGTTTGGCCCGTTGATAGCAGTTCATAATGAACCACTTGACAACCTGTCCAGCAGACACAAATCATAATCTTGCGTGGTGCATAGGCGGTCTTGCGGTGTGAGTGACAGCATCCTGAGGAGACAACCAATGTCTGGAACACTTGGGAGTTTCGTACAGAACCCACTTTTCATCACAGGTAAGCACTCGATTGAATAAGGATGCGGTACGGTGGCGAGAAAGCTGCGATACGCAGGCTGCCACTCGTTGTCCCTTGTGGACCTCCAACAGCGTTTGAGGAACTCACTTGCTCAGTTTGTATGTCTTACCTAGGCGGTGCAGGTGAAGTCTAACTGTTTCATCGGAAACGTTGAACTGTCTTGCAAGTTCACCACACGTTAGACTACTGTACTCTTCAATGGCCGCCTTCAGGACTCCATCATTCAAGACCTGTGGTCGTCCACTGCGAGGCTCATCATGGAGAGACAAATCTCTCGACTTGAATTTTCGAAACCAACGCCTTGCAGTACGTTCATCCACAGCACTATCCCCAAACGCTTGACATATGCGGCGACTTGATGCAGCTGCTGATAAGCCCACTTTGAAGTCGTAAAGCAAACAGCCCTGAACAAGATCTCTAGACACTTCCATTCTTCTCACAGCTGTCCGGCTTATAACTAATGGCCGGGCACGGTGCGCGTGTTTTTTAAAACGTCTGATGTTCCTACTTCCGGCTGTCCGAATTTGAAAACAATTGCTACACGCATTTCGTATGTATTTCAACTTCATTCAATGACTAATCAAAAAACGGACAGAGCCTTTTTGGTTACCTTATATATATATGTATATATATATATATATATATATATATATATATATATATATATATATATATATATAACAAGCATATTATGCAGTTACAAATTCAGATAATGAAATAAATGTTTCGAAGTCACAAATATTACAGCATAATTATAATAAACAATATTTTTCTTTCTCTTTAAAGAAAATGTCGTCTGCATCACTTGGATTCCTTGTTGTAGCCATTTTTGCGCTTAATGTCAACGAAGGTGAGTTATGGATCCTTTTACTTATAAAATTTTATTGGGAAAAAAAAGAAGTTTAAAATTCTTTTACTTCGAATTTTGATTACGAGTGTCAAGAAGGGACAAATGTCATCATTATGACCTGAAAAGGAAAGGAGACGGAATTCTAGTCATCCCTCGTTTTGACTGCTTGTCCGATAATGTCCCGTATCCTTTCTTTCTTTTTATGTGCCACATCCTTTCAGAACGTAGGCGATCATGGCTCTCCACGCCCTCTATCCCTTGCAGCTCTCAACAAGTTGAATCCCTCTGCTTCCACCCCAGACCACGTTCTATCATCCACTTGCAGATATGTAACGCGTTGTTTTCCCTTGTCTTTCTTTCCCTCTATTCGACCCTTGAGTATCAGATTCTCCAGGTACTCCTTCCTCATTATGTGTCCCAGAAACTTCAGCTGCCTCTTCCTGATGTCAACTATAGGCCTGCTCCTTGTTTGCAACCTCTCTAAGACCTCATCGTTGCTAAAACGCTTGGTCCATGATCTCCTTAGCATCCTTCTGCAGAACCTCATCTCTGTCGCTTCGAGTATCTTCTTCATCTTTGAGGAAATCGTCCAACATTCGCTGCTGTAAAGAAGGACAGATGTCACGTAACAGCTCAGTATTCTTTTCTTTGTTACCAAAGAAATCCTCCTGTCTTGCAATACTCTGCTCAGCATTTGGAATGTGTCCTCGGCCATCCAATACGTTTACGGATCTCAGTGTCGCACTTACCGTCCTCTGTCAAAACACCTCTCAGATATTTAAACTTCCGCGTCTACTTGATTCTAGTGTTCCCGACCTGCAAATCGAATTTCAGGCTCGTCCTCTTACTCTTTCTCTTCTTGTAGTTTATGCTTTGTCCTTTCTTCTCACTCTGCGTCGCTACCTTCTGTAGAAGATTTTGAAATTTCGTTTAGTGCAGTGATTTTCACCGCATATATATATATATATATATATATATATATATATTGATAATATTAGTGGTAAATATACACATACATATGCAATCATATATTTAAAATATAAATATATATACATACATACATACATACATACATACATACATACACATACATATATGCATAAAAAATAATTCCAAGAGGATAGAATCCAGGTAGAACTCAATGTCCAGGACAGAGTAAGGATATAATAAAAAGACTTAAACACTAATATTCCATGGTCATAATTTATTCCATTGGAATCGTAAATACGATCCAATTCATCAGACCTACAAATTCAAAAAGAAAACAGAAAAAACATCTCTGGGAATGAAAAATAAAATTTAGTGGGAGTGTATGTATGAGAGTGTAGCTTTGGCTTACATTCACTCTAGCATTCGCCCCACACTCTCATATCCCTGTGTCAGGCATGTATCAGTGATCGAATCTCAGCCAAAAGGCGATCATTAAGCGAGCGATCTGAGAACAGATACTACACTTTGATCCAAGCATAATGGTCTGTTTGTCGAAGAACTGGCTGCTCGCTCAATGAATGCCGAATGTTTCCTTAGAAAGAAACGGTTAATGCTATCATTAACATTATTGTTACTTTCTCTTCTGCTTCTGGAATTCGTTGTGCTACTCAAAATTTAATTAGTGTGGATGAATAATTCGATGAGAGAATGCCCTATCATAAGAAAAGCAATTTGAAAATGGGAGTTCGACAAACGGGAGTAAATATTATAGTATTCTTATAGATGGGATGGGTTTCTGGAAAAAGATTAGTATACCATGGACGGAAGATAAAGTTTTTAATAGGGTTTAATAGGAATAAAAAGCGTATTTTACTTAGAATCAGTGAGATTTGTAATATATGGACATAAAATGAGGAAAAAGGGCTTTGAAACTCACAGAACATTGATGTTAAAAAGGATAGGAGCAGATAGGTTCAACTATCGTCCGGTTCCCACTCTTCCCTGGTTTTATGAATAGTAGAGGTTTATCCTTTGTTTCCTGTTTAGGATTGGATTCCTGGTTTCTTCTAAATTCTATTTTCAACTCTATACTTCTAAAGTCTCCACCTAAACTCTGAAATTTGTACTATTATTGGATTTTCGATTTCATTAAAAATCTTTTTCGCTTCCAGTAGCCGCTTGTATCTTAGTCGCTTTCCTTGAGTCAATTAATTAAAAAAGTACAGAAATGTAAAATCTTTTAACAAACAAAGGAAAAAGTGACAGGAATTTTAAGGCACATTAATAGCAGAAGATACCTTCTAAAAATGAAACAAAAAAAAGAAACAGAAAAAGTTCGTTAAAAACAAAGAAGAGAGTGCAGAGATGCTATGTAAAATTAATCATCCTATATAGCAGTGAATGTTGGACAATTTTTTCACAGATGAAGTGAAGACTTGAGCTAACAGAGACGTAATTTTATAGAAGGGTGCTAAGAATATCATGGACGGAGCATGTAGGCAAACAAGGAAGTTTAAAAAAATAGAAACAAAAAAGACACTCTTACTATGAATCAGAAATTCATTTGGCAGATAATGAGGAAAAGGGACTTGGAGAATTTGATACTCTAAAGATATGTTGAAAGCAACGGTGATATAAAGAGAAACACTGAGTAATCTACCTAACGAATTTGTGTAAAAGTATAGTGATGTGGATCCGAAGTAGGGGCCACGGAAGGAAAACACGGAACACGGGTTAGAGGTAAGAAAGATATATTAAACAGAAAAGTTACAAAGAATAGTGTAAGCAGAGCTTACTATCCAGTGGTGTCTGGTATTGGTATCGTACGCGGCTGCGCAGTACTGGTATATTTAACAACCCTCCCACACGGGGCGAATGTGGCACAAGGCCGGTTTAACGTGGGCTTACCCAGCCCGTAGGTTCGGCCAAAAATATGCCCATTTACAACCCGTATACACGAGTTTAGAGACTGTCTACCTCCCCAGACGAAACTTTGCCCTGCGGCAAAGCCTCGTCCGAGTTCCTCTCTGCCAAACAGAGAGTTCGATAGCAGAACACGAGGCTGCGTATTACCGTATTTACTGTCCCCCCCCAAGAAGGATAGATGTGGCACAAGGCCGGGTTTAAAGTGGTGTATTCCCGAGCCCGTAGGTTCGGCCAAAAAATGACCGTAGAAACTGTAAAAACAGAATCGGGTTGGTCAACCACCCCGAACGAGACTCTGCCCTTCGGCGGAGCCTCGTCCGAGTTCCTCTCTGCCAAACAGAGAGTTCGACAGCAGAACACGAGGCTGCGTATTACCGTATTTACTGTCCCCCCCCACGAAGGATAGATGTGGCACAAGGCCGGGTTTAAAGTGGTGTATTCCCGAGCCCGTAGGCTCGTCCAAAAAATGGCCGTAGAAACTGTAAAAACAGAATCGGGTTGGTCAACCACCCCGAACGAGACTCTGCCCTTCGGCGGAGCCTCGTCCGGGTTCCTCTCCGCCCAGAGGCAGAGAGTTCGACCGTTAACTCGTCAACACGCGGCTGCGCATTGCTGGTGCTACTTCCATGATTCACATAATAATATAGTGCTGGGATGTAGGGAAGTATTGGTCTCACAACATATAGACAAAAAGAGACCGTGAGGAATAGCAGAGCTACTAAAAATAGGAAGTTGCGGAGATCCGTGATCGCCTACTTCCCGTATGATCATGTTAAATAAAAGTACAAGATTCTTAACTCTCAAATGGTTATTTGATATCTCTAAATGGTTTCCCAGCTTATTTACAAACAGCTATTGCTTTAGCGCCATTTCCTCACACCTTTGTGCAATAAATAAACAGTCGTCATTATGTACAAGAACTGTATTGTGTAATTTATGAGCTCACGATAATAAACATACGTATATGGACCAAAAACCAGCTCTTCCACTTTTAATATATATATATATATTTGCCGAGAGAAACTTATTAAAAGGCTTAAAGATATCCATTGTCAGTCCTATTCAATACAATATGTTTAGATAAAAGATTACCATTTAAGCATAAAAGCAGGCACTGAAGACAACACCCAGAGACAACAGTCTGTTTCATGCTAAACACAGTTCATAGGCCATGTGAGCTGTGTTTTTGAACGACTAGTTATATATACAGAGCAGTGATTCATTGTGAATTGTTGCTGGTCATGTGATAGTTGTCACACTTGACGCCCTTCATGCAGTCGTCTTTTACATTCGTTTTTTGTAAAGCAATGATTTGTCTTAGCAATGGTAGTAAAGTGGTTTCCAATTACCTTTTCCATAGTGACTTTATTGAGATACCACCTCTAGTTAGTTGGCCGTTGACTTATTAACAGTATTTTCATTTGCAGGGAGCTTTCGGATATATTACAACGGTTCTCGTACAATCACCGAAGTTAAACAATGTCGAGCCTGCTCATTACCTAGATGGGTGACAACTTGGGAGTACTATATACTGCAAGTCTGGGTGTTCGGATAGTGTAATGGATAATGACCTGGAATTGTTAATCAGAGAACAGCATCCCAATTTTAGTCGGGTTCATTATATTCGCTTACGCGAAAATATTCCTGGGGAAAGTATGAATCCACCTCTTATCTCTCAAGCTAAGGGTTAATTACCAGTAAAAATCATTATTACAAAAATTCTTAGAATCTAAAAATATTTTCTGGGTTTGTCTTATTTAACCGCCATAGAGAAACTTCTTTGCCCTCCATCAGCATGGCTGATGCTCGACTCCGTGAGAGTGTCATACTTCGCCTTCTTGACCCGAGGTGGAACAACTGCATTGAATCAATAGCTGGATCTTCTGCAAGGAAAATCGGTTCACTGTGTCGTGCCAAAAGGTTTTTCTTGTCAGAGTCCATCTTACACGTCTACAAAAATCTACCATTCTTCAATGCTTTGAATATTGTTGCCATATTTGGTCTGGTCCCCCTGCTGTTCATCTCGAGATTCTCGACAAAATCCAAAGAAGGATCTGCAATGTAATCAGTCTTGACTTGACATCTCGACTTCAGTCATTTTCTCATAGAAGTGATGTGGCTTCCCTCTGTCTTTTCTATAAGTGTTTTTATGGCAACTGCTTTGATGAGCTATCTTTTCTGATGCCTCGACTTCATGAATTTAAGCGTGTTACTAGATTGGCATATAGGCCCCACACTTTTACTGTTGAAATAGTTAAATGCAACCACCACTTCTACTCCAACAGTTTCTTTTCTCGCGCTTCCCGACAGTGGAACTCCCTTCCTCTTACTTGCTTCCTTGATAACTTCTTTGTCCTTTCAGGACGTAGGCGAATATGGCTCTTCACTTCTTCCTGCCCCTTGTAGCTCTCAATAAGTTTTATTTTTTGTTATTTCTCCCAGACTCTGTTCTGCCATCCACTTGCTTAAGCCCGTTAAGTATGTAACGCACTGCTTTCACTTGTCCCGTTTTTCCTCTGTCCAACCTGTGAGTATCAGATTTTTGAAAATTATTCGAAATGCAAAATTCTTTATTGCAAAAAAAAAATGTAAAAATTGAAAGTAGGAAATACACAAATGATAATTATTCGAAATACAAATATCATTAATAAAACAATTTAGTGAGAAAAGATACTTATAACCTTAAGTTATATGATATTGCATGTAAATAGTCAATTACTGAAGAGTACTCGTTAAAAGATGACACTAATTTTTTAAGGTTTCCATTTACGTC
>OZ038491.1:50311608-50474108 GCA_964036315.1 Acanthosepion esculentum | reverse complement strand
ATGTTATATGGGTTATCTGAACATGACGGGCGGGTAATATTTTGTTCGTACAATTAATTCTTCGGATAATTGATACAGTCGTACGGAAATGGGTGTGTTATTCTGACAGTAATTGATTGCCTTTGTCGATATCCTTCGCACATCCAGGTTCGAGAGACAGGCTATGACCACACTCGGAACGACGCTAATCCAACTAGCGACGTGCGTTCCCTTGAATTAATTCCTTTTGCTACCTCTTAGAGTTCAAGATGTCACGCCTGTCCTAATCCACTAATAAAAACGAGTAAATAAAAGAAATTGCTTATTCTTTAATCATCTCTGCAGTAGCGTTGGGATCCAATGGCAACACGGAACACACCCTCAGCTTTCATTCAATTGATAAAATGAAAAAAAAAACAACATGCAGAATATGTTTAAAAATTGTTATATTTGATTTGTAAAATTGAAATCACGTCAAATCTGCCTTCGTCAACCGCCAACCAGGGGAGGTAACACAGTTTCGGTGGTTAAGGCAGTATTGCTAACCCTGGCGCCATCAGCAGCTTTTGCAACCGGACGAGGTATTTTTGTGTAGGTGTGTCTGTCTCTGCGATTTTTTCATTTTTTCAGATGAACTACATTCTTTAGTTCCCCTATATCTATTCCTCCCAGCTAAACCCCGCTACGCCATGTACATTAAAGCAAACCAGCATCATTCCTTTCGTACATATTTGGTAAGGAGTGAGTTCCACTAGGATAGCTTCTTCCCAAGAACTTATCTGATTTGGAATGGAGTAGGTTTTCTTGATCACTACAATCTTAATCTCTTCAAGTCTGGAGTTTTAACTGTTATCGTTCACACACATCCGCATCAACCGCATCCCTTCTTCTTACCGCTCATACATTGTCCACCTTCAGTATGAAACTTTATATAGGGTGAACCTTAGAAAAAAAAAAGAAAAAGAAAAAAAAAAAAGAAAAAAAAGAAGCTAAAACAGGAAAAAAGAAACTTCCCTTTTTAGCGGTTGTTCTGGGTATAATGATGAACTACACCCGACAGCAAGGCCTCTGATCAGGCGGTTTTGAGGATCACAGAACCACCTCTTAATTGCTGTTGTTCTCAAGTTCATCTTGACTCGGGGTGGTAGCACCTGTTAGGGTCCCATCTGTGGGCAAATATTTACTCACCAAACTGGGGTCAAAAGACTATGAAAGTATAAAAAAAAAATATTTTATAGTAAAAATACCAGCAATACATTTTTGAAAAAAAAAAATACCAGCAATACATTTGAGTCTTGATAAAAAAACCTCTTTAAAAAAATGCGTCAATGAAATCTGATCTACAAACTGATTTCTTACAAAGAATATATATTCTATTCATACGAACCTATCATAAAAATCTTGTCGGCATTAAAGATGGATATGATAAAACCCAAACCCTTTTTAGCGGGCATACTTAAAACGCAGAATATATGCAACAGAATAGGTAATCGAGTAGATGGAACTAGATAGTCTGGAAGTGAAGACCATCTAAGAGAAAAATCTCTAATCAAGAATAATAGACTCCTGCCGTTACCGTGAATAGCATTAGTAGTTTGGACAAAGGATATGTGCTTCTTGGGCAGCTGTTAATCTATTTTTAAAAAAGAGAGGAAACTTTATAGTCAACTCAATTGTGCTTGATTAGTAAACACATGAGTAAATAGACATTATTAATAAACATATCACCACCAACTGAATTTAGAAAAAAACAAAAAACAAAACAAAACTCTCCAGGCATATATTCACGATCTCTCTAGATTCTAGACCAGTGATTCTCAACTCTCGTGCCGCGGCAAACTTGTGTGCCGCGGAATATTGTTACGGCATACAATATAGATAAATGGAGCAAGATCGAGTAATTTTGATATGTTTCCTTCAATGCGTACTACCTGCATTAAAAAAATAATCCTTATTATGGTTACTCATCTGAAAGCGCTTGAGTCATTGAGCACAGAAAATTATGATTGGATTTGAAATCCATTCATAAATGTTCCTTCTAATACTGGGCTTCAGCTATGTGAAGAAGAAGAACTGGCCACCATTTCTAGTGATCGAAGGCTCAAAATAAAACATCTGACGGTACTCATTGATACATTGTGGATTTCAATACAAAAGGAATATCACACATTATCTAAAAAGGTCGTATCAGTTTTATTGCAATTTTTTACTTCTTATTTGTGTGAATTAAGTTTCTCAACATCAAAAATAAGAAGCGAGAAAGACTACGCTCAAATGAAGAAGAAATAATGTCATGCTTAACGCATATCCGATAAAACATTGCAAAAATCGCGAAAAACATCAGGCACAGTTTTAAGCTAAAACATTGAAATAAAGTAAGTTCATATTTGTGTGTGCATTAAAAAAAAATCTATAGTTTTATTTCATAAAATTTAAATGTACTCTTTAAATATGTTGCTAAGTGTGCCGTGATATTTTCATTTGCTTCTAGGTGTGCCGTTGCTTAAAAAGGTTGAGAAACACTGTTCTAGACCGACGGATGTCACACGCGTTTACGTTGTTTAAGCTTTCTTTTTTTTTGTAAATTTAAGCCAACTGAAATGTGTAGATTTCTTATTGAGCTTTGTACTACTCCATGAAAAGTCGCAAATCCTTGACGATAGCATCGTTAACGGAGACTGCAGGTATCGGTATCTTAATTTTCTTATCAACTTTGGTCTTTGTATTGCTGTATCCATCGGAACAGAGACACTTTATTCCAACGGATACAGCAATAAACTCCATCACTTGTAACAGATACGTATTCAAGAAAAATAAAAAAAAAACTCGTAGAATTAATGAAGACACCACTACAAATTATGTTATGCTTGTAAATCCGCCATTTTGATTTTATTTATTTACTAAAATTACAGTTATACCTCACCCTACGTCGTTAATTTGTTCCAGAGATTACGATTTAGGTAAAAAAATACGACTTAAGTCGAAATAACCGCACTATAAACAACAAATAAGGACACCCCGTTGCCTATTACAGTATTTAAGATATGTACGTATAGTATTCTTGATTTCCAACTTTTCTAGTGATATAGCCTTACGCTTAGCATTAGCACTTGCACTGGGACTTTTCTTTGGAGCCATAGGCAAAAATGTATTCTAAATCACAATTGAAATGTAACTGAAAGAACGTCAACGGCAAAGCACAGATATAAACAAATCTGAATTCAAAATCGGTGTTGGAGCGGAAAACAACGCACGAGTGCCGTCTCTCGGCAGGAATTTGAAATAAGAACATCTGCTGAACATACTTTATTATGCTAATTTTTTTGCTTTTGATAATTTTATGATATCTATCTATGTATAGTCTACATAATAGTATTTTTAAATTTATTTAAATATGATTTTATGTGTTTATTGTTATTTTTGTGTATTTTAATATTTTCTACGGCCGACGTAAATTCGAGTAAAAAGACCTAAGCGAGTTTTATTTTCCCATATATATTTGATATGGTTTCCTTCTGTCTTTTTCTACAAATATTTTCATGGCGACTGTTCTGATGAGCTATTTCCCTGATGCCCCGACTACATGGATTTAAACATGCTACTAGATTGATATCTATGTCTGACCCTTTTACTGTTGAAATAATTAAATGCAACCGTTACTACTACTACATCAGTTTCTTTTCTTGACAGTAGAACTACCTTCCTCTTACTTGCTTCACTGATAACTACAATCTTCAAAAAATATATGCAACGTCAATCGCCATCTTCTGTTCCCTTGATCCCCGTTCTTTTTTTATCCTTTCCTCAATCCCCTCTATATGCCGTCTTTTCCATTCACTTTCACTCTCTGTAACGCCCTGCGTGCTAGTGGTATTCCTGTCTTGCTTGGGGTAAAATGCTAAAAAAAAATTAAGAAAAACTGATGTATCTTCGAAAATGACTTAGCGCGAAACGACCTCAGCCGAGGTATCATTGTATATTTAAAAGTGCTTAAAGTGTTCTTCAGGTAAGCCTTAAAGTTGGCCTACTGTCATTAAGCTGACTGTCCTCTTTGTCTTTAGAGACACAACAACAATGATAAGCCAATAAAACAATACATAATTTGTAACAGATTTGTATTGAGGACAATGTTGTAAATTCAAACATATTGATAGGATATTGGATATTGAAATTTCGTTCTGATAATCCGATATTCGGAAAATCGATATTCGTAGAACAATCATTTTCTGTAAGCTGAAGTTTCAAGTGGTTAAAGACAGTAGTACGTTGAAGGCTTTCGCCCTCTTCCACTTGTCGAAACTGATTCAGTCGGTTTCTATGGTTTATCAAGCAGGTTATTTAAAGGCAGAAAATATTTTTAGACTGCCAGAATTAATTCTAGATTATGCAATTATTTAAAGATTAGATATTTTCTGGCAAATGTCACATATTCCCTATTCGTTTTTATAATGAATAATTATACAATAACGTAAACTTTACTTTCAAGAAAATTCGAAGTCGAAAAAAAAAAAGTCAAAATTTTAGCATAAAGTCTCATATGTAACAGAAGTTGTTTCCCATGCGGGTGGAGGTGTGCATCATTTGCAATATAAAACAAGAAACATACAATATTACAAAAAAAAATCGAGGTATTTTCTACGGGAAAAATGGGGTTGATTCGTTTTCTACGGCTTTCAATCCTACGCTGGTTATTTAATATATTAAATAGCTCTGATATTTAACATTGAGCAGTGTTTTTTCTTGCACTTTACGGCATATATATATATATATATATATATATATATATATATATATATATATATATATATATATAGTTTACGAAAATCTAGATAATCCGTATGGGTAAACCCAAGGAGGATAAAATCCAGAGAGCTCAATGTAAATCAGAGCTAATAATTTAAATAAAAACAGATCACTTTAAGGTTCCATATAATAAATTATTTCACCACAGCCCTTTTAAAGGGCCGCGGATTTACACATTTATGACGGGCAGCACTGCCCGTCATAAATGTGTAAATTTCTTTTCATTTTTCGTTTCAACTTTTGGAAGTAAAATCTGATGATCCGCGGTTCTTTAAAAGGGCTGTGGTGAAATAATTTATTATATGGAACCTTAAAGTGGTCTGCTTTTATTTAATATATATATATATATATATATATATATATATATATATATATATATATATTTGTATACGAACGCTAGCTTGTACATTTACCTATATTTATCCATTTGATTATATATATATATATATATATATATATATATATATATACGAGTGTCGGCTGAAAATTTCATAAGGTGACCAAGATATAAATGTAAGTATGTAAGTAGACACACCCGTTAGTAGACTAAAAGTCAGGCAAGTGTCGGAATACTATATCTGGTCGGTCAGCTGTTGTATTCTGGTACACTTGATCATATATTTCATCGCAAATGTCGATTATTCTCCGTTAGTTTTTATAATCGAAGTATAGAATGATTATACAATTATGCGACCTTTACTATCAGCCATGAACATTATGAAGTAAATTTGAATTAAAAAACAAAACGTCAAAATTTTAGCATAAAGCCTAAGAAGCAAGTTTTTATCCATGCGGTTGGGGAGGTGGGCATCGTTTGCAATATAAAACAAGAAGAAAAAAAAATTTCAACGAGAATTCGAACTTGGCTCTCCGATTAACAATTCCGAGTCATTAATCATTACATCACCCGCACATCCAAGCTTGCAGCACCTGGTACTCTCAAGCGGTCACCCATCTCGGTACTGATAAGGCTCGATGTTGTTTAACTTCGTACGGGAAGCGGTTTTTCAACGCAATATGACCGTAAGGCTTGGAAAGTTGTTTCTTGAGTGCTACTCCTTAGAACATTTGCTATAGGATGTTTTTATTTGTTTTTTTCTTATCAAGATCATTCTTATACAAAATATGAATACATACGTCATCAACATCCCAAGCATGACTTTTAATATAGACCAGCAACTGGATATGTCCTATTTCCGGTTTGTTTCCACTTGATCTCTAAAAAAAAAACTAATCTATTTCTTTATTTCTCAGCCCTTTCGTTCAAAATCGATGCCGCTTAGAAGACCGAACTACAAAAGGAACCATCTGATGGTCTATTAAACAGAAACACGTGAGATCGAAATAAAACCCCCTATTCCCTTTCTATTTGGGCGCCCATAGTATCATTATTTATTTTTCATTCTTGAAGATTTATGATTATTTCAGCTTCTTTGAAAATAAAAACACGTCCAAAGCATTCTTATCCTTGATTTCAGTGCTTGAGGTTCGAGTTCACATAAAGAACCTAAAGTTTGAAAGCTGGTTTTTAAGGTAATTAGGATTTCCTAGAGTTGATTGTCCAAACGTAATAATACTGCGCAATCATTCCCGCATTTAACCCTTGACCATATTCCGATGATAAGTTTATACAAGATACTGATATTAAATATTTACCTTTGCTTTTTATTTCGCTAGAACACTTTCAGTAGATATTTACACAGTGATAACCGACTTTTGAGGGATTATTCAACGATTAATTTAGATTATTGCTTTCCATTCAGATTAACAACGGTTTTATTGAATCAATTTTATATCTTGGAACGTATTCCCGAATTACTATGTCTCTGTGAAACTAACCAAAATTCTTCAATCTCTACCACTGAATTAAATTGGTCAACACGATTTTTGGTGCCAAGAAACAAAACGCATTTTTTTAGCTAATTTGATGATGCTGATTCCGAGAATGACATTAGATTTTTTTTAGTTTTTTGTTTCCACTTGATCTTCAAAAAAACACTTCACTTCTTTA
The DNA here is from genome assembly GCA_964036315.1 of Acanthosepion esculentum. NCBI lineage: Eukaryota > Metazoa > Mollusca > Cephalopoda > Sepiida > Sepiidae > Acanthosepion > Acanthosepion esculentum. The sequence goes on along the minus strand of OZ038491.1, from coordinate 50,467,315 downwards.
CATTCCGTCCCCCTTCGGTGGATTCCGCTTATAAGACCGAACTTTAAAAGGAGCCATCTACAGGTCTATCAAACAGAAACACGTTAGATCGAGATAAAACGGCCTATTTCCTTTCTATTTTGGTCATTATAGTTTCACATTCTTTTCCTGTCTGAAGACTCGTGAAAATTTATGATTATTTCAGCTTCTTTATTTTGAAAATCAAAACACCGACAAAGCATTCTCATCCCTGACTTCAGTGCTTGAGGTCCCAGCTCACGTAAAGAAGCAAGACTTTCAATGATGATCTTCAAGGTTGCGAGGACTTCCCACTTAGTTGATTATCCAAACGAAATCGTACTTCGCTTTCATTCCTGCATTTGACACTCGTCCATATTCTGATGATAAAGTTATGCAAGATACTGATATTTAGCTTTTTATTTCGCAAGAAAACTTTCAGTAGATATTTACATCGGCCTTCATATTACACAGTGATAATCCGACTTTTGAAGGATTATTCAACGATTAATATGGATTATTGCTTTCTATTCAGACTAATAACAGCTTTATTGAATCAATCTTATATCTCGGAACGTTTTCCCGAATTACTATCTCTCTGTGAAACTAACCAAAATTCTTCAATCTCTACGACTGAATTATCTGTTCCTGGCTATCCTTTCTATTAAGGATTATAATGCCTACATGCGTGGCCTCAGTGTCTCTGGGAAAATCTCCCTGTAACAAATGGATGCTACTTAGAAGACCAAACATCAAAAGCAACCATCCACTGGTCCATCAAACAGAAGCTCTTGAGGTCGAAATAAAACCACCTATTCATTTTCTAAGTGGATATCCAGAGTATCACATTGAACACAGTCACATATTTCCCCCTGTAAGGCAGTGAATGCTAGACAATATCTTTAGAGGTGGAGAAAAAACTGAAAGCGGCCAAGCTGTGGTTCTGCAGATAGATGCTGAGAATATCATCGACAGAACATGTGATCAACGAGGAAGTTCTAAAGAAAATGTCATATTAAAATCAAAAAGAGGCAGGTGGAATTAATAGGAAAGATTATAAAGAAAGAGCGTGAGGAAAAATTAACACTCGCAGAGGGAAAACAGCTAGTGACTTACCCAGGGAAACGAGTTTGTGTCAATGAAGCACAGAACAGGAACAGAGAGCAATGTTAAGGAGTCAAACGTCGATTAGTGCTACAAGCGGAGGAAGTTGTGGGGAGCCATGATCGCCCAAAAAGTATGTGTCAATGGATAGCAGAGCAGGGCCAAATAGGAATGGTAAATAGTCAAACGTCACTTAGAGCTACATGTGGAGGAAGACGTGGAGAGCCATGATCGCTCATGAGTGTGTCAAGGGATAGCAGGTTTGGGACAAGGGAGGACGGTAAAGTGTCAAACGTCACTTAGAGCTACAAGTGGAGGAAGTTGTGGAGAGCCATGATCACCCATGAATCTGTGTGAATGGATAGCAGATCAGGAAGAAATAGGGATGGTAAATAGTCAAACGTCGCTTAGAGCTACAAGGGGATAAAGTTGTGGAGAGCCATGATCGCCCAGAGTCTGTGTCAATGAATAGCAGAGCAGGGACAAGTAGGGATGGTAAAGAGTCAAACGTCGCCTTGAGCTACAAGAGGGGGGATGTTGTCGAGAGCCTTGCTTACTCATGATTCCGTAACGTGGCTACATGATTAATATATTGTTTCTCTTTTCAGGTATAGTAAAGTGAATTACCTGAAATTAAAAAATCCCAACTTGAAGACTTTATTGGCTGTGGGCGGATGGAATATGGGCTCGTTGCCATTTTCCAGTGTTGTTGCCACGAATGATACTCGACAGGTATTTGTTAGTTCGACGATTAATTTTTTACGCAGTCGTGGATTTGATGGCCTGGATATTTGTTGGCAGTACCCGACTTCCAGAGGAAGCCCACTCGAAGACAAACAGAATTTTGCTGAGCTACTCAAGGTAAGTGTTAAATGTTGACAATTTACACATGAAAATTATAGGGGGAGGAAGTTCAAGCTTTTTTCTGTATTTTTAAAAAGATTTTAATCATTTAAACCCAAGTAAGGCAATAAAGCCACTAGGATGCAAGAGGTTACTGGGTGTTAGAGAATATGCAAAAATTACTGTTAAGGGGAGGGTACAATAAAAGAATAAGAATTAAATTGCATTTAAATTTTTGAACATCAAAGTTGACTGGGAAGTAAGAAACCAGGAGAGAGTTCCATAAATGAGGAGTGTGATAGAAGAAACTGTTAACATAGAAATTTCGGTTGCATCTAGCCATTTCAACTGTAAAATAATGAGACCTATCTGCCAATCTAGTATTGCACTTATATTCATAAAGTCTAGGTTCCATAGAGGAAAGTTCTGAATAGTAATAAAATTCAACCAATACAAGGCTCGATATCCACTCAAGTTAGATGATTACTGTTAGAATAGTAACGATGAATAATATGATATTTATTAAAGAGGCGGTTTGAGGAAGTGAAGATTATGAGGATGAGGTGGATATAATATATTGACCCTTGACTTGAAGAAAATAAGGGTATTTTGGGGGAAAAGCTGTTTGAGTAGAGCTTTCTTTTTTATTATTATTTAGAACAAAGAGGAAATGAGGATGATTCGATTCCTTGAATGCAGTATGGGGTGTCCTACTTGTAAAGGTTTGAACTGGTGGTACTAAAGAATGGAGCGCTCATCTGAACATTTGCTACGGAAATAGCAATAGGCTATCGAGGTTGCGTCTATAGGAAAGAAGATACAAGAAGGAGAAGTCTTCTATACGATCGCGTAAATGATTTTCAACTCTATTAAGGCTGGAAAATGAGTACTATAGGTACATATTAAGTCTGGCTGTTGTAGTAAAGAAAAGAAACAAAAAAATGTAAATTTATAGTAGCAATAAACGCCTACAATCGATTTTTTCTGTTTCTCGTCCGTAACACTTGTAGCCAAATCACATTTCAAACGATAGTCCGTCGTACATTGGCGGGTCTAAACCGTATGTTGTGGATTCCGGGAATGGAACCCTGCACAAATAAATAAAAAACGCCAGTAATTGATATAGAAAAATAAGTGTATTAAACGTAAGAATACAGACTTGAAGTGAAGATTAGTAGTCCAGGAATGCGGGTTAGTAGAAAGTATATGTACAAGTCTCTGTAAGTGAAGCCGTAATTATCTCTCTCTCTGGACTCTCGTATAACTCTCTGTGAACACCCTGTGTACTGTCTCCGTATCTCTCACCCTGACTCAACCCATCTCAACCTGCAGGTATTCTCTCTGTCCGTATAAATATACTTTGGACGAGTTCATCTTGTGAAAAAGGGGTCTGCCCCACAACACCCCCCTCTCTAGCTTCTTTTTTTGTGGGGAGTTAATATTTTTTTTGCTTATGGTCTATTATTAGTGTTTCTGTGAATTTACTTTTTCGGCTTGTTCTTCTGATCTCCGTGGCTACTTGTGGTCTTTGGATTTCGAAGGCTTCGAAAATCACCTCCATCGCGTCTTCATTTTCGGAAGGTGACGAGTTTGGTTCCTCTCCCCGTCTTCTCTGTATCTGATTTATGTGTCTCCTGTGAGTGAATTTTTCACCTTGGATAGTGTATAGAACATTTCCCAGTCTGTTTATTATCGTACCTGGTTCCCAGTATCCCATATTATTCTTGAACATTCTGAAATATATCCGTCCGCCTGGTTTGAAGAATCTTATATGCACTATCGGTGTATACCGGTTTTTATTTTGCTGGGTAATAGTTTATCAAAAACAGACCGTATTTTGCGGGCAAACATCACTTCAGCTGGCGAAAGGCCAGATGGTGTGTTTCCGTTCGGGGTGATTCTGTAGACTTGTAGGAACTGTTGCATAGCTCTTTCTGTTGGTACCTCCTCTGCTTTTTTCAATGCTCTCTTAAGCGTGTCCACAAACCTTTCGGCTTGCCCGTTAGATCGTGGATGGTATGGTGCTATTTTAATATGTTTGACTTGATAAGTCGCACAGAATTCTTGAAAATCGCTCGAAGTGAATCGGGTACCATTATCCGTTACAAGGCAATCTACGACGCCAAATCTTGCGAATAACTCGTGTAGACAATAGTGTTTTCCATCGTAGGGTTTATGTATCTGAAAACTTATGGCCACTTGCTAAAGCTATCTACCGTTATCAAGTAGTAATATCCATCTATGGGTCCTGCATAGTCCGCATGGAGTCTAAACCAAGGTCTGTCCACCTTAGGCCATGGTCTTTGTATAATAGGTGGTGCCTTTGCTGCCGCAGCACAGCCTCTACATTTTTCTACCATTTGAGTAATGTCGTTATCCATATTAGGCCAGTACACAAAACTTCTCATTAACGCTTTCATACGATTTTTCCCTGGGTGTCCTAGATGAAAGTCCATCAGAATTCGTCTTTGTAAAGATTTGGGTATGACCACTCTTTCATTATAAAGTAATACGTGATCACAAATTGAAAAACATTCCGCTAGATTTCTTTCTTTTTCTTCTATTTTTCTCTTTGTACTTTGTATGAATTCATCCATTTCAGCTTCTCTTCTGATTTCTAACAAGGTCACTGGTAATTCCCTTACTGTATTGTTTAGAACTTTACTAATTTCGTATTCGGCTCGCAAAGCCGCTATTACAGAGTCTTCCAGAGGTTCGCATTTCGCAGGTACCAATCCAGATAATCCATCCGCATGACCAATTTTCTTCGACAGTAGGAACTCTAATTTGAAATTATAATTCAATAAAATAGTTCCCCATCTCAGAAGTCTGTTGGGTGTGTAAATTGGTAGTCCTTTTTTCGACCCGAATATAGTGAGAAGAGGTTTATGGTCAGTTTGAAGAGTAAACTCTCTTCCATATATGTATCTGTGGAAGCGAGTTATGGCGAATATTATGCCTAACGCTTCTTTCTCAATTTGAGAATAATTCCTCTCTGCTGGTAACACCGATCTAGATGCGTGAGCTATAGGTTTCCTTGTGCCATCCTGCATCTTTTGTAATATATAAGCTCCCACACCCAGCGTCACTATCAATGATAATTTCCAGTTTGAGATCAAAATGCGTCAGTGCTAGATCAGACGTTAATTTTTTTATGATCTCCTTAAAAGCTTTCTGACAATCTTCCGTCCAGTTCCATTTGTTATCTTTTTTCAATAATTCATTGAGGGGAGCCCTCAATTTGTGCATGTTTTCAATGAATTCACCGTAATAGTTCGCTAGACCAAGGAAGCTTTGCAACTCTGCGACATTTTTCGGCTCAGACATATTTTTTATTGCAGATGCCCTATTTGGATCTGGTTTTCTGCCACTTTCATTGATTATATGGCCAAGATTCTTGTTTTCTTTTAGAAAAAAATCGCATTTTTTCTCCTTCACTTTAAAACCAAAATCCTGAATTCTTTTAAAAACTTCTTTAATGTGCGTTGCGTGTTCTTTTACATTATCGCTTTTGATTAAAATGTCGTCTAAGTAAGCAGTAGCAAAGTTCTGTCCTATGAGCATGGTATCCATAGTCTGTTGGAAGATTGACGGTGCTACTTTTATCCCAAATGGCAATCTGTTAAATTTGTAAAGTCCTTTGTGAGTATTGATACATAAAATTTTTGTACTTTCTTCTTCTACTGGAATATGAAGATAAGCTTCACTTAAATCAATCTTAGAAAATACCTTACCACCGTTAAGCTTGGTAAATATTTCCTCCGGGCTTGGCAATGGGTAGGATAATTCTTGATAGCCTTGTTTAACCCAGCCGAGAAATCTGCGCAAACACGGGTTTCTCCGGATTTTTTCTTTACGCAGACCACTGGTGACGCCCATTCACTGAATTCGATTTGTGAAAGGATTCCAGTTTGTACCAATCTATCTAACTCCTTGTCAATTTTTTCTATGGTTGCGAAAGGCACGTTTCGCTTTTTTATTGAATACTGGCTGAACATTTTCCTTTAGTTCAATTTTAGCTGGAACCTTATTACATCGTCCCAAACCGCTCGAGAATACTTCGGGAAATTGACTGTGTAGTTCTTCTTTTAATTTTGTAGCTTCTGACGTCTCGGACTCTATTTTCTTACAAAATGAGCTAATGGGTAAATCCCATACGTCAAATTTTTGCATCCAGTCTGTGCCCACCAAATTTTCTGTCTCTTTCATTACAAATATCTTCAATTTTTTCGTTTTTCCATGGAATTTTATGTTTATAATTATTTCTCCTTCAAAATTGATACGCTTCCCTGTAACAGACTTGGCTATTTTCTGTGTATGCATCATAGTCGGTCTATTTAGCTTCCTCCATGTTTGTAAATTAATTATATCCTGAGTCTAACTGTACTTTTACCTTCTTATTTAAGATTTCGAGTTCCACGTATTTTCTTGTGTTTAGTTTGTCTTCGTAGTCCATTCTAGTAGTTCTTACCCTACTAGTGTGTTTTTTGTTTCTGCATTGAGATGTCTTATGTCCCATTTTTTCACAAGCTAAACAGTTCTTGTATTTAAATCTATAGTCTTTATTCCAGTGGAATCCACCACATCTGTAACATGCAGATGGGGGGGGGAGTTATATTTGCTTTGATCTCTGTCATTAATCGCTTTATACCTTGTATTTTTTCTTCATCATAAAATTTTTGTTTTTCTTTCGTTTTGAAAAACGTAACTTTTTGTTCAACTTACGTATGTGTGCTATTCCCGATTCCTCGATATCCTTAGAGTCTTTTTTTATGCTCAAGCATTTTTGGCAGTCTTCTGACAATTTTTGTAGCGTTAATCCAGGCTCGTTTTGAAGCTTTGTGGGCATTCTTTTTCGCATTTCACTGTCCTTGGCTGAGACTAATCCCTGTACGAAAATAAGACACTTAAAATTGTCCAGAGTCAATTCTGCCAATTTAAAATTATCGCAATGTTTGTTCACAATTGCGGCGAACGTGGAGTAGTCCTCATTTTCGCTTTTTACGAGCTTGAGACATTTCCACCTTTTGTGAAAAAGTGAAGTCTTTGGACTGAAGAGCTCCGTAAGGCATGTAACTGCCTCGTCAAACGTCAAATCGTTTGTCTTTTTCGGTAGAATATAGTCCCCAAATTTTGTGTACTCCTCTGTTCCCAATTTCCTGAGTAATAAACGTAGCTTCTTAGCTTCTGTCCAATTTTGGCAATCAATGTTGAAAATGTCTTCATGACGTCTGTAATTTTTATCATCTTCTAGAGAGTATTTAAATGTTTCTATTGTGTTCCAAACTGCGTCTTGAGAAAAAGTCGACTCTTTTTCGGTATTATTTTGTTGTGCGTTAACCGTTACTTTTAATATTAATTCCTGGAGTTGCATTTGTCTTTCTTCACTTCTTCTTATAAACTCAAGCATTGCTTTTTGAAAAGCTTCCATTTTTTAGGGAGTGAGGAAATTTTTCTTTCTATTTCTTATGTACGTTCTTTTATGTTCGTCGTTAATTTCTTGTTCCCAGTGTGAGTTCCTTCGAGTCTTGTCGCCAAGTTGTTGTGGTCAACGAGACTCTCAAATTTCCGTCGCCATTTATTGTGTTGGCGAGCGTAATTTTTTTTTCGTACGTGTCCGTACTCTTCGTCGTCAATTTGTTGTGTTGACGAGAGAGAATTTTTTTTTTCGATTGGGTCCGAAATCCTCGTCGCCAAGTTGTTGTGGATTCCGGGAATGGAATCCTGCACAAATAAATAAAAAACGCCAGTAATTGATATAGAAAAATAAGTGTATTAAACGTAAGAATACAGACTTGAAATGAAGATTAGTAGTACAGGAATGCGGGTTAGTAGAAAGTATATGTACAAGTCTCTGTAAGTGAAGCCGTAATTATCTATCTCTATGGGCTCTCGTATAACTCTCTGTGAACACCTTGTGTCTATCTCCGTATCTCTCACACTGACTCAACGTATCTCAAACTTCAGGTATTCTCTCTGTCAGTATAAGTATACTTTGGACGAGTCCATCTTGTGGAAAAGGGGTCTGCCTCACAACACCGTAAATGTTAGAACTGGTGGAACTAAGGAATATAGTTCATCTGAACGCTATCCATTCGTCTTTGGGAAAGGGGTTGTAGGCTTGAAAATAATTCATCACCCACAAGTACGCGGAAATACGCATTTTGACTGTATCGAGACTGGAAAGCGAAGACAGGGTGTTGATGTAAATGTTTACTAATACTTCCGCTGCTGTAGACATACTTGTACGCAAATTGTTAAATGGTAGTCCTTAGGTTTGTGTTATAAACTTACCAACTCTTAATGCTACTTCCAACCCAGCGTACAATACGACTAGTTTTGTGACCTATTTTTATTATATTGTGTGTTGGTGGTGTCATTTAGTTTAGTTTTAACCGAAGAGTATCCTTTCAAAACTAAAATGGCGGACAAAAATTGCCATCATCATTTTTGCATTCATTTATTTTATTTATAAATAGTAATTTCCTATTTTTCCCCATTTGGGCCAGCACTGCCAGGCAACAATTAATGGCAACTTTGTTAAATTCGCAGTGAAAGTCTTATTCAGTATCCAATCTATATGTTGATGTAGCTCTTTATTAATCGATATCCAATTGTATTTTAGGATCTAAGAAAGGCCTTTGACGAAGAAGCAACGGCGAGTGGACAGGAAAAACTTCTACTTGGAATTGTTATCAGCTTCGACCAGAATATGATTGAGAGAGCTTACGACGTTGAAGCTATTAAAACGTGAGTTTTAAACGTTGTTTAGATCAGTGTGTTTCAAACTTTTTTTTACTGTGATCCACAGCAAAAAGCACATTTTGCATTGCGGCCCATTATACCTACGTGTAATAAGTCAAAGACGATCTCTGTTCATTAGGTTCCTTTATTTAGCATCGACAATTGATAGGTATATTTCTTGTGATCTGCATATATTGGAATTGAATGTATCTGTTTGTGTTATCTATTTGTATGAATATAAAATTACTATTAAAAAAAAAACTGACTCGTTCTTAAATTTCGTCGAAACAACAGTTAACTCACCGAAAATTCCGAGACTTGAAATGAATACACCTTGCTACCACAGAAAGAAAGTACCGGTACTCGACTTCGACAGTGAGTCGGGAAAATCACTTTTAGCTCTTATCTAATCTTTCTTATCTAATATATTTTATCTAAACTATCATATATAATCTCTTATTTAATCTTATCTAATATATCTTATCCAATCTATGTAATATATCTTATCCAATCTATGTAATATATCTTATCCAATCTATGTAATATATCTTATCTAATCGATCTTGTCATATATTATCTAATCTATCTCATCAAATCTATGTCATCTAATCTATCTTATATAATTTATGTCATCTAATCTATCTTATATAATCTCATCAAATGTATGTTATCTAATCACCTAAACTATCCTATCTCCTTAAATCTATTTATGTTATCTTATTTAATCAATCTTATCTATCTTATCTAATCTATCTGTCCTGTAGGGACATAGCATGAGAAAAACATACTCTCAAATCTCTCCACTCTTATCCAGTAACAATTTCGTAATTTAATCTAAGGCATTTCCAATGAGCGTCTAGGAAAATAGTAGCAAATGTATCAACCTCGTCAACCTGCTGCCTCGACTAGAGTCAACAAACTGGTGACCTCGATCTAACTGTACAAATGACAAAGATTCAGCTTCCATATTTATCTTGATGAACCCTCTTTATACTAAAATATTTAACATTTCCTATTGTAAAACTCTTTTCTAGGTCGGTTGATGCTGTAAGTGTTTTGTCGTATGATTTTTACACACCGGGAAAAAGCAGTCAATATGTCATGCATACCAGCGCTTTATATCCGGGTAATTTTACGGATGAATTCAATGGTGCAAGAAACGTCGTGAGTATTACTTTTAAGAAAAGGTTTCCTTAGAAAATGGTAACCGTACATAAAGAGATGTTAACGCAACGCGAGAAAGGGAGTGTCTTAAGATCTCCTTTGGTCGAGAAGAATGAATAAGAAATTGTCTTTATATTTATTTCTTTACAAAATAGTAAATGATAAATAATGCATTGCGTTAATATAATTGTATTAGTTTTTAGAATGTTTTAAATATAAAATTCTTCTTCTAAATAAACAATCTAATAAATAAAAAGTGTTTAATATTTTTGTTATAAAGAACAAAAAATGTATAAATTAACTTTCATCATATGTGAAGTGAGTTAAAAAAGAAAAGAAGCAGTGTCATGGGAAAAACTGTCATTTTGACATTCCGTTTTTTTTTTTACAGGCACGAAGGCCCATGTTTGCTAATTTCTTTAAAAAACTTATCCACATTCTCAAAAATGGCGGTTACTAATTTGCTTAATCGAAACGTTTTAAGCCTTAGTTTAGAAAAATAATACATTTTTTCACGTAGCGTTTTCATGAATTAATTCACGATGTATTTCAGGCTTTATTTTCTGACCGTCTTTCCCAGACGTGTCTTTCTTTTTTTTTTCCCACTCGGATGATCAAATGAGGTTTGATCATAGGTTGTTAACAATGCATGCATTAAGTTGAATAACAAGCTCTCACATTTTTCATAAGGTAAACTGGTTTTGAAATGATATTATATAATGATTACAAATGAACCTACTTCTGATATTATCCGCGTGACTAAACTATTATACTTGCACATTAGCTTTACTCATTCGCTTTCAAATTCAGATCCGGGTGACATAAAACGCGCCTTGACCCACGCATTCAGAGAATCCGTCTAGATATATTGCTTATAAAGATGAAATTTATATGTAGTGAAATTTTGAGCTAGAATACTATATGGGTAAGTAAATAATGTAATAAACTGATTGGGTCACCCCCGGGCAGTGCTTTGTGACCCGCTCTATTTTAAAAACATTTGCTTTTTCTACCTACATTCAAACACGTTACAAACTGAACCAAGCACAACTGACTGTTAAATGATGAAAAATGATGGGGTCATTTTTTGTCAAAATTTGTGAATTTGTTTTGCGTATACTAAGTCCCGAGCAAACATTTTATAAAATTCACTATTTTTTTATCCATAATGTTGAATGTCTTCAAATTATTCAACGTTTTAATAATAAAAAAAATAACATATATCAAGTTGATGTTAAAAAACTGCCGTAAAACATTGTTGATTTACACTATTTACATTATTCGGACTATTGTCCTTATCTTTGTCGCCATATTTATCACAACGTTTCGGTCGTTGTACGCTCCGGCCTTCTTCAGGTGGTTGGAATGTCATTGGGGTAGACTGTTTTAGTTCCAGGTTCCATGTTTAATGGATGTCAGTTATTAGTTAATTCCCCTCACCAAGTTCTCCACTGCCTTAACCGGGTATTGAACTCACACACTTTGGGTCCTGTCACTGGATCTAACTAACGCCTTTATCCAATGTGCCATATAGACAGATATTGTTGATTTACTTAAGATGGAACGATCTATTATGGCATATCTTTAATTTGTATTTAGATACATTGTATTTACTTTCAAATTTTCTGGTTCAATTGTTCACCTTTATTGCATGTGATCCATTATTAGGATAAAATTTGTATTTTATATAAATACTACCTTATGAAAATTGAGATGAAGGAGAATGTGGGCTCTATCGTAGATTCTGGGTTGGGGGTGTATGATATATTCCGGGGTGGGGGGATACGAGACCCTTGCACCTGCTCTGATACTGACCGTAATTATTCGTGCATTTTACCTACTAGTGAACAATAGGTCCCTAAATTTGGATTGTTGAATTCTGAAAAAAATCTCTGGTATATAATATGGACCAACCTTTTAGAATATGCGGAAGAAGGAAGAATATTTAAACTTCATTTAAAAAATTAAAATTTGTACCTTATTTTTTATCCGGTTCATATTGACTAAAAGAAAAAAAATGATATAGTTTACATTAGGCTTTAAAAAACAAAATCTACAGAATGTTTAAAGCAAAGGTTCAGAGATGTTTACATAAAAATTAAAATTTGTACATTATTTTTTATCCGGTTCATATTGACTAAAAGAAAAAAAATGATATAGTTTACATTAAGCTTTAAAAAACAAAATCTACAGAATGTTTAAAGCAAAGGTTCAGAGATGTTTACATAAAAAAGTGGCGAGCTTCTACCGGAAGTAAGCTCTCTCAAGAAGAAGGAAACATATTCCAATGACTCGTGACTATTTCTCTGTTATGCCTGAAAATAGAAATGGACATTACTACTACATTTTTTTTAAAGAAAGAACAAGATTTTTAGGGACGATAATAACATTGAAGATAAAGATATTTATAACACTGAAAACATTGAATAACGGCTATTTTGATATGGACGACGGTGAAGTTAACTGTACGCATTAGAATTGCGAAAGAGGCTTTCCGAAAGTTAAACAAAGTATTAAGAAACGGGAAAATGTCGTTAGAAACGAAGAAAATTAAAATGCTATGTAATGTCAAACTTCCTATATGGCAGTGAATGCTGTACAATTTTGCTCTCAATTGAAGAGGAGACTTGACGCTACAAAGATGTGGTTCTAAAGAACCATGCTGAGAATACGACGGACAGAAAATGGGAACAATGAGGTCGTGTAAGGGAAATTGAAACGAAAAGATCTCTTTTACTTGGAATTAAAAAGAATTATTTTAAATTTTTGGATCCCATAATAAGGAAAGAGGGCTCCCAGGGCATACTGAAAGGAAGTGGGCCAAAGGGGAACATCGAGTAATCTACCTAAAGAGATTGTATAAATAAATGATAAAACAAAAACTGGGAGAGATAGGAAGGACACAAGAAAGGAACAGGATGTTGTGGAGAGCCGTGATCACTATACTTTTGAATGGACACGTCTCATAAATTATGGTGATTATCAATCTTTGTCACTTTTTGACGTGCTATTTACTCCCTCTCGTAGGTTGACGGTCGGAATAAAGTTGCGATTAAAAGCAATTCGAATAAGAATCAAGGAAAATTTTAAAGACAATGGCAACAGAAAGAACACTGTGACATAAAATGAAGACAAGACAGGTGAAATTCCTTGGACACATAATGAGGAAGAAGGTCTTGGAAAACTTGACCCACTCGGCGCATTTTGATGGCAAGAAAAATGGTGGAAAGCAGCGAGCCACTTACCTGACGGATGGATGGATGGTAGAACTGGGGACCAGGGCCTTAGGAAAAGGAGAAACTCTCCTAAGAGTCACATGAGATTAATAGTTGTGGAGAGCCATGATAGCCATGTCCTGAAGGGACGCGACACATGGAAGAAGGATGGAATTCAGAAGAAAGAAAATACTAATCAAAAATTGTTGCATTAGTCGATATTCTTTTGTTTTTTTAGGTCGTGACCAGTCATAGTTCTCAATAGTTTACGATCTTTGGTTGTCCTTAGCAACATTTAACTCTTATTTCATATAATAATTAAATACTAGAAAGACACATGAAAGTTTCACGGTTTTCCTATTTGAATTTTCTGATGCATCTTAATTCTTGAGTTAATGACTGAATAAGCTCATGGCGAGTTCAACGATAATAAAATGTCCGTAGTCTTACTGATATGTCTTTACCGTTTTTCCACACCATCAAAACGGAATAGTCCATTATTTATGAGGTATTGGTAGGAGACATTAAATGCTTCTTTCTTTCTTTCTTTCTTTCTTTCTTTCTTTCTTCCATTTTCTCTTTGAAACCAATGTAGCGTCTCTGATATATCATTTCCGTATTTTCACGCGGTTAAAACAGAATAGTTTATTATTTTCATAAAATATTGGCAGGGTGTAACGGTCGTGCGAACTAAAGAAACTAGGGGCGGGACAAGCATAATTATTATATGATAATGATAATTATAGTGCTACTAAAAACATAGATAGATGTAAATAGATAAATGTATTTAAGGGAGTAAGCCATTTTCAGGACAAAGTCTGGTTTATGTAATATTCATGAAAGGTTAATCTCATTATGGGTGCACTTACAAAACTCTAGATGACCAGAGCCTGGAAACTGATCTCTTCTCTGATCCAGCTCTAACAGCTCAGTAGGGAAAAAAACTGGCTGCTCACATTCATTGTCTCGAAAAACAAATTAGTGGCGCTCCGTAATCATCGAGCGGACCCTGAATTTTCATCTATCGCAACGAACGGGCGTTCTCTTAGCGATGCCCCGTGTCTTGAGCGCCTCTTAGGCCTTAAGCTCGACCCAGACCTCAATTGGTGCTCTTACATACAATCCATCACCAAAGATGCTGGAAAATGGTCGGTTTCTTGCACCGCTCCTGTAAGCACGTGACTATCCTTTACAAGTGTCAAAACAGTCGGAAAATGGAGCACTGCTGAAACAGGAGCTGCCCTGTTTTCACTTTTCGCTTGTGGAACTCTTTTTCCGGCTTCTTCAAGTTTGATCTTCAAAAATTTAAATGCAATGTCAATCGCCATATGTCTTCGTGATTTCTCTTCTATTGTTCTCGCCGCTCAATAATGCTTCCGTTTTCGAATTCTTTCACATCCAGTAACTCATTGTGTCTTAGTGGCTATACTCTCTTGCATGGGGTGAATCCGATTTAAAAAAAAATGATCTAGCGAATCAACACCACGCCAAAGTACCCCAAACATATAGGACAATGATTCCCAAAGTGGGGCGCATTCCCCACTGGTGGGTCATCGTAATATTTTGGTGGGGCATGCGTAGGATGTGCACCCTTCGGTTTACTGTACCAACAGAATAAGGGGGCAATTCGAGAATGAGTTATTAACAGTGAATTGCTTTCTAGTGAGTTTGAGTGTTCATGTTAATGCGTATACAGTATACAGACATAAAAATATTTTATGTGTATATATATATACATGTGTAATTGACATACATGTAAGAATTAAATATTACATGGGGCACCAGAATTTTAGAAATACCAAAGTGGGGCATAGCCCAGAATCAGTCGAGAACCATTGATATACGGTAATTATTGTTTGTGAATAATCTACTTTTTGTCATGTTTATTTATTGTTAATGCACACTGGTTGTTCATTCTTTTCGTTAAGGATAAATAAACATATTTTTTCCTTCAGGAAACAACTGCCAGATATTTGGTAAATCTTGGAATACCCAAAGAAACAATAAACATTGGAATTTGTCTTTATGCGCGAACTTTCCACCTACAAACAGCAAGTTCCAGTGATGAAGGCGCAGCTTCAGATGGTCCTGGTCATGCTGGGAGATACACAAAAATCAACGGTTATTTGGCATATTATGAGGTATGGTCTTTTTCTGCTTTACTCTGTAAAAATTCACAATTAAAATGTGAATCGAGATGTTTGAATATAAGATTTCAGTATTTATTGGCTAGAAAAAAAAAAACAGATATATAATTTAATAAAAGTAGGCAGTGGAATTTTATTTTTGTACATGGAAAGAAGACCACAAAAACTCCTACAGAAGGTAGTGAAGGAAAGCGAGAAAGTGCGACACTGAAATCCGAAGGTGTATTGGGATAGCCAAATTTGTATTCCAAAAGCTAAGCAGAGTATTAAGAGACAGGAAAATTTCGTTGGAAACAAGGAAAAGATCACTGAAATCTTCTGTTATATCTGCCCTCCTGTATAACAATAATTGCTAGACAATCTCCTCAAAGATGAAGAAGTCACTCGAAGCAACAGAAATATTCTACAGAAGGATGCTGAGGATACCATGGGCTGAACATGTGAATAACGACAAGGATTTGGAAAAAATGGAAACATAAAGGAAACATAATTAACACCAGGAAGAGATAGTTGAAATTTCTGGGGCACGTAAAGAGGAAGGAGTGCTTGGAAAATCTGATACTCACAAGACGAATAGAAGGAAAGAGGAACAGTGGAAAGCAACGTGTGTCATACTTAATGGGCATAGGCAAATGGATGGCAGAACAAGATCTGAAAGAAATAACAAAAAGACAAAAACAGTAAGAAAGATATATAAATGAATAAAAGTAAGCAAAGGAATTTCCTCTTTGTGCACAGAAAGAAGGCTACAAAAAATCCTGAAGTAGGTAGTGAAGGAAAGCGAGAAAGTGCGACACTGAAATCCGAAGGTGTATTGGGATAGCCAAATATGCCTTCCAAAAGCTAAGCAGAGTATTAAGAAACAGAAAAACAAAATTGTTAGAAACAAATAAAACGGTATTGAACTATTACATAGTTTTGGAGAGAATGGAAAGAACGATGAATCTTCTACTTAACATCAGAAAGAGGCAGTTGAAATTTCGGGGACAAGTCATGAGAAAGAGGGGCTTCGAAATTCTGATACTCACAGGACGGATAGAAGGAAAGAGGAACTGTGGAAAGCAACGCGTGTCATACTTAATGGGCATTACGAGAGAGGAACATTTCGTTGGAACCAAAGAAAAGAGAACTCATCTTTTACGTGATATCTGTCCTCCTTTCTGACAACGAATGATGGACAATCTCCTCAAAGATGAAGAAGTCACTCGAAGCAACAGAAATGTGGTTACACAGAAGGATACTAAGGAAACTATGGGCCGAATATATAAGCAACGATGTAGTTTTGGAGAGAATGGAAACAACGAATAATCTTCAACTTAACATCAGAAAGAGTCAGTTGGAATTTCGGGATACATGACGAGGAAGAGGGGCTTGGGAATTCTGATACTCACAAGTCGAATAGAAGGAAAGAGGAAATGTGGAAAGCAACAAGTGTCATACTTAATGGGCATAGGCAAATGGATGGCAGAACAAGATCTGAAAGAATTTTAAAAAAGACAGACAATAAGAGAGATATATAAATGAATAAAAGTAAGCAAATGAATTTCATCTTTGTTCACAGAAAGAAGGCTACAAAAAGTCCTACAGTGAAGGAAATCGAGAAGAAAGGATTAACAATCAACTGGAAGAAGACAGAATGTATGGTTGTTAGCAAAAGAGACAACTCAAAATACAAATTACACATTGGAGATGCCAAAGTCAAACAAATTTAAATATCTGGGAAGTGTTTTAACAGAGGACGGAAAGTCAGTCAGTTAAGTGTCATGCGTGATACACGCGTAGGCGATCATATATCTTTCCATACATGACTGACGAAGCAGAATTTTTTGGGTTGCCATTTCTTTCTGCGGTAGACCAGTTGCCATTCAAGGCTATAGAACCAGAACTGTCCTGCTATTTACCATAGCTGGGGGGAGAAGAGGAGGATTAATACCTTACCCAAGGGTATTAGCATGTAAGTGAATGTAATGGATTAGAATGGAATTCAAACTTGGCTCTCCGATTCCTCAATCCGAGCCGCTATCCATTACTCCACCTTCTCCCCAGTACGACACTGAAATCCGAAGGCATACTGAGATAGGTAAATATGCATTCCAAAAGCAAACGTATTAAGAAACAGAAAAAAAATTTAGAAACAAAAAAAAATGTGTATTGAACTATTACATAATATCTCTCCTCCTAAATGGCAGTGAATACTGGAAAATCCCCTCGAAGATTAAAAAAAACAAACTTGAAGCAACAGTTTCTGTCTATATTTCTGAGATGAGGTATTATGTGCACTATTTACATTATTCGGACTATTGTCCTCATCTTTGTTGCCATATTTATTACAATTTTTCGGCCGTTGTTCGCTCCGACCTTCTTCAGGTGGTTGGAATGTCGAACTGAACCCGTTATTTCGCTCACTGGGGTAGACTGTTCTAGTTCCACGTGCCATGTTTAATGGATGTTAGTTATCCGGTTAAGGCAGTGGAGAACTTGGAGAGGAAAATTAACAGGATACAACTGATAACTTGACATCCATTAAACATGGCATGTGGAACTAGTTCAGTCTACCCCAGCGAGCGAAATAAAGGGTCCAGTTCGACATTCCAACCACCTGAAGAAGGCCGGAGCACACGACGGCCGAAACGTTGTTATAAATATGGCAACAAAGATGAGGACAATAATCCGAATAATGCAAATAGGAATGTAGTTCTACAGAAGGATGCTGAGGATAACACAGACCGAACATATGAGCAACGACGATGTTTTAGAGAAAATGGAAATAAAAAGGAAACTTATACTTAATATCAGGAAGAGATAAAAGAAAATTCTAGGGCATATAATGAGGAAAGAAGGGTTGGAAAATCTGATACTCACAGGACAACTTGAAGGCAAGAGAGACAGGGGAAAACAACGTGTAACATACTAGAGCTTGATTAAATGGATGGCGGAAATAGGCGGAATAACAGAAAGGCAAAATATATTAAAAGCTACAAAAGACAAGAAATCATGGAGAGCCATGATCGCCAACGTTCCGAACAGACATGGCACATAGAAGAAGTAGAACCTATATTTTAGAAATCATGGAGAGCCATGATCGCCAACGTTCCGAACAGACATGGCACATAGAAGAAGTAGAACCTATATTTTAGAAATCATGGAGAGCCATGATCGCCAACGTTCCGAACAGACATGGCACATAGAAGAAGTAGAACCTATATTTTATTTTTCTATCATTAATCATTAATATTATCTGGAAATATTTCTTATGGGCTAAGTAGTGTTTTAACAATCTGTTTCATAATCCATGTAATGGCTGGTCACTCGTATACGACTATGACCGCTTCTAGGGTAGTTTCCAAATACCAATCCCACATTTACGAAATGCACAAAGAGCCCAAACCCAGAGATGGATATGCAATGTAATTGGCCCTGATCTGTCATCTCGTCTGCAGTCGCTCTCTCACAGACGCGATGTTGCCTCGCTCTGTCTTTGTTACAAATACTTTCACGATAATTGCTCCGAGGAGCTGCTTTCGCTGCTTCCTAGGCCTCATGAATTTAAACGTCCTACGAGGCTGGCATCCCGTCTCCACCCCTTCACCGTTGAAACTGTTAGATGTAGACGTCACTTCTACTCCAATAGCTTCATGTCTCGCACATCTCGCCTGTGGAACTCCCTTCCTGTTTCCCTGACAAATACAATTACCAACTATTTAAGTGTAAAGTCAGTCGACATCTCCAGTTGCCTTGATCTATCCACTTCCCTTCTCCACATCCTTTCCCCTTTCATTCCTATCTGCTCTCGCTCCAAATCTTCTGTAACCCCCTTGCCTTGATCGATCCACTATCTTTCTCCACATCCTCTCCTTTACCACTCCTATCTGCTCTCCCACCAAACCTTCTGTATTACCCCTTGCGTGCTAGTGGCCTCCAGCCTTGCTTGGGGTGATAAGCTTAAAAAAAAAACTTATGGTTTATATTGCAATTATAATATTACAGTTTCTGGGAGAAAGCGCATTATCTGAACAAGACCAGTAACCTCGGTCACGATGACTTTCGATTTCGTGTAAGCTCAACCACCGACGGCTTTCAAATCGTTCAGTCTACTCAGTTTCACCTGGTATGGTCTTCAAGTTACCGTCCTGATAAATCGACCATAGGGAGATTCGAACTCGGGTCTTGAGGTTGGAAAGCGAACGTTCTAACCACTCGGTCACGTGCCCATTCATAATCTTTATGCGTCACAAGTGACTGGCGTCTTATATAAAACCTGAGTTTCTAAATCAGCAAAATAAAAGACATTTATTCCCTGTGTTTGCATAATTACCCTAACAACTAGTAACTTTAATGCCGACAAAATTTTTATTGCTGATATTTTTTCCAAATATGTATTACTGATATTTTTTTCAAAAATGTTTTGCTGGTAACAAATTTTTTATCAATGTATTGCTGGTAAATTTTTTTCTTCAAAAGTGTATTGCTCGTAATAATTTTTTTCTTTCAAAAATTTATTGCTGGTTAGAATTTTTTTCTTTCAAAAATATATTAGGGGTAATAATTTTATTTTCCCAAAAATGTATTGTTGGTTATAATTTTTTTTTTCAAAAATGCATTGCTGGTAATAATTTTATTAAAAAAATATATTACTAGTAATATTTTTTTCTTCTCAAAAATGTATAGCTGGTATTCTTACTATAAAAACCTATTTTTGCACTTTCATAGTGTTTTGACACCAACGAGAACAACAGCAATAATGTAAATAGGAATGTAATTCTGGTTCCACGCTCCTCAAAACCTCCTGATCAGAGGCTGTAGTTTATCGCCATACCAAGGACGGAACAAAGCTTGATGACATGAATATCAAAACTGATTCCATCTTATACTTTCCCAGTACAATGTCAGTACAATAATTTTCGGTTTGTGGAAGGCGGTAATAAATTCTATACATTATTCGCATTAACTGGATAGTGAGTCACAAATAAAATAATTTGAAATATTGGGGCGTTAAAATGTCTTTGTACGTTCGAGTCTTGACCTTTAGTACAAAGCCTGCATAGTAAAAATAAACGATTTTTCCCGCTTATCTGTTACAAAGCAAAACATTTACTATAAAATGCAACTTTTAGATGAAAATATCTTGTTTTTTTTTATAGATTTAATTACAGGCTTGTGACCACATGACGTTGAAATACCGGTTCCTGTACGATCAACGAAGTTAAGCAACATAGAGCCTGATAAGTAGCAAGATGGATGACCGTTTGCGAATACCAGGTGCTGCAAACTAGAATGTGCGGGTGGTATAAAGGTTCTGAAGTGTTAATCGGACAGCCGAGTTCCAATTTCAGCTGGGTTCGTTATATTCACTTACGCGCAAATATCTTTGGGAAAGGTATGAATCCACCTTTTCTCCTCCAGCTATAAGTTAATTAATATCACTAAATCAGTATTATCCCCTCCACTAAATTCTTACAATCTAAAAATATTTTCTGGCTTTAAATAAGATGCAAAATGGTTGATAAGCCACAGAAAACGAATCAGTTAATAAGAAAAAAATCAGTTCGTCAGTTATTCATTGTAGGACAATCAAAAATAAGATAATGGTTTAGGGATAAAAGTTTTAATAATTAACCCATATCTGGAGGGGAGACAAAGTTGATTCATACATTTCCAAAGGGGATTTGCGTGTAAGTGATTATAATGAACGCAACTTAATTTGGAACTCGGTTCGCTGATTAACAATTCTGAGCCATTATCCATTACACCACCTGCACATCCAAGCTTACAGCAGTTGGTATTCCCAAGTATTCAGGTACTGACTAGGCACAACGTTTAACTTCGGTGATCGTACGGGAACCGGTGTTTCAACGTGATGTGGCCGTAGGCCTAAGATATTTTATATTGTCACTGAATCGGATTATGAGTCAAGGCAATTTATACATACTGTTGAAAGCAGTGAAATGAATAAATGTCCTGATGTAGGTGAGACATTTCACTGACATGGCATCATTAATAGTATATAAGAACCTTGTGGACGACAAAATATTTTTTATTAAAATTAAAAAAAAATTCCACCTGGGAACAAATTTTTTTTTTTTTTTTTAAATATCCTCGTTCCAAGTAGATAAACAAAAATAATTTTTATAATATTTCATTTTCCAGGTTTGTAAATTGCAACAGAAAGGAAGCCGAACGGTTTTCATGCCCAACAGAGGTGTCTATTACATGGTGCATCAAGATCAATGGATAGCTTTTGAGAATGCTGAAAGTGTGAAATTAAAGGTAAACTTCTAATTTGTACAAAATATTCTTGATATAGAAAGCCATATTTTCGTAGTAAAATTTTTTCTCTCTAAAGTTTAAAATATTCTTGATATAGAAAGCCATATTTTCGTAGTAAAATTTTTTCTCTCTAAAGTTTAAAATATTCTTGATATAGAAAGCCATATTTTCGTAGAAAAATTTTTTCTCTCTAAAGTTTAAAATATTCTTGATATAAGAAAGCCATATTTTCGTAGAAAAGTATTTTCTCTCTAAAGTTTAAAATATTCTTGATATAAGAAAGCCATATTTTCGTAGAAAAATTTTTTCTCTCTAAAGTTTAAAATATTCTTGATATAGAAAGCCATATTTTCGTAGAAAAGTATTTTCTCTCTAAAATTTAAAATATTCTTGATATAAGAAAGCCATATTTTCGTAGAAAAGTATTTTCTCTCTAAAATTTAAAATATTCTTGATATAGAAAGCCATATTTTCGTAGAAAAATTTTTTCTCTCTAAAGTTTAAAATATTCTTGATATAAGAAAGCCATATTTTCGTAGAAAAGTATTTTCTCTCTAAAATTTAAAATATTCTTGATATAAGAAAGCCATATTTTCGTAGAAAAGTATTTTCTCTCTAAAGTTTAAAATATTCTTGATATAAGAAAGCCATATTTTCGTAGAAAAGTATTTTCTCTCTAAAATTTAAAATATTCTTGATATAAGAAAGCCATATTTTCGTAGAAAAGTATTTTCTCTCTAAAATTTAAAATATTCTTGATATAAGAAAGCCATATTTTCGTAGAAAAGTATTTTCTCTCTAAAATTTAAAATATTCTTGATATAAGAGCCACATTTTCGTAGAAAAGTATTCTCTCTCTAAAAGTTAAAATATTCTTGATATAAGAAAGCCATATTTTCACAGAAAAGTATTTTCTCTCTAAAATTTAAAATATTCTTGATATAAGAAAGCCATATTTTCACAGAAAAGTATTTTCTCTCTAAAATTTAAAATATTCTTGATATAAGAAAGCCATATTTTCGTAGAAAAGTATTTTCTCTCTAAAATTTAAAATATTCTTGATATAAGAGCCACATTTTCGTAGAAAAGTATTCTCTCTCTAAAAGTTAAAATATTCTTGATATAAGAAAGCCATATTTTCGTAGAAAAGTATTTTCTCTCTAAAATTTAAAATATTCTTGATATAAGAAAGCCATATTTTCGTAGAAAAGTATTTTCTCTCTAAAATTTAAAATATTCTTGATATAAGAAAGCCATATTTTCGTAGAAAAGTATTTTCTCTCTAAAATTTAAAATATTCTTGATATAAGAGCCACATTTTCGTAGAAAAGTATTCTCTCTCTAAAAGTTAAAATATTCTTGATATAAGAAAGCCATATTTTCACAGAAAAAAGTTATTTTCCCTTTATAGTTTACAGAAGGCAAGTAAAATCACTAAGACACAAGGGGTTCCTGGGCATGGAAGAATTAGAAAACAGAAACATTACTAAGGAGGGAGAACAATAGAAGAGTAATCAGGAGGCATAACAACTAACATTGCATTTAAATGTTTGAAGATTAAAGTGGGCTGGAAAGCATGAAGCCGGAAGGGAGTTTCACAAGCGAGAAGTTCGAGAAAACTCTTAAGATAGAATTTACCAACTCAACTGTAAAATGATGAGACCTTGTCGCTGGTTGTATGCTGAGTGAGATGATTCAGAAGGTGAATTTTTGTAAAGGCTAGGAAAGTGCGTGTTTATATTGCATTTATCCCACAAATAAATCAAACAGGAATATAAGGACAATTCAACTCCAAGAAATTACTAAAACAACGTAGTCAGAGATTCAACAATAAAGAGAATTTATATATACAATTGATATACATGGAATGATAACAGGATGTTTGTTGATTGTGGCAAGTGAGAAGGTTACAAAGAATGATCATGCAGAAATTTGGTGAATAAAAGTTAATGGTTTTGATTTGTTTGTACAATTAAAATAGTTTGGTTTCTGCAAGGAAAAATGTCAATTGTGTTTGTTCAAATGATAGTGTGTATGCGTGTGACAATTGTTAGTTAGGATTTAAGTTGTGAAGAGTTGTTTGCCTTTAACTGATAGGCTAAAGTTGATTGATTGTACAATTACTGTTTGGTAGTGAAAATGTTCTTTTTTTAGTCAATTGTAAGTTGGTTACCACGCGGACAATGGTTGTATGAGAATTCCTTCTGACGCGTCGTCTAAATTACGACTCCCATAACACCTAGCAAGCAAAAGAACACAGTGTTCAGCCTTCGTCATCTGCAACACCACATTGCTACAAACAGAACTGGCTTCAAGGACAAAGAACTTTCCCTGCAGCATGCGGACCATGAAGCCTTCGACGAACTTGCACAACGGCGCTACCACCCTGCAATGAAAGAAGGCGTGACCAATGGTTTCGACTTCCCTAATACAGGGTCGGCAGTTTGGAGATTTCTCCAAGCCCGCTGAGAAAAGTCTTTTGGCGACCCAGAGGGCCCCAAGAATCACCAGCCAGGTGAGTGATGCCTCATCGTTATTGAGGCATTTCAACCCAGGCGCCCAAGGCCATATTGAGCGAGTCTCCTGCTTCGTAAGACCGAGCTCGTCAATCAGATCACCCTGACGCCCCCCCCCCCCCCCGCTGACTAATATTTGATACCATGCCCTACGAGACAACGCCTGGACGTTGGAGAGGCCATCCAACGCCCATAAGAGGCTTTTCAGAGTAACACGACATTCATGATAGGAGAATTCGGATCGGGGTAAACGGCGGGCCTCCTCCTCGCTTGATTGCACACTTCTCAGGGATGGGAAATTTCTACGGACGTCTTCCTTCCAGAAGGCGCCCACCTCATCCGATTCGTGACACATTCGGTCTAGGAAGGCGATGCGAAGCATATATTGACGAATCTCAATACCCAGACCGCCTTCAGAAGGATGAAGGCAACAGATCTCCCGAGATACCATAGCGGCTTTGTCTCTCCACAAGAAAGAGAACAAGAGCCTTACTAATGACATTAGTGTGGTATACGGAAGTGGAAGTACCGAGAATCGGTAAAGGAGAATCGGGTAGATATGTGAAACACATACTTCCGCCCTCCGCTTCAAAGAAAGTTTCCTCCGAGACCACAGATTAACCGCGATTTCGGCCTTCCCTCGTATCTCTGACCAATTCATATCTTCGTCAATCTCGGCTTTGCTCGACACAAGAACCGAACCGTCATCAGCATAGGCAGAATACCTGGCTGAGGTGGTAGTCCCAGGCAGGGAAATTCCGCGCAGGACCGGATTCGCTTTTAACTTGCGAAGGAAAAGTTCCAACGTAAGAACGTAAAGTAAAGGCGAAAGCGGACAACCTTGACGAATGGAGCGAGACAATACGAAAGGCTCCGATCTTACCCCATTCACTTCCACCAGTCGCATACAAAAGTCGGATCCAGGAGCGAAAGTCCGGCCCGAAACCGGCCGCCGAAAGGACAGCCTCCGGAAAACGATGGCCAACCCTATCGAAGGCCTTGGACTGATCTAAATTGATCAGCGCGGTTTCACTGTCGATTTGTTCTAAGATCAAGCGTACCATATGCAGGTTGTCCTGAATAGTCTTGTCCTTCACAGTACAAGTCTGTTCGGAGCCAATCAGACTAGACAGGACAAGCTGCAAACGGTTGGCTAAGATCTTCGCCAAAATCTTTAACTCTGTGTTTAACATAGTTAAAGGGTGAAAGTTATTTAACCCATCCCACCGTTCTTGTCCTTACGCAGCAACTTGATCACACCCCTGGTGAAGCGTTGGGGTATAGGCCCCTGCTTCATCCAGTTGTTGAAAATCAGTTCCAGCAAAGGAACAAAAACGGGCGACTGCCTCAAGTAAACTTCGTAGGGAAGACCATCTAGACCCGGAGATTTATCCAGGCCAACCTGTTTCAGCGCTTCCCAGATTTCCGATTCTGTGATGGGACCCTCGCATCCAGCCGCTTCAGCTGCATCGAGACAGGGAAGGTCGGCTAAATAGGCGTCGAACTGAGCAGGGCTCAGACCGGGATCCCTGGTGAAAAGATCCTGAAAGTAACCCCGAAAGGCCGCGTTTGTAGTCACGGTCCGCTTATCCGGCAATGTGACGCACGCGATATGTCACCGAGACGCGCTCCGATTTTCCTCTGCACGCAATTCAGCGGCCATATTCATCGCTTCAGAGGACATTCTTTTAAACCTAGCCCTAACTACCAGACCTTGATCCTTCTTGATAAGCAAGGAGGACAACTGCCTTAGCTAAGGCTATTTGCCCACTATCACAGGATTTCACAGCCCGATCAACTTTTTGTTCTAAAGCCGTTTGTGCCGCTAATCCATCTAGAGTCAACGACTAAAATCGGAAGCAAACGTTCTAATTTTGGATTTTAATTTATCCCACCAGGCGTTCTCTACAACCGCCCCCGTCAATTCCCTATGTATCATTAGTAGCAGCTGGTCCCGGAAATCCTGCTCACCAAATAATGAACAGTTTAATTTCCAGTAATCAGCCAACTTAACCTTATCTAAGTTTACACGGACCCGGACAAGCCTATGATATGAATAAACTATATAATGGAAACTTGGACACCCTAAGAGCCCTACATCGACTCTTCTAACTAAGAATCGGTCGAGGTATCCAGCAAGCGTCCCAGGAGCCGAGTTGCCACTATTTGTCCAAGTCCATGCTACCTCCCGAGGGTGCTCATTCCGGTACTTATCGACAAGATCAAACTCATCAATAAAGTCCCGAAATGGTTTCACGTCCCGGTTGTTAGTACCCAGATTTTGCCCTATACGATCTATATTGGGGTCAAGGACGGCATTCCAATCCCCCGGTAAAATTACCCGACGAGATGTCAAGTACGGCCCAATATGCCGAAACAAAGCAGGCCGCTCAGAATGGTTATTGGGCGCATGAATCCTAATGAGACATAGAGCCTTATCCTTTATGGTAACATCTAGCACGCAAAGCCTGCCCGCCGGATCTGCGAAGACAAGAGTACATGCAGACTTCAAAAACTTGCTCACTAGCCAAGAGACACCCCTTGAACGACCGTCAAAACATGCTGAATAAAGGGAGAACCCCTTAGACAGCACCTCCCCACGGTCATGAGAAGAAAACCGGGTCTCTTGCACGCAACAAACATTTACCCCGAGGCGCTGAAGGTCGCGAGAGTGCGAGACTCCGACTTCAGGCCCCGGACATTTACACTTCCTAACCAGAGAGCCATAGTGAAGACCGATTAGGGTTGCTATCCTGAATTGAACATGGTCGCGGTAAGGGTACCGACAGCCTCCCCCATAGACCCATGGCCCATCTCAGGAGATTCCGCTGATATCCCAGGGGAAAGTCAATTTTAGTGCTCTATAAAGAGAGGGGTGAACAAAAACCGGCACCCTCCTCGCACAAAATTTTTCTCATTTTTCTCAATTTATCGTTCTGGACGATAGCAATGGGCGGCGTCATTTTGAATGAAGCTATAGCTTCGTCCAACATTGACCAGACTTGTTTAACCCCTGTCTCAGATCTTATCACTGTAAGAACCCTTTGAGCGTTTGGGAAATTAAGTGGTTCTTCGATATCCTTGTCCCCAAATTGCTTGATCGATAACAGGTATTTAAAATTTTTTATCCTGTTACCATAATCCCTGACTTTCTCCGCTTGCAAAGGTGATATTTTGCAAATGTCTGAACCGGGATTATATGTTTTTTCGTTTTTTTTCTTCCCGATGAATCCTGCGCGGGGCTTCTGTGCCTTTTGTTCAGTGGAGGGGGCATTTCTGAAGATTTAATGGAAGGACTGGGAGTGTGGTGGGGTGTATATGATTGTCTAAAAGGGCTGGGGTCTCTACTGAGGGGGATTAGGGATTGGGCAAAAGGAGTGGAAGTAGAGGCAGGTGATGACTTCTCTCTACAAAGAAGGGTTGAGGAGAAATTGGTGGGTCGGAGGATGTGGAGGGAGTGGCCTTCTTTGCAGGGGATGACTTTAGTTGACGGGATGTAGAGGGCTGAGGAGACTGTGTAGTGGATTTGGGAGGAAGAGTTTTCTTGGATGGAGAGGATTTTGATTTTCTTTGTTGGTCTAGTTAATAAATTCCGCCTTATAGGCGAAACTAAAAAAAGAAAAGAAAAATTAACAGACAAAAAAAAGCAACAACAAAAAAAAAACAGTAGTTGACAGACAAATATTAGAAATAAAACACAAAGCTCGCCCAAAAGCGAAACAGCAAAGAAAGAACAAATAAATAAATATACACAAAAAAAAAAAAATCACATGACGAAAGAGAACAAATAAAACCAGGTTCACCTAAAGGCAAGACAAATTTTAAAAAGTACAATAAAAAATAGACAAAAAAATAAAACAAAGTTCGCCTAAAGGCGAAACAATAAATTAAAAAGAAAACACAAAAAGGAAAATAAACAATAAAACGAAAACGCTAGACAAAGAAAAAGGAAAACAAAGAAAATACGAAACTTTCAACAATAGACGGAGCGAGTTACAAAAACCAAAATGGCTGACGCTATTAAAGTGAGTCAAACAAATAAACAAAAGAAAATAAATAGACAAATTAGACAATACAAAGATTAGAACAGAAAATAAAGCGAAACACGAAAAACTTAAAGGATATTAAAAAGAAAGAAACAATTAAAAAAATAACAAGAAATTAAAGTTAGTAAAAAATAAAGCGAAACACTGGTAGGGGTTACAAAATAAAGAAAACGAAGATATATTTAAAAGAGAAATTAAAGAAAATGAAAATTAAAAAGGAAAACTAGAATAAAAAGAAAAAATAAGGGGGTAAAAATAAAAAAAAGGAGAAGAAAAAAATCAAATTTTTTTTCAAAGCAGTCGTAAAAAAAGCGGTAATAAAAAAAACTCAATCAAAAATGAAGTTCAACACAAAAAGGGTAAATTCCCCAAAAAAAAAAAAAAAAAATCGGGCGGCAAACAGCAGTCAGAAAAGGTAAAAAAATGTCGACCAAAAAAAAACTCGATGACTGACTGACTGACTTGAATTGAATCAAGCGGTTCTTTATATAGACTTTCGTCTTTAAAAATCGGCTCCAGGGCGATGCGCGGGAAAAAAGATTTGTCTCATCTTTGCTACAATTTAGTGTTCTTTTAACCAATAGGAGGTTGAATTTAGGGAAGTGACGTGGTTATTGGTTAAGGCTTTATTTTAGGGAAGAATACATCTTTCCGTACGGGGTGACAGACAAATGTGGAAGATTCCATAAGCTCATCCGAACAATTACCATGAAAATATTTAAAGAAAAGGCACAGGGAGGCAATTTTACAGCGGTGGGAAAATAGCTAAATTCAATAATCATCTCCGTTATTTCAAGCGGGTTATAAGGTGATGAAGATATATGTGGGTTCTTGCATTTATCAAATAGGTATTTGAATAAATCTCCTGCTGTGCCACGTTTTATAGTGTACAGAAGAAAAGTAATAAGCTTTAACATCAGTATAGCTTACTTATGTGCCATATCCTTTCAGGGTGTGGGAGATCATGGCTCTCCACAACTTCCAGGTTTTGTTGCTCTAAGTAACTTTTGACTCTTTACCTCATTCTTCATTGTCCATGTTCTGACACCCATTCGCACAAAAACGTTAAGTAGGTTTTCATGGCTCTCCACAACTTCAAGTCATTTCTTTGCATTTCAAGTATCTTGACTCATTCCTCATTGTCAATGCTCTGTCACTCATTCTCACAAAATCGTTATGTAGGTGATCATGGTTCGCCACAACTTCCATTTCTTTTTCCTCTAAGTAGCTTTTGACTCTTTACCATAACTTTTTGTCCATGTTCTGCCACCCATTGGCGCAAACTCATAAATTAAGTTACTCGTTTTTCCTCCCGTTTCTCTTGTTTCCAGCATATCCTACGAGTGTTAGATTCTCTAGGCCGACTTTACTCGTTATGTGTGTCAGAGATTTTGTCTATTTCTCTCTGATTGTAAGTATAAGTTTCTTTACAGTTCATATTTCCTCTGCCCATTGTATCAGTAGCATCCATCGGTAGAGCCACATCTCTGTCTCATCAAGTCTCTTCATCTGTGAGAAGATTGTTCGGCATTCTCTAACATCTCGGAGATTAGGTATTAAATAGTAATTTAGTAGACTTTCTATTTTTTCTAAAGGCAGTTTCCTATCTCAATACTTTGCTCATAACTGAACAGTTCATGCCAAATAAACAAACTTATAAGCAGGAAATAACTTTAATATATCAGTTACTCACAGACGTTTTCCGTGAATATATATATATTGTATAATAGACACTTGTATCATAACCAAAATAGTTTCAAATAAACTAAAAAAAACAAAACATCCTTGATGTTTTTTTGAGCCACTTTCACAGTGTAGACGTGTATATACGAAAGTGTCTTTTTTCCCAAACATACCGTTCAAAAACCAGCTTCAGACGTGTTTATACGTCGATCTTGATTCTTTCTATGCCCTTCTGATCCTGAAACGAGCCCAATTGTTAACTGATACGTTTGGTAGAGGTGTTAGCCACCGCTTGTGTATTTCAACGTGCCTCAGTTTCTTAGTTACTATATTAAAAACAAATAAAAAAATTCGTTTAGAAATGAAACGATTTTCCCCAAATAATTGGCAGAGAAGGGGGTTAATAAGCGGGCATAAAATCTTCCAGTTTTAGACTTTTTACTTTTCCTGCAATCCTAATATGATTGTGCTTGTCCCTCAATTAATTAGTTAGCACGACCGTTACGACCCATCAATACTTCATAAATAATAGAGTATTCCGTTTTGATTGCTTGGAACAAAGGGAAAAGCACTACTTGGCTTCAGTGAGAAAATGAATAAAAGAAAGAAAGAAAGAAGAGAAGAGAAGATAGAAGGAGAGAGAGAGAGAGAGAGAGAGAGAGAGAGAGAGAGAGAGAGAGAGAGAGAGAGAGAAAGAAAATCAGATTAAGCTGTTTCTGAACTTTGATCTCAGCCAAAAGTCAGAGAAGCTATAGCGACCGCGATAAAACCTCCATTTTCAGACGCCGGGGATTTAATTAAGAAATTTGTCAGCATCGTGATTATGACATTATTTTCTCTCCGAGTTGTATGTGATATCCATTTTAGATTTTGCTTTTGTTGAAAGTACTCAAGTGATGTGGTTTCTGTTATTTGGTACAGTTCTTTTTTTTAGTGATTTTGTAGATCTAGTCCGCCATGTTCGATGAAGTGTGGTCTTCGCTAAGACTCATAGATTTCACTCGCTCAAAGCTATTTTTAAACATTGATTTTAGAAAGTGGTCGTATATAGCTGACAGTTGAGATTCACCTCCCAAAATGGCTCAAAAGTACATCACGAGTTTTATATGTAATACTGAGATCATTGGTATGTTAATGTCTACCCAGAATGTCGTTGACTGCCAATACTTGTGCCTAGCCTTATTTCATAATACTCCGATATTAAGTATAAATAGAGAATGTTCATATATGAAGGGATGTGCAGGTGGTGTAATCGATAGTAGCTTGGGATGAGAAATTCGAGTCGAGTTCGTTACATTCACTTATGCACAAGATTTCTTCTCTCCCAGTTATGGGTTAAATAGTATGATTATATCTGGAAAAATCATTATGAATGCAATATTGACTCGCAAATAAAACAATTGTTATTTCAAGCCAAAAAAAATGTTTCGGCTTTAAATAACCCACAAAGGGTTGATAAGCCGTAAAAAACAAAGAAACGGATCATGAAGTTAAGGTATCTGGTAGGTAGAGTTACCAACCATCCTTTATTGGAAAGAACAGTTATTTATTTAGTTTGTGGCGGATTAATGTTACAGGTTTGTAATGGACGAGTTTTATGCTGGCCAACAGTTCGTAGCGTGAGAAGTGCGAATGAGGATGAAGATTTTCAGAATAAATGAATGCAACATTGTCAAAGAAATGAATTCAACACGTAGGCGATTTTTATACATATATTTATATAAAGAACAAAATACATCGCAAAAAAGAGAAAATGATATTTACCTGACGTGTACACAGATAGCTCAAAAAAAAGGAAAGAAGACATTTATGTACTTAACCGTAGTGCGCTTGTGCGAGCGTTTTTGATGTCTTCGTGGTTTGTTTGAAATTAAGTAGTCGGTTTGTCAGGGGTAGGAATCTCTTCCGACAGAGAAAAGTTCCGATGTTGTCGCTATATCGCAGAGTGAAGAAGAGGGTGCATATCTGTTCCTTTTATAGTTCTGAGTAGAAGGACATCTAGCAGGCGTCCTACTGGACAAGGTGTGGGGTGATCTCCACAAACACTTTCTCTTTTTGTCTTTTGCTGTATTTAGAAGGTAAAAGCAGTGCTATTTTCAATTCAATTAAGATTTACTATTTTACAATTTTCTTATCGGTACGAAAGTTAATTATAGCTTGAAGGAGCGGAAACATGTTGAAATTAACTGTCAAAAAGAAAAGGTTGTATAATTCCTCTTAAATGACCAGCTTTTCGATCAAACAAAACTGTGTTCATAGAAAACCGGCTGCTGAAGAGAAATGGATTACTACTTATATATATATTTATT
Organism: Acanthosepion esculentum; assembly: GCA_964036315.1. Lineage (NCBI taxonomy): Eukaryota > Metazoa > Mollusca > Cephalopoda > Sepiida > Sepiidae > Acanthosepion > Acanthosepion esculentum. Next base: position 50,435,280 of record OZ038491.1, on the reverse strand, counting down.
TAAGTACTTTATTATATTTTGACAGAATAGGCAACCGTACTGTGTCGCATTTTCCGTCTTCTGTTAAAACGCTTCTCAAATATTTAAATGTTTGCACTTGTTTGATTTTGGTGTCCCCGAGTTGTAATTTGCATTTTGAGGTTCACCCTTTTGCTAACAATCAAATGTTCGATCTTCTTGCAGTTTATGTTTAGTCCTTTCTTCACGCTTTCCTTCAGTACCTTCTCTAAGAGTTCTTGTAGTTTCTTTTAAGTGGCCGCTAATAATGAACTCTGGTCGGACTTGTAATTCTCTAAGAATCGCCTCACTGTATAAGTTGAATAAGTCCGGTGAGAAGAGACATCCTTGTCTTACAACCCTTTCTGTTTTTGTCTATCTACTGAATTCATTTTCTATCCATATGCAGGCGGTTTTCTGCCAGTATAGGTTCTGGATTATTCTAATATCCTTTCCAAATATGTCAAGGTATAGAACACAGGTACACACCTTTCTCTAACTACGCTAATTTTAAATCAATGTATGTTTTAAATAACTCAGTTTCAATATATTATACTTGCAGGTTGAATTTGCAATGAGTGAAGGTTTTGGCGGAGTGATGATCTGGTCTTTTGACATGGATGACTTTGCTGGAATTTGTCCAGGGGGTCAAAAATATCCATTACTCCACGCGATTGACACGGCCGCAAAACAGAACACAACACAGAACACGTAAGATATATCGTCCGAGATATTTTCTATTTTACTATTTTTGTTTCTGTTCGTTGAGGAGTTTGGGATATATTGCAGATAAGAAATGTTTCAAATGAGTTCAGTTCTTCTTCTTCTTCTTCTTCTTCTTCTTCTTCTTCTTCTTCTTCTTCTTCTTCTTCTTCTTCTCATTATTATTATTTTTATTATTTTGTTGTTATTGTTGTTGTTGTTGGCTCCACTCAATTTTTAAACTGGCGCGATCTGGTGGATAGTACTGCCGTGCGAACTGAAAAAAGTAATACAATTCTCACAGATTCTCGTTTGTATTCTGCACGGTTTTTTAGTCGGTACAATCTCCAATTGACTTAAATTCGCTCCAAGAGTACGTTGAACATTTTCAGCTGTATTATTGATTAAGAATACATTTATTTCTCGCTCCTCAACCATCTGCAGTTTTTGTGGGAAATCCTGATATCTTCTTTCATTTTCCCATTTTCTTTCACTAATACCATGTGGTTAACTAGAAAGACCAAATCTATTTCTTCTTCTTCTTCTTCTTCTTCTTCTTCTTCTTCTTCTTCTTCTTCTTCTTCTTCTTCTTCTTCTTCTATGTGTCGAGTCCTTCAGGACATAGACGAACATGGCTCTCCACAACTAGTGTTTTTATCCACTTGCTAAGGCCCTTGTCTCCCCACTTTTGACTATCCATTTGTCAGTTAAGTGGTTCTCTGTCTTCCCTTATCCTTACCCTCAATATACCTTGTGAGGGTTAAGTTTATGCCCTCCTTCCTCATTATGTGTCCAAGGAATTCTAGCTGTCTTTTCTTGATTCTGACTAGAAGTATTCTTTCTGTTACCATTTTCTTTAAGACTTCCTTGTTGCTTACATGTTCCGTCGATGGAATGTTCAGTATCCTTCTGTAGAACCACATTTCTGCTACTTCTAGTTTTTTCCTCACCCTTGGGGAAATTGGTCTACAGTCACTGCGATATAAGAGAATGGATGCCACATAGCAATCCAATACTCTTCTCTTTGTTTCGAGCGAAAATTTTCCGTTTTTCAGCAAATTGCTTAGCTTTTGAAATACCTTTTGCTACTTTCATTACCCATCCTCTGTTAAAACGCTTCCCAGATATTTGAATTTCTGCACAGGCTTCACCAATTCATGACTAGATTCTCGTTTTTTTTTCTCTTGCTCATGACCATAATTTCTGTTTTTTTTTTCAGTTGATGGTTAGTCCCTTTTTCTCGCTTTCTTCTACCACCCTGTCTGAGAAATCCTGTAGTTTCCTTTTCGAGTCGGCCGTCAACATGGGTGAACGGACAGTTGCCTACTGGATATTTGCGTCTCGGACAATTGCATACCAGACAATTGCGTCCCTGGACATTTGCCTTCCTAGACAAATGTGTCCCTGGATAATTGCGTACCTCGGACGATTTTTTGAAGTTACCATTTTTTTTTTTTAAAAGAGAGTTATTTAATATAGAAATTTGCACACTGATACATTTAACTACTCTAGCCAAGCAGAAAGAAAGTGACCATAAATAAAAACAAGAGAGAAAAATCTCTTTTGTAAAGTAAGAGAAAATTAAGCTAGCAGTTTCAGTTCACTATATCTAATAGAGCTGGATTTTATAGATTATATTCTTATTTGGAACCCATGACTAAGTTCCGAAAATCAAACACTGGTGGAAAGATATTTTTGGACGAGGAAAATTACAGCTACCAATATCATAAGAAGAACGCCGATGAAACAAAAACATATTGGTGACGTGGAGAGCGATCTTGTAACACTGTTAATCTGTCATTGCGTTTTAAGCAAAAATAAGGTTTTAATTTTTTTTTCTAATTTTATTCCATTTTGAAAAAAATTATGATTACTGCCTATGCTTTTTTCAAAATTTAAAAGCTTGAAAAAATATCAGAGGTACGCATTTATTCAGGGACACATTTGTCTAGGGACGCAATTGCCTGGTATGCAATTGTCCGGGACGCAACTGTCCTAGAACCATCATCATGGTATCATCTGCGTATCTTATATTGTTAAGATTACGCCCGCCGATAATAAATCTACGTAGGTTCTCCAGTTCCCTTAGGGTAGCATCACTGTAATGGTTGAGTAAATCTGGGGAGACGGTGCATCCTTGTCTCACGCCCCTTTCTATTTCTGTACAGCAACTCAATTTATTTTCTATCAGTATGCAGGCGGTTTCCTCCCAAATAAGTTCAGGATTATTCTGACATCATTTCCAAATAGATTGAGTTTTCTTGGCAGTACAAATAGATCCTTGTGCCGTACCTTGGCAAAAGCTTCTGCGTAATCTATAGAACATAAGTGCACATCCTTCTACATTTGTATTTCTCTCCTTGATATCATTATGATCATATCGCATTTCTTGTTCCGGTTTCCCTGACAAAGCCGCGTTGTTCTTGTCCCATTCCTGGTCTAATTCTGTTCGCGCTCTATTCATCAGGATTCGCATCATTATGTTGGTTATGTGGCTCAGTAAACTGATTGTTCGATGGAGCTCGCATTTATCTGCACCTGGTCTCTTCGGTAATGTGACGAAGATAGATTTGGTGAGGTACTCCTGTATGTGGCCACTGTTGTATATTTCGTTTATTATTTCTGTGAACTTGTTGATGCCGAATTCGTCTATGGCTGATAGCATTTCTAATACGATCCCGTCAGATCCTGCTACTTTGTCCCTGTTCATCTTTTCCAGTGATGATCTTACTTCATTACTGTCCCTTCTGCATTTTCCAGCGGAGTCTTTTCTCTCACGCCGTGAAAAATTTATTTGACGTATTCTCGATACCTTTGGAGTATTTTATATCTTTTTTTCTATTACACCGGTTGACATGTTTTCGACCCAAATGTTGTTGGGCAATAGACAGATGTTTCTTGGCTATTTTTTCACGTTGAATCTGAAAATCAAGTCCATTTTGCCCCAGCACATGACGTTTTCTCAGTACAGATAATTTCTATTTTGCTTAAAATAGGCCAAAATGCATAATTCACAGGAATATGCCACGGCTTAAATATGCGATTGACATAGTTAAAACATTTCGTTTCATGTTAAAATGATTTATCATTCAAGAAAAAGTAACCAAATAACTTTCAAAATGAATCCTAAGCTATTTCAGTTCAGATAAGCTAACCTGAAAATGCTTGACTTTATGAGAGATATCTGACTGGAAAATGTTTTTGTGCCCTCACTGTTCATAGCTTGTTAAAACTTTGTGATTTGTGTTTCTTTACTTTTCATAGAAGCTCTTTAGAAGTCATTCAAGAACAGCGATTTTAGTTTTTATTAGTAGTTTTCACTTTAAGCCTGAAACCGTCATAAGATTTTATACCACTTGAATTTACGGAGGTCTGGTATTGTCATGCAGTCTCTGTATAACATTTTTGAAACATCGATAAATGAAGGCTGATACGGTGTTAGGTGAGTATATTTGAGACTAGCAAGATTAGAATTTTCTTTATCAGCACTTAAAATAGCTGTCAAATGCCAGATAGGCATAGCCAACAAAGCACTTTGCAGATGGGATGTTAACATGATGGCTGATTTCTACTGGAGCATCAAAAGAGATCAACCTTTTCAAAAGCACCGTAGAGTTTTCAAGAAGAGAAGATTTATACATTTGGATGGACAAAAATGAATGTATTTTTCATTCCTTTGTATTTTCTTTGTTTTAGTTCAAAAATTGATGACACATGTTTGCCTTAATCTAATTTTGTGTGAGATTTTTCTGAAAACGTTTTCTGAAAATGCATTCTTTAAGTTATTGGGATACTTTTTCTTTTATGATAACGTTTAAAGTTGGTTCTACTTGTTAAATGGATATTTTGGTCTATTTTAAGAAAAATAGAAACTATCTGTACTGAAAAAAACGTAATGAGATGGAAAAAATGAGCTTGATTTTCAGATTCTGCGCGAAAAATTAATCCAGAAACATGTGTCTATTGTCCAACAACATTGGGGCCTAAAAAAATGTCAACCGGTGTTATCAGTGATCCTTTCTTTGATTTCATAATGCATGTTGGTTGGTCCACTTTTCGTCCTGTAGAGGACCGGGGTGGGGGTGAAGATGAAAAGAAAACGCGCATTTAAATTTCCTGCTAGAAGAAGGTCCAACTACATGAAAATGTCGGATTTGGATTAAGTCCAACTGAAGATAAAGAAGACAAACAAACAAGACCGATATATATATATATATATATATATATATATATATATATATATATATATATATATATATATATAGTCCGACAATTTATTTAAAGACATTTATAAATGCGAAATGATGGTTCCGTATAGGATACAGGTTTGATTCCTGTCGGAGAACGAAAATTTTCTATGAAAATTTCTCGGACATTCAGGCCGGTAAATGTTATTTAATACTGTTTATTATAAAACAGAGCATTTGCTTAAATACTTGTATCTATAAAAAGAACGTTAACATATTATATATATATATATATATATATATATATATATATATATATATATATATATATATATATATATATATACATATATATATATATATATATATATAAACAAATATATGTATTAAACAAAACAATTACAATGGACACAGACAGTTAACATTGTGTTTGTGTGTGAACATTTGTGTTTGTTCTTTGGTGAATGTTCGTATTTTGGTGAATGTTCGTACGTACGTGTATGTTTGTAATGTTCATAGCGTCTTCCCAGAAATGGGAAACGCTGTCTTTTGTGAGAGCTCACATATTAGCGGTGTTCTTTGAAATGAAGAAAGAAGAGAAAGAGTTATCTCAACTCCACTCGAGGTGGGATGCAGCACGAGGCCTCAGGGAAAAAAGGTCGAGGCAAGAAGTCGCCCAGTATTTCTAGTATGGGGAGAGAGAACACTGGCGAAGAATTTGGGAATTAAGGAGGAGGTAACTCCAACATGCTTACTTATTGTGTTTGTATTGCACATTCTATCTATTTCTGCGCACTTTTCATTGAGCCATTCCTCTTTAGCCTGCTTACATTTATTTTTAATTTCTGTTTAGCGTTTGGTATTTGTTTTCATTTCTTGGTATTGTTTATTGTCGCTTTTTCATCATCTCTAGAATTTCTTCTTTCATCCATTTGTTCTTTTCTTGTTTTATTTTTTTCTGGGGGATGATCTCGTTCACCAGCATTACTAGTGTTTCTCTCACCATGTTCAACTTTGATTTTGTATTCTCGTTCAGACTGTATTCGTCAGTAATTGTTTTTGTGTGTTTCCTTATAACTTAGGTCTTTCAGGAGTCTGTTATATTGCAGTTTAGGCATTGTTTTGTCCTTCTTTAGCTTCCATAGTTTTACTCTGAGGTTGCGCACGACTGGAAAATGGTCACTCCTGCAGTTGACACTTAGGTATGTTTTGCAGTGTAGAACTGTGTTTCTGAAATTTATATTGATACTTACATAATCAATCTGGTTCTTTGTGTAACGTCCCGGGCTTCTCGACGTCCACGGACCTCTTGGGTTCTCTTGGGACCAGGTGTTGGCGATTACTTGATCGTTTGCTGTCTGCGTTAAGTTTCTTAAAAATGTAATCCTTATTTGTCCGATGTGGTTTTGTCCAAGTAAATTGTTTTCTGTCATTTCGAGGAAAATGTTTCAATAATATTTGTCTATGTATTTATAAGCATAACTATACATCGAAACATGATGTTTGTGCACATGTCTATCACTTTATGTCTGTCTGGCTGTTTCTTTTTATTTTTCTATTTATTTAGGGTTCTTACTAATCAATTTAAAACATTTGTCTTAAACTTGTCGTCGGATTTAATAAGGTAGTTTAATTTATTGCCCCTCTTATCCTCAAAAATCCAAACGCTTTTTTCTTACATATATTTTTGTCTTTCATTCCGACATGAAGACGTCGAACCTAACACATGTCGACGAAACGCGTTGTCGCTTAAAAAAGGCTTTTCCACTTTGTTCCACCATCTCCAATATCTATCTATCTATCTATCTATCTATCTATCTATCTATCCCAGCCTTCATATCTATCTATCTATCTATCTATCTATCTATCTATCTATCTATCTATCTATCTATCTATCTATCCCAGCCTTCATATCTATCTATCTATCTATCTATCTATCTATCTATCTATCTATCTATCTAAATATCCCAGCCTTCATATCTATCTATCTATCTATCTATCTATCTATCTATCTATCTATCTATCTATCCCAGCCTTCATATCTATCTATCTATCTATCTATCTATCTATCTATCTATCTATCTATCCCAGCCTTCATGTCTATCTATCTATCTATCTATCTATCTATCTATCTATCTATCTATCTATCTATCTATCTATCTATCTATCTATCGGAATGAAAAGACTTTAGAAGGAACTGGAAACTTGAACCTAAACAGGAAACAAGAGACAAATCTCTATTTCTGTGCGGTATGCGAACCTATCTACTATAAAAAAAAGAACTCTAGGTTAAAATTTCCAAATATTTTTTTTTACATTTTAAATCAGGTGATATATGAGCATAATCTGTTTTTAAATTTCGTAGGGGTGGGGGTGATAATTACAATGAAATTATATAGCAAACTGAAACCTCTATCAACTTTTATAAAAGATTATTCATTATTTTAATATTCGTGATATGAATGCTTCGTCTATAATAAAATAAAAAAAATGTTTTGAAAATTATTTCTGGTTACGGTGCGTATTATACAATGATACTCTAAAGCGTATTATACAACTGCACCCAATTAACAAGATTATACAGAGTGGATCAAAAATCACGAAGAGATTTCAATATGCATCTCTCCACAGTCTGTGTTCACTTTGCTCGGTCGCGAACTTTTCCATGATTAATGTCAAATGTTTCTTTATAAAATCTCTAAAAAAAAAATATAAAAATATTAATAATATATATATATATATATATATATATATATATATATATATATATATATATATATATATATATATACATATATATATATATAAAAGTGAACATAGAAGTCAACACTTAGAGGCGACAGTCTGTTTCATGCTAGATGCAATCGTCAGGCAACTGACGATTGCATCTAGCATGAAACAGATATATATATATATATATATATATATATATATATATATATATATATATATATATATATATATATATTATACAGTGTTACATTAGAATATGCCCATATCCACTATAAAAAAAAATTTAATTCAGAAATACAGTTATATAACTGTATTTTTGAAAAAATTTTTTTAGTAAGACCGTAATTCCCCACCTGATGAGACGTCTAAAAAAGGTTTTCACTTTTTTGACGTTGAAACAAAAATGTACAATATATATATATATATATATATATATATATATATATATATATATATATATATTAAAATTACAGTTTCTTCTTCGGGACATTTGACCCGCCCTGTATTTTGTCTTTACCAAAACATTTATTGAAAAGTTGCAAACATTCCGTCGATTATATATATATATATATATATATTTTTTTTACATTTTTTGTCTTTTAACATTTCTTTTGTTACAGAACTTCTCCATCGTTTGGTAATGAACATCTTGGCATAACAGGTAGGTTAAATTGTTAGACATTTAAAATTCTCTCTCACTCTGTCTTTTTTCTGTCACCTCTCTTTCTCTCTCTCTTTCTCAAGCACAACCACACACGTATACACCGAAACCGAATCTTATTGGGTTACTTAAAGTCGAAATCAGTTTACTAAAAATTATATTTGAGCCTATAAGTACTCACTTGCTTTGAGGAAGGATAGGTAAATACTAGTGGTTGATATTTGAGTTTATAAAGATTTACTCATTTCGAGCATAGGTAAATATTAGTCATTTAAATGTGAGTTTCTTCTTCTTTTATGTGTCGTGTCCCTTCAGAACGTAGGCGATCATGGCTCTCTCCATTTTCTCCTGTTCCTTGTCGCTCTCAATAAGCTTTGACTTTTTGTTATTTCTCCTAGACATTATTCTGCTATCCACTTCATTAAGCTCATTATGTCACGCGCTGCTTTCCTTGTTTCTCTTTCCCTTTATCCGCCCTGGGAGTATCAGATTTTCCAAGCCTTCCTTTCTCATTACGTATCCCAAAAATTTCAGCTACCTATGCCGGATGTTAAATATGAGTTTCCTTTTTGCTATCAAAGAAATCCTCCTGTCTTGTAATACTCTGCCCAGCTTTTGGAATGCGTCTTTGGCCATTACATTACGTCTTCGGATCTCAGCGTCGCACTTACCGTCCATTGTCAGAACTCTTCTCAGATATTTCAATTTCCGCACCTGCCTGATTTTAGTGACTCCGACCTGCCAATTATCCATTACATGACTTTCCCTATATGTTAAACTAATGTCCAGTTTGTTACTAGGCGAATTGGTATTTTTTTTTAAAAATAAAAATCTATAATGGGAGTGCCAGGATTCCTAGAGCAGCACGCCTCTGGGTCCTATGCAAAACCCGTTTACTGTGTTTAAGCAAGGGAGATAATTGGTTACAGCAGCTTCTTCTTGTTTTATGTACCGTATCCCTTCAGGAAGTAGGCGATCATGGCCCTTCACTTCTCCCTATCATTTGTAGCTCTGATTATGTTTTGTCCTTTTGCTATTTCTCCCAGACCCCTATTCTATCATCCACTTGATTAAGCCCGCCAGGTATGTCATGCATTGTTTTCGCTTGTCGCCCTTTCCCTCTATCCGCCCTGTGAGTATCAGATTCTCCATACCCTCCTTTCTCATTACTTGTCCCGGTAATTTCAGCAGCTTCTTCCTGATATTAAGTATAAGCTTCCGCCTTGTTTTCATCCTCTCCAGAATCTCATTGTTGCTCACATTTTCGGTCTATGGTATCCTCAGTATCCTTCTGTAGAACCATACCTCTGTTACCTCGAGTATCTTCTTCATCTTTGAGGAGACCGTCCAACATTCGCTGCCGTAAAGAAGGGCAGATGTCACGTAGCAGTTCAGTACTCTTTTCTTTGTTGCCAACGAAATCCTCCTGTCTCGTAATACTGTGCCTAACTTTTGGAATGCATCTTTGGCCATCCCAATACGTCTTCGGATCTCAGCATCGCACTTACCGTCCAACCGTTAGAACACTTCCAGAATTAAAATTACGCACCTGCTTGACTTAAGTGTCCTCGGCCTGTAAATCGTATTTCGGACTCATCTTTTTGCTGATAATCATGGATTCTGTCTTCTTGTAGTTTATGCTTAATCCCTTCTTCTCGCTCTCCTTCGCTATATTCTGTAGGAGGTTTTCTACTTTCATTTCTACGAAGCCATAATCTGGTTGGGTCCATGTCTACGAGTGGGGTTGAGTGAAATTATTCAGTATATTGCAGTTTCTAATTTTATGGAAATTCACCTAGCGTTAGGGATTATAAACATATATAAGTACATCTCTCTCTCTCACACACACTTTCTATCCACCCTAAAAAAAACAAAATTTTTTGTCTGTGATACCGGAAATGACATTGATACATTATATTTGACACTCACGGGCGAAAGTGAAAAAAGGGATCAATGTTTGTGTAACGAGTTAGATTCTGACTGAGTGCCTTATTGTAAGGTTCCCGTGACAGATAAAATCGAGTACATTTAGATTTGAAGGTTTAGGTATGAAGCTAAGAGAAAATAAGGAGTTTGGATATTGATTTTCAAGGCCGGATAGCATCTCTCTCCCAGGTGAATAATGAGTCAGTCCCAATTTCACTAATCAATATCTATCAATCAATCTAATTGATCAATATATATATATATATATATATATATATATATATATATATATATTGATCAATTATATATATATTGATTATATATATAACTGATCAATTATATATATATATATATATATATATATATATATATATATATATATATATATATATATTGACATCCACAGACAGACTATTTCGCTGTTTCATAGCTCATCAGTGTGGCTAGACATCCGATTGCTTCAAGCCGGGATCGAAACCCGACTGATTTGACATCAGTCGGAGATTTTTCTCCCCTGCACGGTTGAAAGAAAGGCGAATTTTTACGTACTTGCCCTGTGAATAAACACGCCAATGACTGACAGTGCTCAATTCAGGGAAGACTTTTGTAATATTATTACAAATTAGGACTGATCCTCCAAGAGGATAATATATATATTACTGATTAATATGCCGCTATTTATCGAGCTATTTTACGGATCAACATCTATCTATCTATCTAAATGATCAATATCTATCTATCTATTTATCTATATATATATATATATATATATATATATATATATATATATATATATATATATATATATATATATCTTTCTAAATGATCAATATCTATCTATCTATCTATCTATCTATCTATCTATCTATCTATCTATCTATCTAGCAAGTTGATACTTTTACAAACCAGTGAATATACGCATTCTCTAGGTTTAAAACTATGCCGAAGTAAACATCGACGATAAAACGCAATGACATTTATCACCTCACACATATATTTCTATAAAAAACAAACAAAACAAAAACAAAAAAAAAAACGCACGGCCAGACATCTGAGATGTACGTTTGCAATCAAAGAAAACTAGTCTCGCATGTAGAAGAACCTAAATTTATATTACCTTTTAATTTCAGAAACCGAGTGGATGAGAGGACTGTGTGAAAAAAAGCTTACAGGCATATTCCAGCACCGAACTTCCTGCACAGATTTTGTACTGTGTGTTAATGGGCAAGGTTTTATTAGTCAATGTACCTCGGGTCAGCTCTGGGACACTGAAAAAGGACGATGTTTGGATGCTAATATTGCAAAGTGCGCTTGAAAAAAAAAAACAAAAAAAAAAACACAACAAAAAAACCCAAACAAAACACGATAAAATAACACTATCGATTCCTTTCTCGCATTGTATACTGGCATATTTGCAATCGTGATTTGGAATGTTGGCTTCAAATTCATCTTAAAATCATTCCCATGTTCCTTTTCTGTATTATGACTTGTTTTCTAAAATACGTTTTGAAAATTCCCAAATGTTTACTGAAGATTTAGCGATAAACTTCATTATACTAAATTGTTTTTACCTTTTGGAAAAGTACTAACAATTTGTTAAGAGTTTTATAAATGCTAAAAGCTTTTTATGTATTCATTACTTTCTTGTTATTTCTGCTTGATGTTAAGCTATCAAAAAATGATACCTGATAATTTGTTCTGTAATTTTGGATGCTATGCTTTATATAATAAACAATTTTTGTTCTATAAATTACCTTTATTCTTGATTCTTTTAATGCAAATTAATGAAACAAGTTTTATTTTTTAAGAATATTTGCTGCAATGAAATACATCGAATCTAGAACTGCAATTTTTTTATTTTAAAATTGTAATTTAAAAAAATGTTAAACTTCCATTCTCTAATATTCCATGTGACTGTTTACCTTTTATAATATTGTTGTAACCTAGGGAAGGTTACTGAATAGAATAATCAAACGAAGGTTGGTAATGAACGATAATACTTAGGACACGAACAACACATATAAGATTTGTCAGCGACGCGTAGAGGAAGTATTCAACTGCTAGAAGTGAGTCAAGTGAATTCCACAAAGAATCTCCAACTACAGACCAACATACAGTATTTACTACTGTATTTATGTGAATGGGGACATACTCAATATCTTCCGTCGGCTGCAACAAGTTCATATTGGATAGTGTGCTTGATTGAAATGGTTTTTATATTCATAATTTTCTATAACAATATCGTCTGAAGGAAGAGGAAAAAAACAGAAAAGGGCGAATCTAACAGTAGTACAATATGTACACATATTTTACAATATCTGTTGTAAGCTAGGGAAGGTTACTGAACAGAATAATAAAACGAAGGTTGGTAATGAACGATAATACTTTGGACACGAACAACGCATATATGATTCGCCAGCGCCGCGTAGAAGAAGTAGTCAATTGCTAGAATGAATTCCACAATGAATCTCCAACTGCAGGATATCTACCAAGCGCCCCACGCGGTCAGATGTGGCACAAGGCCAAATTTAATGTGGGGTATCCGAACACGTAGGCTCGGCCAAAAATTCCCCGTAGACCGTATAAAACGGAGTCGGGTAGCTGTTTAACGAGACGAGGTTCTGTCCTTCGACATAGCCTCGCCTGGGGATCCTCTCTGCCCGGAGGCAGAGAGTTTGACTAGCACAGCTGGAGACGAATCTCCTACTGCAGACCAACATACAGTATTTACTACTGTATTTATGCGAATAGGGACATACCCATTATCGTCCGTAGGTATGCTACAAGAAATATATTGGTATATAAATTAAAAAGTGTTTTTTTTTGTGAGATGATAAAAAATGTTTTCTTGCAACTCTGTTCTCTTCAATGCTGTCATAGATAGCGTCTCGGAATCAGAAATCGGATGGTGGAGTTCGAATTCCAGTCGGGTTCGTTATATTCGCTTACGCGCAAATACTCTTGGGTAAAGTACAGACCCATCTCCCCCTCTAGCTATAGGTTAAATAGCAGAATTTGCATCTGTAAAAATCATTGTTTTCTCTAAAAATTATTATATATATATATATATATATATATATATATATATATATATATATATATATATATATATATATCTTAGTGTATCATATATCTTAGTGTATCAAATGTAAACAAATGACGTCATACATTTTGAATTGGACGTAGTCCGACAATTTATTAAAGACATTTTTGATATGTTTAACGTTCTTTTTATAGATACAAGTATTTAAGTAAATGCTCTGTTTATAATAAACAGTATTAAATAACATAAAATGTAAAGGCCGGTAAATGTTATTTAATACTGTTTACATTTGATACACTAAGCGCAGATATGAATAGAAGAGATTCATGGAAGATTTAAGTTTAAAGATAGTAAAAGCGACATTGCTAACCAGACGCTTCTCTGTGGCCGAAAGGTTAAGGTACGTCACGCGAAATGACGGTTCCGTATAGGATACAGGTTCGATTCCTGTCGGAGAACGAAAATTTTCTATGAAAATTTCTCGGACATTCAGGCCGGTAAATGTTATTTAATACTGTTTATTACAAACAGAGCATTTACTTAAATACTTGTATCTATAAAAAGAACGTTAAACATATCAAAAATGTCTTTAATATATATATATATATATATATTATTTTTCAAATTGATCGTAGCATTTCAAATAGCAGGGTTGACATGGTAACGTAATTTTTTTATAAACTTCATTTGTATTTTGAAAATCTCTCTCTATATAAATGGCAATTTCTGTCTGTCTGAATGAAGTTGTCGCCTGAACCCGTGAACAATTATTGATGAAACTTTCCATACATGTCCATACATCCAGTTTGTTACTAGTCGAATTGGTTTATAAAAATCTATAATGGGATCGCCATGATTCCTAGAGCAGCACGCCTCTGGTTCCTACGCGAAACTCCGTTTACCGTGTTTAAGCAAGGGAGATAATTGGTTTCGCAAACTTTTTAGAAAAATTGAGATGCACACGTGTTACAAAATAATATAACTCTTATAAAGCTTAAAATTCCAGAATATATGGATCTTTGTTCGATTTAAAAAAAATAGGAGACAGCGTCTGAATGAAATGCAGGTTATTTTCTAAATAAAATCTTTATTTAGCACATTAATTCAACATAATCTTTCTTTGAATACGATCTCAGTAGTGTGTTAATATTGCAAAAATAATAATTCGTTTACACTGAAAAAAATCGTTTCAAATTTCAACATGTGCATCATTAAATTCACCAGATTTGAATTTATTAAATAGAAAAAAATTGGCTCGATCCATTCGGTTATTTAAACGTAAAATAACATTTAAATTGAGTAATACGCTCAATTTAAATGCCAATAGAAACTTTACGTGAGCTTTTATTTCAACACTACCCTTAAAAAGGCATATTGTGGTTGTGGTTGTTGTCTGTGGAATAACAACCTGTTTGAAGAGCACTTTCGTGCTATATACTGTCTGCGTAAAAAATCTAGCTGTGGAAATAGACATCCTTCTTCAAAATCCAAACGTCCTTAGTCGGCATGAGCCACGTACCCTTTTCCGTTAAGTTTTACTTTTAATTACAGCGGTTTAATTAGTCGATACCAATTCGAATTTCGGTGAAAAGCGAAGCGGAAATCAAAAATTTAATAAAGAATTACGTTTTTAAACCTTTCACTCCTTTCAATTGTTGTAAAAATTAATTTTTCATCGGATTCAATTTTTGCCTTGAGACAATATTGTCCTTTTTAACATATATTATTATTCATAAAAGCAATTAAAAGATTTTCTAATGTCTTTATTTTATTGGGTTTTGTATAGTACATGTCAGAGGTGATTTTCGGTAACTGGTGGTTGGATTTTACATGAAAAGAATCGTTTAACTCGTTCAAAGACTTCTACTTTTAACTAATATAATCAATAAAAATAATTTTGAATTTCTAGAGTTTCTAGTTTTCATAAAAGTGAGTAAAAGAGGTAAAAAAATATTTTTATCAAGATTTTCTAAAAAAGAATATTTAAAATAATTTCAGTGATTTGTGAATAGTTTCTGAAAGTTTCATTAAAATCCGACAATTATTTGATTTATACAAGAGTTTTCAATTTAATATGTCTGGCACAATAAAGAAGACGCTAAATTGACTGCTTTAATTCATGATACTTCCGCTGACGCAAGAGAAACATGATTTTTAATCAAAAGTTAAAATGTTCTAAAAAAGATGGAAAAATGTAATAAAATAATGGAAAGTACTTTGGTCTTTTTTCCATAATTTGTTTTCATCAAGTTCGATGCCGTTTTCATTATGCTATGTTCTTTTTGATCGAACAATTATTTTTGAAATTCAAAAACTAAGCAAGGGCCCAACGCAGCGTCTGCTTTCTCTCAGCAGCTGAAATCCTCAGTAACCCCTTGCGTCTTAGTAGTTTTATCGCCTTGCTTGTACTTTTTTTTAAAGCTTTTCACCCAAGGCAAGGCTGGAAGCCACTAGCACGCAAGGGGTTACAGAGGATTTGGAGCGAGAGCAAATAGGAGTGTTAGAGGAAAGGATGTGGAGAACGATAGAGGATAGATCAAGGCAACTGGAGATGTCGATTGACGTTACACTTGAATAGTTGGAGATCATAGTCATCAGGGAAACAGGAATGAGGAAGGGAGTTCCATAGGCGTGAGGTGCGAGATATGAAGCCATTGGAGTAGAAGAGACGTCTACATTTAACAGTTTCAACAGTGAAAGGGTGGGAACGGGATGCCAGCCTCATAGGACGCTTGAATTCATGGAGCCTGGGAACCAGTGTAAGTCGCTTTATAATTTTGGTATTCATAACTTATTGGTATTTCCTCCCAAAATCCCAGGGGTGGTGGTTGTGTATTCTCTGTGAATGCACAAAAGCCCTTTTCAGTGATACTTGTTAAGTTATTTTAAGTACATTATGTAACTAGTGAGCCAACCCAAATGACTTGACTCACTTTATAGTTCCTCAAAAGAAGGTTAACCAATCAGGAGACGTAAAATATTCAATCCGTCGTGTATAAAGGCGGCCATTTTTGTTTACTCTTTTCGAATGTCCAGTGCCAACCTGTCAGGCGAAAGAACAGAAGGAAGAACTACGCTCTGCTACTTTATCGGGATATCCACTGCTAACCTGAACTACGCTTCCCTACTGTCTTCGAAATATTCACTGCCAACCTCTGGATTCTATACTCAAAGACTACCGTCATCATGAACAACAATACTTATTTTTAATTATTAATTTCGGATAACCGAAGAAAATATATGAGAATGGGAAGTGAAGATAAAATACGCTTTCTCGGGATTTACCGCGTACATCAACTAGAATTTACATCAAGTAGCGTAACTTAACAAAAAATAAACATTCAGATAGATTTCATACGCGTAACTCTTCTCAGTGGGAGTTTATGTTAAGATAGAACAGCTTTGTAGTGCATAATAAATAAATAATTGTACTATTGTTGTGTTTCTCAAACCTGCTACAGTTTGTTTCAGATATTCAGAAGTTTTCATCGTAACCACACCACTTCTTTTTTGAACTTCGGCGTGATGTAATAGCTAGCAAGCTTGTCTCACTAGATCAATTACGACTGAATAGTGAGTTCGATCGTCACTGGGTGCCACATACATTTGGCCCTGTCACACATCAGAGCTACGCTTTGAAAATCGCCATAAGGCAATTTGATGTGGTGTAATGCTTAGCAAGCATGTCTTGCTAGATCAGTTACGACTGAATAGTGAGTTCGATCCTCACTGGGTGCCCCGTAATTTCGGCCTTACGCCTCATTTAAGTTACGCTTTGAAAATCACCATAGGGCACTTCGACGGAGTGTAATAGTTAGCAAGCTTGTCTTATTAGATCAGTTACAGTTAGATAGTGAGATCGATCGTCACTGGGTGCTACATACTTTTGGCCTTGTGCCACAATCAAGTAACGCTTAGAAAACCACCACACTACTTCTTTGTTTTGTTAGATAATTAGGATTACATTACATCCGGGTTTCGTTGACACTGCTTGAGAGTCCTCTCTTTATAATATAAGTATCTGTATGAGTTTCGTTAGTATCAGCCCGGAAGCTTAAGGATTGTTCGGCCACGAAAACACTTTATTACAAAAGAAAACCAAGTCTCTATATAAAAACAGAAAAAATATCCTTGTTTGGATTTTGGAAGTGTCTTTGTTGTAGATAAAGCATTCTAAAAATGATAGCCATATATAAAAACACTCTTTATGAATGATCTTAAAGCTATACGGATCCAAAGGGCGATTATTCCACTTTGGGTAAGATGAAGTCACGAAAGTTAGGCGACGGCCAAAGAGTAACGTGTTAGTTCGTGAAGTGACGACTCCAGTTGCTACTTCAACTACTAAGAAAATAAGCGTCATCATAGCCGTAAGGCGAAACCACGTGGTCCCACCAAAGGACAAAGAGTACACCACCGGCCTGGTTGTTTTCCCTTCGGGAATTATTACAAGTAAAAACCTCTCCTCATACTGTTTGTATTCATATGTGCTATAATTTCTCTGTGTGGAACAAACAGTGGCGCGTATATACATTTTTGTATATAATCTTGCATGCCAGCGGTATATAGAATGACCTTGAACAATGTATATTTCTTATTATTTTCTTTCAGCTATTGCCTGACTTTTCTATAAATATTTTCATGGTAATTGTTCGGATGAGCGCTTCTTTATGGCGGCTAGACACTTTGGATTTAAGCGCAGTACTAGACTGGTGATGAGGTCTCACCAATTTACAGTTGAGCTGGATAGATGCAACCGTAAGTTCTATGCTAGCAGTTTCTTTTCTCGTAATTCTAGCTTGTGGAACTCCCTTCTAAATTCATGCTTTTCAGCCAATTTTGATCTTTCAAATTTTAAATGCAATGTCAATCGCTAACTACCATCCTCCCGATTAGTCTTTTTTGTCCTCGTTCCTTAACGATGTTTGTGTTTCTAACTCTTCCATATCCAGTAACCCCATGTGTTTCAGTGGCTTTACTGTCTTGTTTGGCGCGAAATCGATAATAAAAATTGTATGTATCTATGTATTTTCTCGAGATACAGTCAAACGATACATAATACCCCGATGAATTTACATATATATTGTATGTTGAACCCCTGCTGAGTGCAGTAGCAAATTTCATTAAAATTATACAGGTGGTTCTTGAACTAGGGCCGTTTTATTTCTGTTTATACGGCATTTTTAAAGGAAATTCAGTATTTGTTTTCAATACACATTCTTATATCAATCCGTGTATATAAACAAACACCTGCATATTATATTCCAACTATTATGTGTGGGAAAACTAAACATTCATAATACATTATAACAATATTATTAAATAAATTTAAATATGCATACTACACTAGAACTTTTTTATAGAGAAAAATCTCGGATAATTGGAAACTGTTTGATTGGTGGAGAGGCTTGTAGCGGTATTGACGGCCTAAATCAACCCGTACATTTTTTTTTAACTTTACGAATGTGTAAGCAAACGCAAAAGCAACAAGCGAAACAACACAGAACGGTTTAATAACCAACAAAGAATATTATTTACATTATTTACATTATTCAGACTATTGTCCTCATCTTTGTCGCCATATTTATTACAATGTTTCGGCCGTTGTACGCTCCGGCCTTCTTCAGGTGGTTGGAATGTCCTCAAGGACACATGGCACAGTGGATAAAGGCGTTAGTTAGATCCAGCGACAGGATCCAAAGAGTGTGAGTTCAATACCCGGCTAAGGCAGTGGAGAACTTTCAGAGGGAAATTAACAGGAGATAACTGAAAAATGCCATCCATTAAACATGGCACGTGGAACTAGAACAGTCTACCCCAATGAGCGAAATAAAGGGTTCAGTTCGACATTCCAACCACCTGAAGAAGGCCGGAGCGTACAACGGCCGAAACGTTGTAATAAATATGGCGACAAAGATGAGGACAATAGTCCGAATAATGTAAATAATGTACATAATACCACATCTCAGAAATATAGACAGATGAAGAATATTATATTTATATCTGTAATGATGTACATGCAGGGTAACTTCCCTTTGAATGGAAATAAAGTTTTTACTAATGAAATATTTTCATCCGAGCTCATAAAAGTTGAATGAATTTGCTGCTCAAAATGTTTAATGTGAGAATGTATTTGACAAAGAGAACTTTGAATATTTACTTGATGTTTTGGAAAGTTTGTTTGGTACGAAATAAAATTTATTTTTTTGTACTTCTGAAAATAATTAATATAAAGAGCAAATTTTGTTAAATAGGACTGAGTGAGAATATTTCTTGAATTATGTCCTGAGTAGCTGAAAATCTGTTTGGTAAACTTGTAGCTTCAGGAAAAATCTTTTTCTTTAAAATAATTTCTTGGTGGTGAAGAATTGGAAAATACTGTAATATTCAAGTTAATTTTCTTTTGCATGGCAAAGCTGTGTCTGGTTTACTTTTCTTTTGTCTCACTGTCAAAGAGTTGAAAGTTCGCATATGTATTGATTAGTTGAAAGTTTGTATATGTTTGCAATTAAACTTCGTACGTACGTGTATGTATGCGTGTGTGAATATGTTTTCATAGCGGCCGCCCGAACTGGGATCGGAACTCGATCTTTTTACGGCTACATTTTCGTATCACAAAGAGTAGTAGAGTAGAGGAGTGTAGAAACGAACTTGTGTCTGATATTTATAATCAACGTAATCACGTGGTTGGCTCCTGGAAGAATTTTTAATTTTGAGCGGGAAAATTTGATTTGGCCACGCGCTGGAGAAAGGAGAAGTACGTGGGTAGATTGAAACACCCACTTGTGTGTTTATTGATCAATCAGAAGTTGAGGTTTTCTGAAAATATGTATGAAACTGAATAAGCTCTGTAATCCGCTTTCTGCACAGATTTTGCACAAAAATCAACATTGATAAAGAAAGTGGTAGCAGGATGCTAAAGGCTATATATGTTACTTGACGGTAAGTAAATAAGTTAGGTACTGCCACAAGCTTTCTAAAATAAACCCGAAAAATATATTCTAAATATGTTAAATGCCTTATTTGATCTTAAATTTCGGTTTTATTTAAAAAAATTCTTTTTATTGGTAAAAAATCCTACGAAAATAATAGTTTAAACAAGCGTTTCAAGTAACATTTAAAGGCACACAACAAAAACAGGCGACACCAGTCGAGTTAAAAAAAAAACAACAACAAAAAAACAGAGGATAAATTTATTAACACACAAAAACTGAAAGAATTACACAAATTGAGTGCTTTGTTTGCCAAATGATTTCCAATAACATGTATGTAGAAGTAATCACTACAAATAAAATATGCCTCTTTTACAATAAAAATTTCAATAGTTCATAAGGTCCTCAGAAAAGGTAAACAACAAAAATAAACGGAGAAAGAGGAAACATACCTCTCTGAATAATTTCCAAAGAATAGGTACAATGTTCAAAGAAAAGTTCGTGGTAGCAGCGAAAAACAGAACAATCACACCAGCCGAAGAATTTTCCTTGAATTCGGAGCAATTTTAATGTTCCTTTCAATTCTCGTTTGGTGGTCGTCAAATCTCTTCTGTGTTGTTTTTTCCTTGACTGGGCCGACCTGGGTTCATGCAGCAGCTTGTTCGTCGACTCCTTGAATTCAATTCTGCTTTTATTCACCAAGATAGGTTCCAGATTTGCTTCTCGGAATTTAGTGTGAAACATTTTGATTGGTTCCAAATGAAAACCAAGCGCAGCTATTTTTCAACAAATCGAAATGTACCAAATTATTTTTGAAATTCAAAAGTTTAAGCAAGAGCCCGACACAGAGTCTGTTTTCTCTCAGAAAAGCAGACGATACACGCTCTAGCAGCTTACATTTCATATAATTTTAAAGGTAATTATCTAAAGCTATCCGAATTAAAAGAAAAATAATTTCCGTATATAAATTTTTTAGTAATTTTTAAAGAATTGGTACTTTTTTCGTCATTCATCGAGTCGCCATTGTATACGAAAAAATGTAAATAACAAATTAAAAATTTTCTTTAATATCTACTATTTGTCCCACGGATGTGTTTCGAAGTCTGTTAGTAAATTTAAGGATTAATTAACTGGATTTTCTAATAGTAATGCTTACCTTTTACTTAAAACAAAATAAAAATAACATTTTATTTACGTACGCTAGCATGTCAGTTCATTGTAGAAATACAATCATTCCCGCGGTATTTTTTTTTCGAAACAACGCGGGAAAAAGTAGAAATAAAACCTAAAGTACGGAAGACTAGCAGTGCGATAATCAAGAATTTGTTATTTATGTTTAAAACTAAATTTTCTTATGTAAGCAACAGTTTAAGAATATATATTTTTTATTCTATGCGCTTTTATTAAACTTAATATAATGAATAATTTTATTTTTTTATACTGAATGAACGGGTGATATGAAATTAGATTAATATCGTAATACTCTCCCGATACTGAATAGTTGTCAGTCAACGTAAATCTATACCAAAAATAATTTAATATTTGCTAAAAGGGAAAAAGAATTATTCTAAAAAAGGTTCACAGCCGAAAATGACATTAAATTTTATATTTTTTAAAATTTCAAGTATTTTTTATTTAGTAAAATAAACTCTTGTGAAGAACAACAACGGGATTAATTTCAAAACTGCGCTGAAAAATTATAAGTAATTTAAAAAAATAAACATATCAATTTTAAATTTATTTTGGTGATTATAGGCAGCCATATTCTTAATAAGAAGTTATTTTACTTATCATTTTTCTTCTTTTATGTGCCGCGTCCCTTAAGGACGTAGGTGATCATGGCTCTCCATTTCTTCCTGGCCTTGTAGCTCTCAAGATGATTTGACTTTTTGTTATATCTCTCAGACCTTGTTCTGCCATCCACTTGCTTAAACCCATTAAGTATGTCACGCATTGCTTTTCTTTGTCCCTCTTTCACTTTTCAAGCCCTCCTATCTCATTACGTGTCCCAGAAATTTCGGCTTCCTCTTCCTAATGTTAAGTACGAGATTTCTTTTCGTTTGTATCCCACCCCAAAACCTCATCGTTGCTCACATGTCTAGTCCATGTTATCCTTAGAATCCTTCTGTAGGAACATACCTCCATTGCCTTGAGTCTCTGCTTCATCTTTGAGGAGACCGTCTAACATTCGCTGCCGTAAAGGAGTACAGATATCACGCAGCAGTTCAGTACTTTTTTCTTTGTTACCAACGAAATCCTCCTGTTTCGTAATACTCTGCCTAACTTTTGGAATGCGTCTTTTGTCATCCCAATACGTCTTCGGATCTCAGCGTCGTACTTACCATCATCTGTCAGACAACTTCCCAGATTCTCAATTCAGTTAGAAAATTTATTCGTGTCACGTCCCTTCATGGGATAGACGAACATGATTCTCCACAGACTTCTTTTCTTTATTATCTGTAAATTGCAATGAATATATAGTGGAGTGGCTCCCCGTTGCTTTCTTCGATGGTACAATCTGCCTCTTTTTTGATGCTACAATCTGTCCCTTTCTTTGATACTACAATCTGCCCTTTTCTTTGATGCTACAGTCTGTCCCTTTCTTTGATGCTACAATATGTCCCTTTCCTTGATACTATAATCTGTCCCTTTCCTTGATACTACAATCTGCCTCTTTCTTTGATGCTACAATCTGTCCCTTTTCTTTGATGCTACAATCTGTCCCTTTCCTTGATACTACAATCTGCCTCTTTCTTTGATGGTATAATCTGCCCTTTTCTTTGATGCTACAATCTGTCCCTTTCTTTGATGCTACAATCTGTCCCTTTCTTTGATGGTACAATCTGTCCCTTTATTTGATACTGCAATCTGTCCCTTTCTTTGATGCTACAATCTGTCCCTTGACGTGTGTTCTGCCGGAGAGCGCAAAATTTTCTTTTATACGATTTATCTAATTTTCATTCCGGTAGACGAAAATAAATAAATCTATTGTTTAATAAACAAACGGAGCGTCTACTCAAAAGCAAGTATCTTCTAAATGTGGCAAGTCTGTAATATATTATTCAATAATTTGGTATGAAAACTTTACTCTTCTGATAGAAATAGTCTGGATATTCATTTAACTTAAATCAGTTATAGAGTCTGGAATAATTAGGCTGCGAATGAAGATAACATTCATTAAAATATCTTTACAAAATGAATATTTCCATCTCGGAAGAATCAATAAAATAATGTATAAAGATTTAAGTATTTAAAATAATTAAATTACTCAAGGGTTCAATATTAATCATTATTAGAAAAATAAACAAAACAGGCGGGAAATACAAAGTAAAAAAAAAAAACAAAACATCCAAGGGAAATAAATCTGAGGTTAATGATTTAGAGTTAGTTCCATTAGAATAGTTACGTCAAGATGAAATTGGAAATTATAATATTGCTTTGTCATGAGAAATAATATTTTATAAGCTAAAAATATTTTGCAAAGTATTTTATAAATTTGGGACTAAGTTTTTAATTGTTGTTCTTTAGCAAGAGTCCGTAAATAATCTATTATTTCATATACAAACTAATATCAACAGTAATTTAATCAGCAGGGGAAATAATTCTCATTATTTACCAAACAGTTACGTCCCTTGAAAATTGTCTAATTGTTATATTTGTCGTTAATTCTCACATCATAGTAGCAGAAATAAAAACATACTTTAAAGTAAATAATACATACACAGAGATAACTGTAAGGCTATGTTAAATTGTAAATTAATATCATACAATTTATCGTTTTTTTTTATAGGTGTGTATTTTTGGTTACAAGTGCTTCATGGTTGCATGTGATAAAAGGGAGAAATAACTCTGTATTATTATATGCTATGTCACAGAGAGCGAAATTGGGACGTGTTAACTGTCCCAAGGTTGATAGCGAAATGACTGAATTCAACGTCTTTCGGTGGGGGTGTCTGTTTTCCGGCAGGAACAGTTTCTGTTGCATCCTGGGAGAATTTTATTATTTTTATTTAATTTATTTTATACAAACTTTTATGTTACTGTTTTATTTTATTTTATTTCTAATTTTCATTATTATTATTATTATTATTATTATTATTATTATTATTATTATTATTATTATTATTATTATTATTATATATTTGAAGTATATTTATTTATAATAATAATGTCCTTACACATTTTTGTCTTTATTAATACGAAACTCGTATTTTAGACATATTTGAAGCTGATTCATTTATTTTGCGTATTGGACTTGTGAACGGTATGAATATATTTCTCCCTTCAAATTATGTGCGAAATACTAGGGCAGACGATATTGCCTTGTTTTGTTACGCCATTCAGTTCAGGGGTATGAAAACTCTGAATTTAAAACCCTCGAGTAGGCTTTCCTAAGAACAGCCATGGCAATTTGCGGATATTAAAGATAGTGAAGCGTCGGAGAGCAGTGAACATATATATCCCGAAAAAAAGTAAAAAATATTGGATAAAGTACAAATAATAGATTGAAAATGCAAATAATTGAAATATGTTTTGGTGATTCGGCGCTAAATCTGATTGATTATTCATAATAAATAATTATTTAACTAATATTCATATATGGAAAAAAACAAAACAAACAAAAAAAAAAAACAGGGAAGGTGCCAGTTTAAACTATATTTCCCATAAATTTAAACTGTTATCAGTGGCAGATTTACCTATACGCTAAATAAAGTTTCAGAAATATTATTTTGGGAATATTTTTTAATAAAGATAGTTAAATTGTGATGAAAGACGACTAAAAAGCGCTAATCAGCTATTTTAGCAAAAAAGATTATTTCCAGTTAATTGAAATTAATTTTTGAAATAGAGCAAATTATTTTGATTATTGGAAATATTACATTTGATCTATTAGCTTGAAGTTAAAAGTAAAATAAAAGCTTCAAGAAAGATTTTTCATTTAAAAAAAAAATCATTTTAAACTTTAAGTATAGCTTTCATCGTGGTGGTCTCTACTTGAAGAGTATACATGAAAAAGTTAATTTCAATGCCTTTTTCGTGCATCGGCCACTGACAGAAGCAGCAAGTACCTATGATGAAGCAGATGCCCTAATACAAACACAAGAAAATCAGCCAACTACTAGCATTCAACCAGAAGAAACCCTTACTGAGACAGAAACAGCGTAGCAGGTATTAGAACAGTAAACTGATTATGAGGAAGCAGCCTTTATGGCAACTCAAAATGAAAATATTGAACTAATTCAGGTGTCATTTATCGGACAGGAATAGGCTAATGCGGAAAATCAGAATTTCCAGCTCACACATGGTCAGGTAGACAAAGTTCAAGGTATTCCAGACTCAGATATAGATGATGCCAAACATAGATCTACTGTGGTTTGTGGAGAGAAGGATTACATGAGGAAATATCCTATTGAGCAGGAATAGAGCCCTCTCAAGTTCAACATCCCTGTGAACCATTTTCATATTCCAAGCGAGTGAACAAAAAACAGTCCAGGTTTTGTACAAAAGCTCTTTTTTATTCAACAAAAGCCAATGCAGAAACATACGGCCGAGAGTGACTTGTGTATTTTCTCTCAAAAGGCCGGGGTTATTGCTTTGTTTGTGAACTCTTTCCAAATCTTGCATCTCCTGTCACAACTTTAGCTTCTGAAGGGTTTGATGATTGGAAAAACTCTTATCTTATCCAAACTCATGAAAACTCAGAGAAGCACAGGCGGATAAACGTTAATTTGAGAACTCGAAGAACAAATAAAAGTAGAACAGGAATATTGGCGGCATGTCATGGAGCGAATTATAACTGTGATATGCATTCTTGCAGAACGAAGCTTACCATTCAGAGGAGATAGTTGCATCTCCAAATAACGGCACTTATTTTGGTCTTTTAGAGCTAGTAGCAAAATTTGACCAATTTTTACTGGCTCATATCAGATGCTATGAAAATTCCGGGTGAGTGTTATAGGAACTTACCCATAACGATTATGGACTCTTCCTTACTCTATAAATACTGCACCTGAGAGGAACCCGGACGAGTCTTTGCCGCAGGGCAAAGTTTCGTCCGGGGAGGTAGACAGACTCTGAACCCATTTATACGGGTTCTAATGGGCATATTTTTGGCCGAGCCTACGGGCTCGGAGAACCCACATTAAACCGGCCTTGTGCCACATACGACCCATTTGGGGTGGGGTGGGGGTTGTTAAATATCGGAATGAGTTGAAACGCAGTCTCTGACTGTGCGCGACTCCTGTCGAACTCTCTGCTTTGGCAGAGAGGAACCCGGACGAGGCTTTGCCGAAGGGCAAAGTTTCGTCTGGGGTGGTAGACAAGCCCTGAACTCGTTTATACGTGTTCTTAAGGGAGTATTTTTGGCCGAGCTTACGGGCTCGGAGAAACCCACGTTAAACTCGGTCTTGTGCCACATACTTTCCTCGTGGGGGGACTGTTAAATATCGGAATGAGTTGAGACCTAACGAGTCAAGACATATTAGTTCACTCTAAACCAGACTGACAGTTAATACTAACACCTTCAACTTCTTGTATTATATTTCTGTTGTAAGATATCTTTGTTATTTTCTACTCTTGTGTTTGTGTTGTTCTTCCTTGTTTCTACCTCGGACCATAACCGTGGTGCTAGAATCTTTATTAGTTGTCAAAAAGTGTATGTGGGGAAATTATTTAACTCAAGGCAATTAAGGTTTTGGTTTGGTTTTAAATATTATTTCTGAAGATATTAAAATAAGTTTTTCTAAAATCACGTAACCCCAACAAAAAGCTGCAAAGAGACGACACTTCTACGGGAGATAACTCTCTCCTTAAACTATATGAGTTATTGTTCTTATTTTAGATCGACATCACCTAACATCATCACCACCACTGTTAATATTCGATATTACCATAATTCATAATTGTAAAATAAATGAAAATATTATTTCACCAGAGACGATCCAGAGATATTATATTTTCATTGATTAAAAAAAAAAAAAAAATTGCTAAAGTTTACTTCTTCAATTAAAAGTATTTTAACCTATATTTCCCTAGCGTCAGTTTAAACTGACACATTTGTTTTTATTTTGTGATTATTTTGCTTAAAGTTTCTATTTAATAAAAAATGGATCTTTTCTGTTAATTCAACCTAAATTATTATTTCAGCCAAAAATAAAAATAAAAATAATTCATATTTGCTAAAATTCACATCAAATTCTCCCAGAGCGAGGCCCTTCCATTGCACTACGTTTGAGTTGACACTTGCGATCACCCCAAATTTGGGAGACTCCGGTCCGCTATTTCGAAGTGTGGGTTCTACATTCGCGCCCACCCTAATAAACAAACACAAAACAGGTATTTTTCTTCTTTTTTTTTAATTGAATAAATTCCTTGTAAGTACCTTGAATATTCTCCGCACTTACAAAACTGTGAATAACTTAATGATTTTTGGTAATTATTTATTCTGAGGCTTGAAGTATTGTGAGGCAAGCTCAACAAATTTTGATTTAAAATTTATAATTTCAAAAGTGTGCCAAAAATTTATCAAGAAGACAAACATTGATTTAATATTTATAATTTATTTATAATTTCTTGGAGTGAATAAATATTTGCGATAAGTATCGGGAAATTAACAGAAAAGATGGAAATTTTTTCATATATATTTAATATGTTATTCTTAAAAATATTTACTGATTATTATTGATCGAAGATGTAGCATTCCAAAAAAAGGGAAATTTTGGTGATGGCATAAAATTTACATGGAACAATAATATAAGAGCGACGTCATACTGTGTTGGGTATTCCCGTTGCCATGGTACCATCTTTGGGCGTTCCTGTTCCGCCACTTCCTTGCCTGTAAGCAACTGATTAGGTCCATATGTTGATGAATCACAGAAAACGAATTCTTACATGCAGGCTATGTAAGAATATAAATTAACGTATTTCGGGGGCACGCTGCGGATGCAAAATTAAGTACCATTTTGATATTTGTTTGTTTATTTATCTTATAATGATGTTCACCCTGTTACAAGACTTAAGAGCCACTCGAGGTAGTGAGTTACAAAGTAGGAATCACAGTTTATGGGACATTATGAAAGTATAAAACAAATTATAGTAAATGTACCAGCAATACATTTTTTATAAAAGAATACTCTTACCAACAATACATTTTTTTTTGTAAAAGAAATTACTATTTCTCCCAAGAAAATTACATTTCGGCATTAAATGACACATAAGGTTTGATATGTCGTAAAACCAACCAAACAAAACAGGGGGATAAATGGAAAAGATAACGGTTAACCCTAGACAGGAACAGGTTAAGATCGTAGTGGTCGGTTAGGAATCTATAACAGGGTAGATATTAATGACAACAATAACAATTAATGACAACAATAACAACAATAAAAACATGAGACACGCGTTGACATGAATAACAAGAATTTGTATTTTCTTTTTTTGTGATGTAAGTTACAGAATATTGGTATGGCGTGTGTAAAAATATTCTCAGTGTCTCTTTTGTTTAAAAGTTAGTGCTTAATTGGTTTGGTTCCGAGAATTTCCTTTGTGAGGATGGCGTTTGAAATCGTTTGTTTTCGATCTTCCAGGGTCGACGGGTATTTCTGTACAGCTACTGCTACTTGTCTATTCATCTACTGACTACTGCTACTGGTACCCTAGTCTACACTACTGTTCTCTACTCTACTGACTTTCTTGTGGTGGAAGGGTCGTTTTTATAATTATGAGTGTTTGGATGAAGAAATATCTTTTTTCTCATCACTGATGACAAGGCTATTTTCAGAATGATGAAATATCATCATAATTCTGGATCATAACACATCCTCTTGGTAGTCGGTTCCACAAAACAGTGGTTTGTGGGAAGAAGCTGCTCGAATGGAACATACATCTCACCAATGCAATGCGAAGGTGGTTCACTACAATGTGTGGGCATGGTGGGTCTTAGCCATGAAAATTTGAACTGCTGAAACTAAGGAATGTAGTTTGTCTGAACACTTTCCATAGAAATAGCGATAAAACAGCGAGAGACTTACAACGTTTCGACTATGGGATCGAGGTTGTATGGTGGAAAACAATTCATTACAAATTCATCATCAACATACAGTAGAAGAATGTTGCTCATTCATAATTTGTATAATTAACTGGAAAAATAAATTTGTATTATATATATATATATATATATATATATATATATATATATATATATAATTCCTAGTGTCAAGAAATCTGTTCTCATCCATAATGGGGACCAGTGGATTAAAAACACTAATGACAATTTTGACATCACCATAGGATCTCTGGACCTTGTCAGTCTATTTATACTGTACAATCTAACTGCGCACCGTGAATTAGACATTAAGGACATCGGGCTATACAGAGATGACGGGCTCATGGTAGTGAGGAGCTACACAAATTTTAAAACGGATAAAATTAGAAAGATAATTTATAGTGAATTCGGAAAACTAAATCTAAAAACTATAGTAAACACTAAATTAAAAAGGATAAACTTCCTCGGCGTAACTCTAGACTTAATAAACAACAATTACACACCCTACAGAAAACCTAACACTAACCCCTTGTATGTACACCCTAAGTCAAACCACCCTCCATCTATAATTAGGCATATACCCACATCAATAGAGAAATGAATAAGCATGAACTTCGCAAATAATGAAATATTCCGACAACATAGTAATTTTTAAGACACAGCCCGGAAAAATAGCGGATACAAAAGCGCTGACATAAGCTATAGAAACAATAGTACCAATAGTAAGAAAAACAGGAAAGAAAGATCATATGCTATACCCCTCCGTTTAACCAAATGGTCAGTACTAAGCTCGGGCATAAGTTCCTAGCTTTAATTTAAAAACACTTTCCCACTAATAGCAAACTTAGCGAGATCTTTAATAAAAACACCTTAAAATTAAGTTACAGCTGCACTGAAAATCTAGAAAGAACCATAAAAAAACATAATAATAAAATCCTGGAAAAACACGCCTGCCAAAACAGTATCAATAAAACTCCTAAACTGCAATTAGACAAAAAAATGAAAAATTATGTGATTGTAGAAACCCTAAAGACTGCCCGTTAGAAAATAAATGCCTCACAAAATCCGTGGTATACCAATGCACTATCTCATCCATTGAGAGTCCTAACACTGATAGGATATACATTGGGTCAACGAAGAATAAATTTAAAATCAGATGGAGACAACACAAGAGCTCCTTCAACAAAATTCAAAATAGAAATCAGACATCTCTATCCCAATATTTCTGACATGTAAATGAAACGAATAAAACACCAAAAGTAAAATGGAAAAAAATAAATAGAATAAGAACTTGTAAAACCTGGGATGACCCATGCCCTTTATGCCTACATGAAAAACTACACATCATTAAGTTTCTAAATAATGAAAAGTTATTAAACCATAGGCAGGAGTTAACAGTTTTTTGCCGACATCAACAAATTTTCGCATTAAATAATTAACATAAAAAATAGATAAACAAATAAATTCCATAGTTTAATAAAAGTCTTAAAACTTAGCCCAATCATTAAATAGAAAAACCCTTTGTGAAGTCGTAAAAAAAAAAAAATTGTAGTCCAGTCCATCGCGTTTGTATAAGAAATAGCCATTTGAATAAACAAATAAATAAAGAGATTAATAGATAGATAATAATAAAACAGAATCTTCTCGAAACTTAACGACCTGCCGGGGCGCCATAAAATATCTATCGCTTTAAACTAACTAGGCGGTACCGCCACCATCAGATTTGAAATAGAGAACCCACCATAACCTGACATAAACTGGTGACTGGTCTGTAGATAAGAAATTAACTCCTCGACCACCTAACCAAAATGGCCGCCCCAGCCGTTTCCATAGTAATTAATGTTGCAAGATACCATACTTATAAACACGCGCAAAGCACAAGATAGCTTATTCCTAAATTTTCGCTTGATGATGAAACGGGACCCGACACCTTAATTTAACTTAATTTCAATAATTATATTGAGGGTTTCGGCTCTCGTCTTTGAAACTTAAGAACTCTTATGTAGAGAAGGAATCATATTTTTAATATATATATATATATATATATGGCGATAAAGGTATTCAGCTTAATATTACTAGACATATTAAAACGCGCGAAGCAACCGGTTTCGCTCCCTCTCTTCAGGCTTGCAACGGGAGATTTTAATTTAAAAAACAGAAAATGTACACTAAAAAGAATTGTGTAGGGGAAAAAAAATGAGCAAAAGGAGCTAGAGGCAAATGACAGCGAGCCCCAACAAACACTCACGTTGTTTACACAAGGAAGGTTTGCGGGACCCGATGTAAAGTGCCTCCAGCACCTTCAGGTGAAATAAAGAGTGTGACCGGGACAATACGGTGAACCGGTCGACACTAAAATTCACTGCACACGATCTGCTATTTAATAAGTGCTCACAAATGGCGGACCCGTAGGTGTTTGGGACGAGTCCATTCAGCGGCAAAGTGTGGTTCCTGATTTTGGTAGGAACGTGCTCCTTAATTCTCATGTCCAAGCGTTGTGTTGTCCTTCCTATGTAGTTAGCCCCGCAACTACAATTATATTCGTAAATTATAGAGTTAATTTGATGAGGAGGGAGGGCGTCTTTACACACTGGACGAACCATGGGCAGGGGTTTGAAAAACAATCCGTACCTCGGCAGAGAAAAAACAGCGACGAACCTTAGATGAAATTTGTCTGACCATACTTTCACATTTGGTTCCAACCCAAGACAATCTTCGATAAACAGGGCACTTTTTAAAGATACAGTGTTTGGCACTTCTGAACTCCTCAATTTTGTCCCGGATAACCGAATGAACAGTATTAGGTGGATAACCTATACCACATGGGGTATCCTTGACAAAATTGATCTCATCGTCCAAGAAGGGCTCTGAACAGATTTTTAGTGCCCTATGTACGAGGGTTCTAATTAAGTTTATCTTACGTTTGGAGGGGCAAAAGGAGTCCCAACGCGTATACATTCCCGCAAAAGTTGGTTTCCTATAAATAGAAGTAAGAAAACTTGTTGCTGTACGATGTACTAATACATCCAAGAAGGCCAATTGATAATTGGATTCCTTCTCAACAGTGAACCTTAGCGCTGGATGGATACCATTTAGAAACGAAAGAAACTGATCGGCCTCAACTTCATTGTTAAATAAACAGAAAGTGTCGTCAACATACCGACGAACATGAACATGAAGATAAATTTTGTATAAGGTCCATAAAATTGGTCTCAATGGTATGCCCTCCTTGTGGATTCGGCCTCGGTTGTATGAGCTCCCCCAAATCCACAAGGAGGGCATACCATTGAGACCAATTTTATCAATGGTTGGTTCAGCCCAACACAGGGTAGCCCAATGGCTTTCAACGCTTTTGGATCCTGTGCTGAAAGGTTTTAGTGGATTTTGCATAAAGGATTCATTTTCCTTTGTGGACCTTATACAAAATTTATCTTCTTCGGGCAAGTTCATGTGTTCTTTTGACATCTGTTCTCTGTACACTTGTGTTCCTTTGATGGAAACTGTCGATATTTGCCGTGATATGCTTTATCGCAGTACTTTGTCTCCACCAAGTATTCCGAGAGGCAACTTTTGTTGAGTTGATGAAATTTGCCACGTCTTTTGTCGAATTTAGTTTTAATAACACCATGTTTCGACAAGTTGACGGGGTCGCTATGGTTTCCCCTTTGGGTCCAGCTCTGGCCAACATATTTGTGAGCTTTCACGAACAAAAGATGCGGAATAATGTACTCCGTCCTCAACTATATCGTCGGTATGTTGACGACACTTTCTGTTTATTTAACAATGAAGTTGAGGCCGATCAGTTTCTTTCGTTTCTAAATGGTATCCATCCAGCGCTAAGGTTCACCGTTGAGAAGGAATCGAATTATCAATTGGCCTTCTTGGATGTATTAGTACATCGTACAGCAACAAGTTTTCTTACTTCTATTTATAGGAAACCAACTTTTGCGGGAATGTATACGCGTTGGGACTCCTTTTGCCCCTCCAAACGTAAGATAAACTTAATTAGAACCCTCGTACATAGGGCACTAAAAATCTGTTCAGAGCCCTTCTTGGACGATGAGATCAATTTTGTCAATGATACCCCATGTGGTATAGGTTATCCACCTAATACCTTTATCGCCATAATAAAATTGTGTACCTATAAAAATATCTTCAAATATATATATATATATATATATATATATATATATATATATATATATATATATATATATATATAAAGTTTCGGTAGAAAGAGTTAACAAGTCCATTAAACATACCATCGGACACTCACAATGAATAAATACCACGGACGTCATCAAATGTTCAATGGTATACAAAACCGGTTGCTTCGCGCGTTTTAATATGTCTAGTAATATTAAGCTGAATACCTTTATCGCCATAATAAAATTGTGTACCTATAAAAATATCTTCAAATATATATATATATATATATATATATATATATATATATATATATATATATATATATATATATATCTAAAGTTTCGGTAGAAAGAGTTAACAAGTCCATTAAACATACCATCGGACTCTCACAATGAATAAATACCACGGACGTCATCAAATGTTCAATGGTATACAAAATAAAGATAAATGTACGTTCATACAATTGATATCATTGGCTATCATCCTTCCATCTCGATGTTTACTTTGGCCTTGGTATTTGCACAACAATATTCAAAACTTTCTGACGTGGAGCTGGATATTATCTTAAAATGTAGGAGTTCTGTCCTAATATATAATGATCAATGAACTAAAAAGAAATCTTCAAACGACGACTTTGACATCTCCATGGGTTCATTAGACTTCGCTGAAGCTTCCAATCTGGTGGGATTATTCATTCTGTATAATTTAAGTGCCCATGATTGTGTTGATACCGATAGTATAGGACTATATAGAGATGATGGCCTGTTAATTATCGAGGACTCTATTAAAATTAAGGTAGATCGTATTAGGAAGATGATACATAGAGAGCTAAAAGATTTAGGCCTTACAACGAAGTTAACAACCATTATAAGACAAATAGATTTTCTTGATGTAATCTTGGACTTTGTGAATAGTTCTTATCAACCTTATGTGAGACAAACTGTAATACTGAAGATGAACATCCCAATTCTAATCACACAACGTCAGTTATTAAGCATGTATCCTCTTCCACTGACTTTAGAATCAGTGCTAACTCTTCTAATGAAGAGGTTTTCAATAGGCATAGAGAACTTTATAACTGAACCCTGAAAAGCAGTCGTTATAGAGGGCCCAATATTAAATATAGAAATCCCATAATAAAAAGCGAAGATCCAGGAAGAACATCTGGTTCGCCACCCCTTTTTAACCTCATGGTTAAAACTAAGTTAGGACTTAAATTCTTAAATCTTGTTAATAAGCACTTCCCTAAAACGAATAGGCTTAGTAAAATCTTCAATAAAAATGCTCTTAAACTTAGTTACAGTTGTGCGGATAACCTCGGAAAAATAATTAAAAAGCTTAATAGTAAGGTATTTAACAGATATAAAATCTCAAAGGGCATGACGAAACGTAGTGATGCATTAAATAATACTAAATATCATAACACAAATCCTATTGGATGTAACTGTAGGAATCCCAATGTTTGTCTGTTACAAAACAATTGCCAAACTAGTTTCCTGTTTTATTTTAGTAGTATTTCTTCACTTGAAAACCCGAATATTAAAAAGTTCTACATTGGTAGTACTAAAAATCCATTTAAACGCCATTAGTACTAGCATGTTTTTCTTTCAAAAATAGATCTCATAAACATGCTACATCGCTGTCCAAATAATATTCGAGTTTAAAGGAGATAAACAAAACTCCCACTGTTAAATGGAAGTTAATTGGAAGAGCTCGTACCTGTAATTCTGTATATTCCCCCTGTTATCTTTGCCTCAATGAAAAGCTAGAAATCATTAAATTTAAGAACACGATAAACCTTTTAAATCAAAGGAAAGAGTTCACTGTTAACTGCAGGCGTAAATTACCTTTTAATTTGCTTTCTAGCTAGATAGAATATTGTATATAAAGAGGAAATAGTATTGTAAGTCTGTAAAAATTTTTTCCTTAAGTTTCCGATTATTATCTAACTTTATTTGTTAAGAATTAGCTATAAAGTGTATTATTTAGTTAATATTTAAATAGTTGTAACTATTATTGAATTTTGACGGGTAGTTTGCGTTGCCTCTGTAGTTAAGTTGGAAGATTGAATCTTAATGAATCTATTCATATATTCAATCACATTTATGTGTTTGTCTATTATGACGTGATATCTCTGTCTAGTCACAAATAAACCTTCCTCCCTTGAACACTAAAATTATCATCACGATCCTGTCAATGTAACTGACTCTGTAGTCATATATTTTACCTCTGACTATCGTTCAGATTCGTACGAAAAATTTAACCTATTTTTAAGAACAATACATAAACGTTTTAACATATTTTCTTCGTTTTTCTTTGAATAATTTTGTTAGTTTCTGAATATGATGCGTGGTTACATTTAGAGTTTAATATGCGTAACTTTTATTTTTTTAATTACAAAGTGTTGGAGATTATTTAGTTATTCTGATTTCCTATAAATATAATATACTTATTTTAAAGTATGAATATCCAACAGTTCGCTAAAAAACCATGCCCTGATGAAAAAGAGCCCAAACTTGATTAAAAAGTTTTGTATTATCTAAATGTCTATGTCATTATTAAGAGGACAGACCAAAGTATTTTTTGAGTATTTAAAATTTTTTTTAATCCTTTCTAGCACTTTCGAAATATTAGCTAAAAATCTTATTTTTTTGAGTAATCAAAATTGACGTAAAATCAATCATGTCTTTCATTATTGACAGCTTTATAAACAAAAGTCATTAACAACATTTTTTTAAATTAAATAATGTCTTACTTTTATTGAGTGTTTTTATTTTAAATACAGAGCTAAAGTTTGGGTTGTTGCGAGCAAAATTTTAGATAAAATTGATGATTTATATTACTCAAAGCCTTCTTCATTTAATTAAAAAATTACAGAGTTACACAGTTACTAGTTTTAAAGTTTTCATAAAATTAAGTAAGTGGGTGGGGGTAACCAATGTGAAAAAATATTTTTACCCTGACTTTCTAAAAAACAACATTTCTAAAGTAAATTCATTCATTTTTTAATAAATACTGAAAGTTTCATTAAATTACGACAATTATTTGATTTTTGCAAGAATTTCCACATTAATGTGTTTGTAACTGAAAAAGGTGCTAAAAAAAAACTAATGCTAAATATTAGGTGACTTTTGACCTAAAAAAACACAGTGTTTTTCAACCAAAATTTCAAACGTGTTAAAAAGGAATAAAAATTTTTTTAAAATAATTCAAAATGCTTTGGTCTCTCCTCTAATTAATAACATCAGCTTTTTCGCAATGAAACTTTGTTTTTATTAAGTTTGAAGCTTTTTTCATCAGGATATGCCATTTTTTTAGCGAAAAAGTGGACATACCTATCATTACCATTACCTACCATTAATAAATTGTATCTAGGGTCCGTCGTCGAGTTCTTTGAATTATCACATACTTGTAATTTGATTGGCCATTACATCTGACGTAAAAATATTTTCCCAGTATGGGTAGTAGTTGGATTTTGAACTCTTTAAAAACTCTTTATTTTACTATAACACCATCACTTGACAAGACATCGGAAGTGTTGAAACAAAATGGCTATTTTTCTAGTGATGTTATAACATGCATATGTTATAATTTTTAAATAAATATAAGTTTCGTTAAAGACGACTGAAAAGATACTCTTTTTAAGCTTTTTATTTAATTTTTCTTGTGTTTGTACAAGTTTTTTCTTTTCTGGACACAAAGTGTGTAAAAACAGTCCAAAAGTTTTACATATTCGAGCGCTTTCTTTTAGACATTATCAAGGATGGTTTTTGTTTTTTTATTTTTAATTGAATGTGTTTTTTTATGCTTGTCTGAAGTTATAGGAATATTTGATTTTTCAAACACGATTGTTTTGGCTATTTTTTTTATGTTATAAGGGCTTCCATTATTTTTTAATCTTTTTTTTACATATGGCTATTATACTTGTATTTTCTACTAGTATATTTCGGAAGGAGCTTGTTAGGTTTTCGTGTGTGTTTAAATGAGGTGTAATATGACTCGTCTCGATAGGCATGTTGTAGTAAGACCAATATAATTATTTATGAGTTTGGTTTGGTAAGGTGCATAGATCCTTAATGCGTATTTGCTCTCCTAAATAATATTGGTTCCCCGTACTCTTGATTTTGCCGGTGTGTTGATCATTTTTATGATAAGCTTAGCTGTTTTACGCTTTTTGTAATAAATTTAATTTTCTTGTTCTGGTTGACTGGGGGTTGTGAATTTCTTTCCGATATTTCTAAGAGAAAATCGCTTTTGCTTATAGTTCACGTGTATTTCGCTTTTGTAGAAGATGTTAATGCTATTGTTTTTATCTGCATGTTCTTTATTGCTACTAATTACTTTAGGAAGAAATAGTCTATTTGGTCTGGTGGTCAATGAGGTAATTAGGAAAACCATTATTGAGTTCTTTAAGAATAGGGGACAAGAGGATGAATTCTCGTTTACTCTCTTGAGGAGATTTTTTATAACTACTATTTTATATCTAAATGGGCATTCACTCTTAAAATTAAGGAGGCAAGAGCTTCTGCTAGTGGTCATTTTGTATAATGAAGTGGTGAATGTGTTATTACTGAATTCCACGAGAACGTTTAAGAATGAGATTTTAATTTTTTTGACTAAGTTCATAGGTAAAGTTAAGGACAGAGTTCTTTTCGAATGTGGTTTTCAGATTATTAATTTCTTGTTTGTTTTCGCTAAGATAAAATATAGATAAATTGTTTACGTAGCGGATATATTTTGGGTTTAATAACTTTTTTAAATATCGTGTTTTCTACGTGAACCGCGTAGTAGTTGGAGTAGCAAGGGCTGAGTGGATTTCCTATACTAACAAACTTAGTTTGGGTGTAGATATTGAGACTTTAATTGTGGGGTCATGCAATAATTTTTTAAGGATATTTGGTTAAATGAATGGAGGTAGAATGGAATTATTTTTACACACAGAGTTAAGGATTATGGTGATGGTTTCAACACCGGGGACGTTTGTAAATAGATTTTGAACGTCGAATGACGCTAAAATACCTTGGATTAGTTTTATAGTTTTTAGAATTTGAAGGAATTCATGAGAAAATGTGATGCTATAATTGGTAGGTAGATATGAAGTAATGATATCGTTAAGGAATCTTGAAATATTGTTGATAGGTGTTTGGATCAGTGAAATGATGGGTCGTAGTGAGTATCTGGTTTTACGTACTTTTATATTTCCGTATAGGTAGCCTGGCTGATTTTGTTGATTTTCACGGAAACTACGTCGGCATTGTTTGATGTTATAAGTTTGTTGAGGGATCTTTTTAGAGAATCCGTTGTGTTTTTATTTAATTTGGTAAATTTAGATCGCTCATCGATGATGTGTTGTAATTTTTCATAATAATCCGCATTGTCCAAAATTACGTACGTCTTTGTTTGTCGGCTCGTCTGATGACGTTATTTGAATTGTTTTTTTCTAAAGTTCTTTTACAGCAGTTTCGAGTTTTGTTGTCAGATATTGTTATAGTTACTGCGAAAGGAGTGTTGATCTTTTAAGCCCTCTACTTTGGTAAGGTCTCTCGGGTCTGAATGGACTGTTATTAAGACGAGATAGTGACTGGTGTAGAAGTTCAATTTCGGTCTTCTTTGTGAGGAGGTCAAATTTAGGTTGAAGACGGCAATTTGGCCCTAGATTCAGGAATTCCTCCTGGCCTTTTGTTAATTTATCATTGGATAGGTCTATATAATTATCGTTGCTATTGGACAGTTTTCACTTTGTGTCCGGAAAAGAAAACACTTGTACGAGCACAAGAGAAATTAAATCAAAAGCTTCATCTCAGCACCTCCCCAGTCGTCTTTAACGGAACTTGTATAAAAGAGGGATTGCTGCCATATACACAATTGTCATATATATATATATATATATATATATATATATATATATATATATATGTGTGTGTGTGTGTATGTGTGTGTGTGTGTGTGTGTGTGTGTGTGTGTGTGTGTGTATGTGTGTCAAAAATACTTTTACAAAATTTGGGGTCGGGTTCCTGACACCAAGACAAGGACAAAAGCTCATATAAACATATGTCCGCAAATCCTTCGTTTTTGAGTTATTGAGCTTAAAGAAAGTTTACGGTAGATGGCGTTGTGTTGCCATGTAAACTAGGTTACATTTGTCATTCGTGTACATTTATGGCTAGTCTGTCTTCAACGTTTAACCTGTTTACTAGTGAATTAACTGAGAACTGTTCTGTTTAACAATGGCAGGAATATTCATATCGCGAACAGGCAGATGTGATTTTTACATATGGCCGCGCGAATGGTAAGGAACACGTGGCAGCACGGATGTATCATATTGCGTTTTCAGACCGAAGGCAGCCGAGGCATCCAACCTTTGCTGCTGTTTATCGTCGTGTTGCTGAGACGGGATCCGTGGTACCACAAACTATGGATCGAGGAAGACTGAGATCCGCTCGTACGCCCGACCATGAAGAACACATTCTACATTCTACAGGCTGTCAGAGACGATCCCGGTATCAGCACACGTCAAGTGACCCTAGCAAATATGATACAATCAAGACACAGTAATAATAACGAAAGAGGGAGGAAAGTTGGAACGCGATTAAAATAAAATAAAGAAAAAAAAACAAAACTTCCAACCAAGACAAGGCAACTTTGAAAATGTCAGCTATTGTCTGACATAATTTCAGCTTGTATTGTTTCATGTTACAATGCTGTTAAGCTGCGCACTGTGTTTCAAACAAAATCTGCGTTCCCTTCCTTTAGTAAGAATCGTTTGTCCTATTCTCAGAAAAATGTAGTTGTATACAAATTCAAATGCCGATGTGAAGCGGCGTACATTGAATGAACCAATCTGAGGTTGGAAACGCGGATTTCGCAACATGTCCCCGTCTGTTGGCGTTCAAGTAGACGAAGCCAAGTTCAAGAACTACTCAAGAAGCAGTCAACGATTTGTCGATTGAGCAGAATTTGCTGGACAATCCTGATTGTGTCGCTGAGTATGAGGACACATGGTTTTCTATTCTACATAGTGCTTGCTCGGTTTACCACCTCCGAGAACTTGAGGGCGTGGACATCAAATTTTACCAGCCGAGCCTATATAGACAAAAGGAGCATTTTATGCGCTCCTTACGATTGATCGAGGGACTGTGAGTGTCTTTTCCCCTTTTATACTCTTGTGGAACTTGTTAATCATTTTATTAATTATTTACAATTAACATTTATTTGTTTTTTTAATCGCGTTCAAACTTTCCCTCCTCATTCGTTATTATTGCTATATCTTGTGTGTTTTGTGTTTCGCCAACGATTGCGTTTGAAAACGTGTTGGTTGAAAGGATCCTAAGATAGAAAATGACGTCAACTAAGTTTAAGTATATATATATATATATATATATATATATATATATATATATATATATATATATATATATATATATAAACTATGAAATCTCCACAAACATTCTTAAATGCCTATAATCTATAGCAAAAGCCATTGGTTTATACCAATGGCTTCCCATACTTAATACTTCTCGTTTTCACTCTCGCGTTGTCTTGTGTGACGTCACGAGCTACGACGCGTTTTTCGCTTCCTTGGCTCGTAAATAAGAGTTTGTCGTTACTTTGAGCTTATTCAAACAGCAAAGGCGGGACATTATTGTGGTTTCGTATATGTGTTGTTTGATTTATTAAAATTGTCATCTTTGATAATGGCTTATGTAAGCCGAAAGCGTAGATTGGATTCAAACATGTGTCAATATGGTGTTTTCCTTTCGTCTTTCAGCGATAATGTGATTAAGTTTGTCAGACAATACGAAAGGAACTTACTTAAAATAAATAGACAAAACTTGTCTATATTATTTAATGAAACATGCATTACTGAAAAATTGCTGCCGAAATATACACAATATATATATATATATATATATATATATATATATATATATATATATATATATGTGAAGTGGAAACTTGTAAACACACACACACACACGCACAAATCATACAGAAAACTAAACAACAACCCAATATATCTTAACAAATTTCCACCCACTAAGGTATTCAAACAAATATCTATAAATAAAAGAATTTTAACAAATTGTCGTAGCTTTAAAATATTCAATGAAAACAAAAAATAAAACAAAAAAAAACATATGAATCAGCCCTAACAAACAGTGAATATTTAAACAAATTGGAAATTTAAAAACGAAGACAATTCAAACAAAAGTAACAGAAAAAGAATTATATTTTTGTTCAATGCACCAGACAAGGATACAATAAAAACAAAAAACGGGAAAATATTCTTCAAATTAATTATCAAGCACTTTCCTAAGAACAGCAAATTT
This sequence comes from Acanthosepion esculentum, assembly GCA_964036315.1. Taxonomy (NCBI): domain Eukaryota; kingdom Metazoa; phylum Mollusca; class Cephalopoda; order Sepiida; family Sepiidae; genus Acanthosepion; species Acanthosepion esculentum. The sequence goes on along the minus strand of OZ038491.1, from coordinate 50,393,577 downwards.
TCAAAAATTATGAATAAATATACAATCAAAATTAGTTACAGCTGTATGGATAACTTGATAAAATAGTCACTAAGCACAATAAAAATACTCAACAAAACCAATAACAATAACATCCAGCAAAATAACACCATCAAATATAACTGCAGAAACAAAGATAATTTCTCAGGTTACAATAAATGATTAACCAATAACATAATATACAAAGCTATCGTAACTAATAACATTAGCACAGACGAAAAAATGACATAGAAAGAAAAAATACACAAGCAATACAAAACTATCAAAATTCACATGGAGCCAAAAAAAAAATAACAATATCCTCATCAAAATCAAATGGGAAATTATAAAAAGAGTAGCCCCATACAGTATTAACAGTGAAAATTAAAAACTTGTAAACTGTATTTAGAGGAAAAATAAGTAATAATTAATTTTAAAAGCTAAAATAAACTCTTAAACAAGAAAACTGAATTAATTGGTAAATGCAGACCTATAAATAAATATTTACTTTGCTATCTAAGCACTAATTAAAACTAACAAATAAATATAATATAAAATTTAAATAAATAAATAAATTAATTAAATATAATACAAATAATGATTAATAAATAAATAAACGAATTGAATATACACACCTATACGCACGCGTGTGTGTGTGTGTGTGTATGTACATATAAATGTATACATACACACACACAAACAACTACAAACAACCAAAACCAAACCAGCCATAATTAATGATTCAATATATAACACTAAGTTAAAAGCAAATAAATTATTAAGCATTAAATAAAGAAAACATTATATAAACGATAAAATAATATAAACAAATATTTAATTTACGACATATACACTATTTAAAAGTTACATGCATATGCATACTTGTAGCGTGCGTGAGTGTACGGGAATATATACTCTATATACATAATGAAACAGCAAAGAAAAATCTCTATATACCCAACCAACCATAAATAATACCCTAAAAATAGAAAAAATAACTTTACCATTTAAGCACTAGTTTATAATAACAAACCACAGACACCAGTGTACACGTACAGGCGTACGCGCGTTTATATGTATATATATATGTGTACGTGTGCATACCGATATACGTACATGAATGAATGTGCGCGTATGCATATGTGCAATTGTATAAATACATATGCATATGCACATAAATTCAAACAATAATAAAAATTTGATTATAAATCTAACCTACAATTAATACTTATGATACCACAAAACCAAATAAGAAAACATATAATAACCAAGTGAAAACATATAAATATTTATCATTTAAGCATTAATATCAATTATTCATGCAAAAAAAAGAAAAAAAAGAAAAGAAACGAAAAACAAACAAAACAAAAATCAACCGAAATACAACTTTTCTAGCCCAGGAAAAGATTAGAATGCTTAAAAATGAAAAACGATAACATATCTAGAAAAAATATTTGGTAGAAATGGCTACAAATGAAAGAAAAAAGGTGAAAAGAAAAGAAAAGTAAAGAAAAAACTAAGGAGTGAGTGTAAAATGGAAAAAAAGAAAGAAAAACGAAAAGGACAGACAATCACGCCACCCTACATGTACGCACATCCGCGCAGACAGGGGCACGTGCGTGAACGTACATCAGCGCAGACTAGCGCATGGCTGCAAGCGTGCAAACGTATACACGAACATAAACAATACGGAAAAAAACTTGCACCAATGATAAGTGCATAAAGAAGAAAAATCGACAAATAAAAGCAGTCAATTTTTGATATCCCCTGGTGAATGGACGGACGCGTTCGCTTGCGAAACTCTGAAGTCGGGATGCTGATGGTAATATCAATTAGCTAAGTGACAAAAGATTCTTCTTGATGGTCTTCACACCTTCAAGACGGATCCCCTTGATGACCCTTGGGAATAGAAAAAAGTCAAACGGAACAAGATCAAGTGAATAAAAAGTTTGTTTCTGTTCGGTGATCTTCTTCTCGGCTAGAAACAGCCGGATGTTCAGGGCGTTGTGAGCATTGTCGATGATGCGAATAAGAAGCATTAGGGAAAAATACTCAAACAAGTAACTTATGGAAAACAAATACAGAGCAACCTCTGTTCTCGACCATAATTTGTTTTGGAATTCTGTTCTAAAACCGAGTTGTTCGATAACCGAAACATTTCTCCCATTATAATTAATGTAAAAGAGATTAATTCACATGCTTAGAGTATATATTTTAGTATAAAAACGTTTATTCAAACATTAAATAACACACAAAAGTATAAATGAAAAGAAAAACATAATAGAAGTAAATTTAACATAACAACACTGTTTTATGTATCTACTTTTCTCATTGCGGTGTGGTGGCATAAGTGGTTGGAGGAGAGGGAAGGAAAAGGAGGAGTTATTTCTCAGAAGGGGAAAATCCCCCTTCAATGAAATATTCTGGTAACTGTCTTTCTCTGTCTCTTTAACATCTTTGGATTTTTTCTCTCTTTTCTTTCAGTAAAATCCTGTTCAATGTTAGTTGTTTTTACCTGTGTTATAAACGTTTCTAAAGTGAGACATAACATTTTCATTGAAAAGGTTTACTGCTCTTTTTGCTACTACTGTATCAGTCAGTGTTTAAACCACTTCTTACCCGATCCGCAACTTCTCTCATCATTAATAAATACCAACGCAGAAGATACCACAGGTAATGTGTTCACCCCGACCCCAAATCAGGATGAGTAAAAGTTTGGCAGCTGATCTCTCTTCTGACCGAGCTCTAACAGCTCATTGGGGGAAATCTGGCTTGTAAGTTCCATTACCTCAAAACTCAAGCTATAAACATTTCACCATCACAGAGCTAACCATATATCCACACCAGTTACGGTGAATGGTTGACCTTGCAATGAGAATTCTGGTTTTAAGCGTCTTTTGGTACTAAAATTCATCCCAGACCATGTGAAACTCCTATATGCGAGCCATCGCTAAAGGCGCTGGAAAAATGGTCGGCTCTTTATATGGCCCCAGTAAGTACTGGACTCCTACTGCCATGCTCTATATTTAAAAGATTTAGATTACACCAAGAAATCGATGTACGGGTGGTGTAATGGATAGCGGCTAGGAGTGAGAAAATCGGAAAGCCGAGTTCGAAATCCAGTCTGGTTCTTTGCATTCTCACACGTGCAAATGCTCTTTGGAAAGTTATGACTCCATCTTGTAACCCCAGCTATAGTAGGACTTGTATCTGGAAATATTGTGTTTCGGAAAAAAAAAAAAAAATGATTATTCTTACAATTCAAAAACATATTTCGGCTTTAACTAACCCACTAAGGGTTGATAAGCCGTAACAAATCTATCACTCAATCAGACCAACATCGAGCTTTGCTGCCGTATCTGGGCTTGCACTGCCCAATACTCTCTTTCCAGCCTTGACAGAGTTCAAAAGTGTTAACGCGGCCTTGTGGGCGATAAATTATTTCCCACCCAACAGCCTTTCCCAAAAAAACGAAACGCTGCAAGCCTCTCGTCAATCTGTCGCTATTTCCACGGAAAATGTTTTCTCGAGCTACATTCCCTAGTTCAACTAATTTAGACATTTACATCTAAAAACCGCCATGTCATAGACACAGTGACAAACCATTCTCGTCCCCTTCATATTCCATAGCTTCTTCCCAAGAGCAACTAATTTATGTAACAAACACCTGCAACCAGTGGCAGGGCGAGGTCTTGGTCCAGGGTGGGGCAAGTTTCATCTCTCGCACTTCTCGCTTGTGGATCTCTCTTCCAGCTTCTTGTTTTCGTGTAAACTATGATTTTCAAAAGTTTAAATGCAATGTCAACCGTTATCGTCTGTCTTCTTAATATCTGTTCTTTTGTTGTCCTGTTTCTTTAAAGTTTCTTTCACTTTCAATAACCACTTGCATCTTAGTGGATTTATTGCCTTGATTAGGATGAAATAATTAAAAAAAATCTCTTTGATACCTTTTGAATAAAATTCTAGTGATTTTTGTTTGGAAACGTTTTCAATCAACACTTGAATCTGGCTTTCCAGAAGTTTTAAAAAAGCGGGAAAATTTTGATGTGCATTGGAGATGAGCGAATTTGTCGGAAGACAGACTGACACATTTATGTAGAATACATTTACGTAAAGAGAAAACAAAACTCATTATATTCAACGAGGTTGGTGTTTTATGGTTTGACAATTTCTTTTGTCGACAGATGTTGCCTTTTGATAATAAATAAATAAGCACAGGATGACCTACAAAACTCAAAATTTCCTGTTTAAAAAAAAAAAATGGAAGATTCACAGAAATTCCATTTGGCACACAAACAGTTATTTTGCTTAAACAAAAAGAATTTCCCAGAAAGTGAAAGTGAAAGCATTGATCAAGGTTGATAGAAAGTGAAAAAGAAATCTATAAAAGAACTTTAAAAAATTTACAAGTCATGGAAAATCCCAATAAAACGTGGAATTTCGCAAGTTAAATGTGAATACAAGTCTATGTTAATACGTCTTTAAATGTATCTTTTTAATCACACATTGTAAACATAGAAATATAACTCATAATATGACACTTATTAAAACAGTATATATATATATATATATATATATATATATATATATATATATATATATATATATATATATATATATATATATAGCGGTACCTTGACTTACGAGTCTCCCAACTAAGGATTTTTTAGAGATATGAGTTGTCCCTGGCCAATTTTTGCTTTGAGTTGAGACCAAAAATTCGGATTACGAGCCAACTTCAGATACATAGAAATACAATGAATTCATAATATGACACTTATAATAATAATAACAATATATATATATATATATATATATATATATATATATATATATATATATATATATATATATAGTTGTAACTTGAATTACGAGTGATCCAACTAAAGATTTTTTCGAAATACGAGTCGTCTCTCCGCCATTTTCTTTTGCATTGAGAGCAAAAATTCGGATTACAAGACAACTTCAGATACATAGAAATACAATAAATTCATAATATAACACTCATAATATTAATAATAATAATAATAATAATAATAATAATAATGATAATAATATATATATATATATATATATATATATATATATATATATATATATATAGTGGTAACTTGAATTACGAGTGAGCCAACTAACGATTTTTTCGAAATACGAGTCGTCTCTCCGCCATTTTCTTTTGCATTGAGAGCAAAAATTCGGATTACAAGACAACTTCAGATACATAGAAATACAATAAATTCATAATATAACACTCATAATATTAATAATAATAATAATAATAATAATAATAATAATGATAATAATATATATATATATATATATATATATATATATATATATATATATATATATAGTGGTAACTTGAATTACGAGTGAGCCAACTAACGATTTTTTCGAAATACGAGTCGTCTCTCCGCCATTTTCTTTTTGCATTGAGAGCTGAAATTTGGATTACAAGCCAACTTCAAATATCACACGGCTAGTTTGGCGCAGCGAACGCCACAGGCAACGCCGCAAAATCTGCCCAGCATCCCGTGTATCATCCGTTCACTTTAAGTGGTTAGCTCGCAGTGGAAGCATCAATATTGTGCTTGCATTTGTACTTGCAGTGATTTTGCAAAACTTCATTTTTACATCCATGTGCCCGAAGAAAGTGAATGCGAAGGACATTACTGAGAAGAAGAAGCGTATGATGCGCATTGAATTAAAGAAAGAAATTGTCTAGAAACCATGACAAAGATGTGCGTGTAGTAGACTTGGCGAAGCAGTACGAGCGTAGCACTTCTACAATCTGCAACATATTGAAAGAGAAGGAGTCGATAAAGGCTATAACGCCAGCCAAGGGCATTCACATAATTTCTCAACAGCGGACATCTCTTCATGAAAGTATGGAGAAACTACTGATGGTGTCGTTGACGGATCAACAGCTCGCAAGAGATACCGCGACGGAGGCTATAATCTGCGAGAAGGCACGAGCTATTTACGCTGATTTTCTGCAACGGATCACAGGCAATTCGACGGACGAGGCATCCGGAAAGCTGTTTAAAGCCAGTCGGGTCTGGTTCGAGATTTTAAAAAAAAGGACCGGCATTCACTCCTTTATCAGGCATGGTGAGGCGGAGTGCACGGATATATAAAAGGAGCTGAGGATTCCCTCAAAACTTTCGTGTAATTATAACATTTGAAGGATGCATCCCACAACAAGTCCTCAACTCTGACGAGACGGGACTTTTTTGAAAGAGGGTGCCAAGGAGGGTTCATATAACAGCAGAGACGAATAGGATGCCAGGCCACAAACTCATTAATCATAGGCTAACCCTCGCACTGTGCGCCAATGCAAGCGGCTGCTGCAAGATTAAACCGTTGCTTGTTTATCATTAGGAAAAGTCGCATCAGATTCTGTAAGAAAAAAACTGCAGGTTATGTAGAGGGCAAACCCGAGGGCATGGGTTACCAGGCAGTTCTTTGTGGAGTGGTTGAATTAGGTATTTGGTTCCTGCTTTAAGAAATATATCCAGGAACATAACCTACCCATACTTTTCGTCCTGGACAATGCACCTGCTTGCCTACCAAACCTGGAAGATGACATCCTCGAAGATTTCGTTTTATAAAGTTTCTCTACGTTCCATCCAACGCTACTCCTATCCTGCAAAACACGGACCAGCATTTAATTATTAAAATCAAGAGGTTCTTCCCCAATCACATGTTCCACCGCTGGTGGCGGAGAGTACAAACCTTCGAGAGTTCTGGAAGGAAGACTATAGCATCGTGATATGCCTCAGAATTATCGATATGGCCTAGCAGAGTGCTACACAGAGGGCTTTGACCTCTAGGTGCGAGAAGCTGGGGACCAAGGTTGTGATAAAGACGGACTTTGAAAGTCTCGAGCCTGAAGCAGCAGTGGTGGAGGAGATTGTATCTTTCGACAAGTCCATGAGCCTGGACATGGATGAAGGTGACATCAACGATCTGAGCGAGAGGCCATGCGAGGAACTGAGAACGGGGGAAATAACGGAGTACATGGTGGTTTTGCAGGAAATAGTTGACGAACATAAAATACAATTTATATACAAAATGGAAGAATACAATTTCTTACCTTTCTTAGATATCGAACTACAAAAAAAATTAAAAATTTTCAGTATCCCTAATTTGTGCGCATGCGTGACTACACATACACACGAACATAACAAACTTAATCCGATGGAATCCCAAAGGACGAAATACTCTAGACATTTTTCTCTCCACAATCTATCTTAAACATTTATAAGTCTACCATTCGTCCATGCTTCGAATATTGCTGCCATATGTGATCTGTTATATCTGCAGAGATTCTTGATAAAATCCAAATAAGAATCCGCAATGTTATATATCCTGACCTGTCTCCCTGTCTATTTTCTATAAATACTTACATGGGAATTGTTCTGATGAACGTTCCTCAATGGTTGTTAGACGTCCTGGGTATGACGATAAACTACATCCGCATCCTGGGTATGACGATAAACTAAAATCCGTGTCCTGGGTAAGACGATAAACTACGCCCAACAGCAAGGCCTCTGATCAGGAGGTTTTGAGGAGCATCGAACTATCTCTTAATTGCTGGTGTTCCCAGGTCCACCCTGACCCAGGGTGGTAGCACCTGTTAGGGTCCCAGCTATGGGTAAATAGTTAACCCCCAAATTGGGGTCAAACACTATGAAAGTGTAAAAATAGGTTTTAATACCAGAAATAATTTGTAAAAAAATATTACCATCAATACATTTTTGGAGAAAAATATTACCATCAATACATTTTTGAAAAAAAAATATTACCATCAATACATTTTTTGGAGAAAAAATATTACAGCAATACATTTTTGAAGAAAAAATATTACCATCAATACATTTTTTGGAGAAAAAATATTACAGCAATACATTTTTGAAGAAAAAATATTACCATCAATACATTTTTTGGAGAAAAAATATTACCAGCAACACATTTTTGAAAAAAAAATATTACCATCAATACATTTTTGAAGAAAAAATATTACCATCAATACATTTTTTGGAGAAAAAATATTACCAGCAACACATTTTTGAAAAAAAAATATTACCATCAATACATTTTTGGAGAAAAAATATTACAGCAATAGATTTTTGGAGAAAAAATATTACCAGCAATACATTTTTGAAAAAAAAATATTACCAGCAATAAAAATTGTAGGCATTAAATAACCCATTGGGGTTGATATACCGTAAAACAAAACAAAATAAACCAAAGTAATCCATAGTTGTTAATTTTATTCTCCAAATCCCACAGACAATTTGCATATATGGGAACTAGTTAGGACTTCATATAGACTTTTTAAGGTATTATAGTGTTTGTATTAAGAATGGTATGTAAGAATGTGTTGTTTGGGTGTAAGGAATACTGTGGTATGTTTGGGTCTCTAATTGTGGCTAGCTAATTTTAAGATAAGATAGACTGAAGACCAGCCTTCTCCTTTCCCCCTTTTGACCTTGTGTTACATTTTTGTATTTTTCAAAATAAATATTACTTTCCTCTATGGAACCTACACTTTATAAATTTAAGTGCAGTAATAGGTTGGCAACAATATCCCATCAATTTACAGTCAAGTTGGCTAGTTCTATGCTAACAGTTTCTTCTCTCGCACTTCTTGCTTGTGGAACTCTCTTTTAGCTTTTTGCTTTCCAGCCAAATTTGATCTTCAAAAATTTAAATGTAATCTCAACCGTTATCTACTGTCTTTTTGATTCTTCTCTTATTGTTCTCGCTCCATAATAAAGTTTTTATTTTCTTATTCTTAAACACCCAGTCACGCCTTGTCTTTTAGTGTCTTTACCATCTTCCTTGGTCTGAAACGATTAAAACAATTCTTCATCTGTGAGGAAAGCACTTTTTGAATTATGTGTTTGAAAGTATGGCTGTTCGTGTAGCGAGACAATTATCGGCGCTTGTGGATCGATTTCCGTTCACTCTCGCCCAAATAACCGTGGGAAATCTATGAATTCATCATTTCCTGGGTTAATAGCTGGGTAGACTGGGCTCTCAAGATTTGTTCGGCAACCAAACTAAGAGAAGAAAACCTCTGACTTTAAAAACCCGATTGGTATGGGGCTAGCAATTTAATCCTTAAAAAAGTTGAGGCTGTGACTTGCACTTTCCGTAGCAGACTACAAGGTTATCATGATCGGTCTCTACTTTGTTATATGTAAGAAGTACATGTAACTCAGAGAGATTATATTGTTAGTCCCTTGTACAACATGAATACCACTCTCTGAACTTTAACTACCAGAAACTTGTGACAAGAAATTTCAAAATGACTTTTGTTAGTTGCAGGTTTTTAATTCAAATTCTTTCTCTTAGACTGGCTGCCACCCAAGGCTGAAGAGCCCAGCTTGCCCTACTATTTAACTCATAGTTAGGGTCGTGTATTTGTGTGTAAGTGAATGTAACGAACACGAGTGGAGTTGGAACTAGGGTGACCTATTTCTCGTTCCGGGCCATCATCCATCACACACACACACACACACACACACACACACACACACACACACACACACACACACACACACACACACACATATCAGAATTAAAATTGGTAAATTTATCGACGTTTATTGTTTTGCAGCCGTGTACTTTCGACTGTCACTACAGTCGTAATCAAGAATTGCGTGTTATTAGTTAGTTTATGCGCGCTCACACACACACACACACACACACACACACACACACACACATATATATATATATATATATATATATATTGTCTTCTGACAGTGGCATTAGGGGAAAGACGCAGTAGCAATTTGGACCTTAACTCCTTGTGCAGTGTCGTTGGTTAGTGTTACTGGTCTATCTTAGACTGTAGACATTGAGCACTTTGAATTATTTCTAGCTAAATGTCTGTCTTCTTTTGGTCTGTATTTTTTGTTTTGTTTATTTTTTCTTTTCGATTTTTGTCATTTTTTGTTTACTGGCCCTTGGTTTCTCTTTATTTTCTTTTGTCGTCTCAAGTCTCAGTTCTTGAGAACTATTGTAATCACAGTCGAAAGTACACGGATGTCAAAAAATAAATGAAATACCAATTTCTATTCTAACATAAAACAAATTAATCGGAAGTTAGAACACACACACACACACACACACACACACACACACACACACACACATATATATATATATATATATATATATATATATATATATATATATATATATATATATATATATATTTATACAGGGTGTCCATAAAGTTTGTGCACACTTTAAAAAAAAATAACTTTATTTGTATCTGCGCTAGAAATAATCTGTAAAAAATGTAAAGTTTAATGTTCCTAGTTTTAAGTATAGCTAAAATAACTAATGTGATTTCAGGCATTACTGTAAATCAGTTGGCAAATGTTTTCCGTGAACTGCAAAATCGTATTACCCTTTGTATTGCTAATGATGGAGGACATGTAGAAACTTAAATAAAATTTCAATAAAACCTTAAAAAATATAGATTTACTTCTTTCTAATCCTTTTTACAAATTATTTCTGTCGCAAATACAAATAAAGTTATAAATTTTTTAAAGTGCACACAAAGTTTATGGACATCATATATATATATATATATATTTATATATATATATATATATATATATATATATATATATATATATAAATTTATTCCATGCTAAAATAATCGAAATATTTACTCACTTTCATTTATTAGACATGTCCCTTAGTGTCCGACATAATTTACTTGGACTTTTCAGCTAAACTTATGAATATTTATGAGCGTTTGTTATATTTAAAATTTTTTTGAAAAAACTAACATTTTTACTTGTGTTTATAAATACTTGTTGCAAAATAAAATCCTCACATTCGCTTTGATAATATCCGTCAGAGGACGAAATGCGTTGGCTAAGATAAGTTTTCCTTTTGTCTTTATCTCCATCTATAAAAGGCAGGATGTGTGTGTGTGTGTGTGTGTGTAACGAATGCACGGCCGCAATTTTCGACGGATTTGCACAAAAATTTACATGCACATGCTCCAAGTTAGTGGAAAGGCCAAAACCGACTTTACATTTCCCAACTCCCATCGATAGTGGAAATAATCGATTTTTTTCATGCTTCTACGGCAGTTTTCATGTAGTTTGCGGCTATTTTCTACTGGCCAGAGTGAGAGCCTATAAATGACTGCCACGAATAGGCAGGAAGATTCTATTGGCCAGCGTGAGAGCCAACAGCTGACTGACACGAATGTTAACTAGCATGCTAACATGCAAAAAAAATTCAATAGCTGGATTCGTCACAAGTGGGAAAAATTTAAATCTGCATGGCACTTTACTCCAGTTGGCTCATTCGCTTGCTTAAACTCAACATTGATTCTGATTCCGCAGAACTGGGTTGGTTGTGAAAAAGTATTTGTTGTTAACATTCTTTTTTCATTCGGTTTTTCCAGCTACAAGTCCTTTTTTAAAGCTGATCGTTTTGTGTTCATTTTGTTTAGTTCTTTTTCCGTAACAGATTCAATGTTTAGTATAGAGCTTAGAAAAAAATTCGCAGTGTGAGATAGGCAAGAAGTAAAGTATGTAGCAACATCAGCACGGTAAAGGGCACTCCTTTAAAGGCAAGGAAGGGCAAAAATATTTTAAGTCAAGTGATAGCGATTGCTGTATGAGTCGTACGATTTTTGAATCAAGCCCGGGAAACGCCGGATCATGCTGCTAGTTCATATATAAAACCTTACTTTTATTCACGAACAGGATTTTGGAATTAGTCACTAAGTGCCGATGAATTACCAAAATTATTTCCAAAAATAACAAAGAGACAGTATGAAGCAAGCGGAAATTATCTGCATGGCTGCCAAATGGAAAATGTCTGTAAATTTTACATTTATTTGTTACGACGGGAAATTTGGAATTTTGTAGGTCATCGTGGATTTATCTGTTTATCATCAGAAGGCAAAGGCTGTCGACAAATGAAAATTATCATTCCAGAAATCACCCACCTTTTTGGAAATAATAGGTTTTGATTTTTCTTTACATAAATAAATACACAGAAATTAGTTTATCTCCAATAAGCATAAAATTTCACAACTCCATTAATTATTATGTTGCAAATTACCCAGAAACTCACGCCATCAGCAATAATCCAATTAGCATGGGAACAAACTCAAACTCTATGAGTCATTGCTTGAGTAATAATTAGCATCCTAGTTTTTAAAAAAATATTTTTACTTAAGTAAGTCGAGTCGTCAATGGGTGTCCATTTGATATAATAATCCTGTGATAAGTTCATCTTGTATATTGTCATCATTTGTATTCTTCAACCTTTTGGCCTTTTATTATCCTCTCACACCTCAATGTTTTATCATTTTGACTTCATTTAAATTTTGTTAATTTTGTCAACCATCTAAATTTTTGTCAATCGTGCAAATTTTTGTTAACCATCTAAATTTTGTCAATTTTGTCAATCCTCAATTTTTTTGTCAATCGGGTAAATTTTTGTCAATCATATAAATTGTGACAATTTTATCCACCATATAAATTTTTCTCAATCATGTAAATTTTGTCAATCATGTAAATTTTTCTCAATCATATAAAATTTTGACAATTTTGTCCACCATATAAATTTTTCTCAATCATCTAAATTTTGTCAATTTTGTCAATCATGTAAATTTTTCTCTATCATATAAATTTTGACAATTTTGTCCACCATATAAATTTTTCTCAATCATCTAAATTTTGTCAATTTTGTCAATCATGTAAATTTTTCTCAATCATATAAATTTTGACAATTTTGTCCACCATATAAATTTTTCTCAATCATCTAAATTTTGTCAATCATGTAAATTTTTCTCAATCATATAAAATTTTGTAAATCATCTAAATTTGGTAAATCATCTAAATGTTGTCAATTTTGTCAGCCATCTAAATTTTTCTCAATCATCTCATTCTTGAGCCTTGTACAGGGTGAACATTTTAAAAAATAGCAGTGTTTGCCTATTTACTATCCCACCCACTTCCTTTTGACAGGTTCGTTTGTTGGGTTACTTGTTGTTTTCGTCTGCCTCTCTTGCCTTCAATATGTCCTGTGAGTGTTAGATTCTCCAAACCCTCTTCCATTATTACATGTACCAGAAATAACATCTATTTTGTTCAGATTCTAAATACAATTGTTCTTTCTGTTCTCATTTTCCTTCAAACTTCATGGTTGCTTACATGTTCCGTTCATAATATTCTCAGCATCCTCTGTAGAACCTAATCGCCGTCTCCTCATTTCTCATATTCGTCTGCAAGAGAACTGTCCAGAACTTACTGCCATATTGAAGGATTTATATTATATAACAGTTTAACACACTTTTCTTCGTTTCTAACGAAAATTACATTCTTAATATTGGTTCGGAACAAAATTTGTAACCATTTTCTAAGTGAATTCCAAAGACTGTCTTTAGATATTGGTACAAAGATTTATTCAACCACAAATGTGCCAATTTGGTTCCACTATCTTCCGTCATTTTTGAGACAGATTTATGATTCCATCATCCCAGAAATAGCATATTTCTGGGTGATGAATTGGTTAAGGTGGATTTTATTGACTTCCATAGAATTAATATTCTTCCCACTAAGAAAATTTAGTAGGGTTAGGAATAATTAGTAATCTGAAAGCACAATCAGGTTAGTACGGTGGGTGTAATAGATGGTCCCAGCCAAGCTATAGTAATTTCTGGTGAGACGTGAGGTTTGGTGTTGCCCTGATGGAATGCGATAACATTCTGATTGGCCAATCGCGGAGCCTTTTTAGCGATTTCTGACCTTAATCGATTCAAAGTCTTCTCGTCTTCTATATGCCGTCTCCCTTCAGGACATGGGCGATCATGACTCTTCACGACTTCCTGTCCTTTGTAGCGCTTAATAATAAGGAGGAGGGACAGAGGAGAGCAGCGTTTCACCTAACTAATGAACTGGTGTAAATGGATAGCAGAACAGGGATTAGGAGAGATAGCAAAAAGAGAAAGGGCAGGAAAGTTGTGGAGAGCCATGATTGCCCACGTGCTGAAGGGACACGGTGAAAGAAGTGTAATATATGTAAAGATGTGGGAAATTAAAATTACAGTTTTTAACCTAGATTTGGATTTCCAACTTTTGGTGTTTGCAAACACATTCTGTCAGCAGAAGCTAAAAAATTTCCCATTCAAAAAGATGCTATTTTTGTCATCATTCAAAACTGACACTTATTCAGACAAACAAAGCAGAAAAGCCGACATTACAAAACCAGGCGAACTAATAAGGATTAATCACGTGACATGAAAATAATCGTGATAATGTCTGTTCTAATCTCATGACCTTTTCAAACAGATCTGCTTTCTCCCATCCGGGTTTTCCCGAATTTCTCGGAATTCAAAATATATTTCGTACTTTCTCCCTGTTCTTCCTTTTAGTGCTTCTTTCTTTCTTTCTTTCTTTCTTTCTTTCTTTCTTTCTTTCTTTCTTTTCTTCTTTCTTTCTTTCTTTCTTTCTTTTTATTGTACTTTACTTTTCTATTTTTATTGTTCTCTCTTTCTTGCTTTTTCCATTTTTAGTGCATATTCTTATATTTTGATTAGGTTCTATTTTAGTGCGTTTTCTATCGGTCTCCCGATCACCTTTTATATTGCTTTTTTCTTAATTTCCATTCGTCCTCTGTCAGTGGTTTTCTTTCTTTCTTTCTTTCTTTCTTTCTTTCTTTCTTTTTCGTACGTTTTCTATTTTCCTTTTTAGAGTTTTTATCTTTTTATTTAGTGCTTTTTTATTGCTTTTCCCATCATTCTTTCTATCGTTTTGAATACTGCTTTTCTTTATTTCTTTTAATCTTTATCTCTATTTCTTCCCCTTCTTCTTGTTCTTCCATTTAATGCTTCTTTCTTTCTTTCTTTTGTAATTTATTATTCTGTCTTTTTCCATTTTTAATTGCTTTTATCTTACTGCTTTTTCTATCGCTCTTTCTTTATATTGCCTGTTTTCCGCTTTCTTTGTTTTTTGCTTTTCATTCATTCTTTCTTTCTTTCTTTCTTTCTTTCTTTCTTTTTAGTATGTCTTTGTATTTTTCGTTTTTAGCGATTATTTTAGGAATAAGTAATAATGACTCTCCACAACTTCCTGTCCTGTATAATTCTTAATAAATTTTGCCTTTTTGTTTTCTCTCTTTTTTGTTATGGATATCAGAACTGGGTTTAACTTGCCCTCTCACCCATTTATTCAAACTCGCTAGGTAGGTTATGCAATATTTTGTTCTGCCCATGTTGACAAATCTGTCCCGCGAGTATCACATTTTCCAAGCACTCTTTCCTCATTATGTGCCATAGAAATTTCAACAGTCTCTTTCTAATGTTACGTGTCAATGAGCTTTTTGTTTCCATTTTATCTCGTTTCCATCGTGGCTCACATGTTCGGTACATGGTATTCTCAGCATCCTTCTGTAGAAACAATTCTTTTGCTTCAAATCTCTCCATCTGTGATGAGTTTGGCCAGTATTCACTGCCATATTGGAGAACTGATATTACGTAACAGTTTAGTACTCTTTTCTTCGTTTCAAACGAAAATTTCCTGTTTCTTAAGGCATTGCTTAGCTTTTGGAAGGCTCTTTTGCTACTCCAATGCGCATTAACGACTAATTTTGCGGAAGGAGTACACAATATACAATGCCCATTCACTGTCAATTGCATTACCTTTGAGTAGGTTTTCGCATCGTTAACGGTGGCCCATTTCGTTTTCTCCGGGATATCTTTCGCTCTACATTGTTGTAAATAACCCACCTTTCATTGCCTGTGTCCGTTCTTTTAAGAAATGGGTTGTTTTGTTGTGCTTGACAGGGATTCACAAATATAAATGCATCCCGTTAAACGCACACATCGTAGCAACTTACGGATTTTCATTGACTGATTGGTTTCTTACGGTTTATCAACCTTTTGCGGATTACTCAAAAACAGAAAATAATTTGAGATTGTAAGACTTTTTTTGGAGATAATAATGATTTACTTATAAAAGTCCAACAAATTAATCCATAGCGAGGGGAGAGAGAGAAGAGGCAGGTTTCATACCTTTCCCAAGGGCATTTGCACGTAAGTTAATATAATGAAGCCTACAAGAATTGGAACTCGACTTTTCGATTTCAAATTTGGGGCATCTATTACAACTGGTATTCCCAAACGGCCACCCATCTAGATACTGATCAGGCTCGACCTTTCTTAGCTGTGATGATTGTACGAATAACCGTGTTAACGTGATATGGACGTAAACCGATTTACGTATCATTTTTTTCAAATTCTTTACAACGATCATATATAATAGGTGGAGTATCTCTGCGAAGTCCCGTGTGGTGTGACCGGGATTATTTTTAATTAGCGTTTGTATTTGATTAAGATCATCCAAGGGCGGAACACTTAAAATATAGAAAGAATAAATACTTCAGAGATGGAAGAAATACATTGCAAAACCCTTCCACGACGAAAGAGGACAGCGTGCTATTCAGACAAACAAAGCAGAAAAGCCGACATTACAAAACCAGGCGAACTAATAAGGATTAATCACGTGACATGAAAATAATCGTCATAATGTCTGTTCCAATCTCATGACCTTTTCAAACACAGATCTGCTTTCTCCCATCCGGGTTTTCCCGAATTTCTCGGAATTCAAAATATATTTCGTACTTTCTCCCTGTTCTTCCTTTTAGTGCTTCTTTCTTTCTTTCTTTCTTTTTATTGTACTTTACCTTTCTATTTTTATTGTTCTCTCTTTCCTTCTTTTTCCATTTTTAGTGCATATTCTTTTATTTTTATTAGGTTCTTCTATTTTAGTGTGTTTTCTATCGGTTTCTCTATCACCTTTTATATTGCTTTTTTCTTAATTTCTATTCGTCCTTTGTGAGTGGTTTTCTTTCTTTCTTTCTTTTTTACTTTACCTTTCTGTTTTTGTTCTCTCTTTCCTTCTTTTTCCATTTTTAGCGCTTATTCTTTCATGTTTATTAAGTATTTCTATTTTAGTGCGGTTTCTATCGGTCTCTCTATCATTCTTTATAGTGCTTTTTTATTTCTTTTGCTTCTTTGTGATTGGTTTTCTTTCTTTCTTTCTTTCTTTTTCGTATGTCTTTTTATTTTCCTTTTCTAATTATTTTTCTTTTTATTAAGTGCTTCATTTTATTGCGTTTTCATTCATTCTTTTTATCTTTTTGAATAGTGTTCAAGACATGATTAAGGTAAGAAGTTAAAATAAACCTTTTTATATCCTAAATTTCAACCTTTAATTTCAAAATAGAGGATTACAGTCAATAATTTACTGATTGATTGATTTTTGACTTACGGTTTATCAACCTTTTTCAGGTTATTTAAAGCCGGAAAAAAATTTTAGATTTTAAAAATATTTGTAGATAATAATGATTTATTGATACAAGTTCTAATAATTAATCCATAGATGGGCAGAGAAGAGGTGTATACATACATTCACCAAGGGTATTTGCGCGTAAGTGAATTTAACGAACCTAACTGGAATTGGAATTGGGCTCTCAGATTTCCAATTCCGAGCCGTTATCTATTACATCAACCGCACATTCTAGCTGACAGAACTTGATATTCCCAAGAGGTCACCCGTCTAGATAATCTTACGAGGAGCGGTGTTTCGACTTGATTTGGTGGTAAGATTTCATCAGGGTAATGCTGAATGAGTTGTGTTATATAAATGGAAGAGAATCTGGTGGCAAATGGTAATTATGAGGATCCAGATTGAACTGTTTAGGGAAGCAACCACACGGGAGTCTGTCCCAAAAGGTGGCTGCTATCAGAAAATTTATCTGGTAGAAACTTTCTTCTTGCGGAGGAAATGAACATGATTTGACTCCATTGGCTTAGAATGGCGTGGTCTAACTATAAATGTCTGAACAGGTGAAACAATGGCGCGAAATAATGGAGATTTTAATGGAAATATCGATACAGTAGCAACATACTTGCAACATTGCGTTTGTGGGAAAGAGGTTAGAGAGTGAGAAATAAGCTATCATTTAAGAATGCTATACCAAGCCTCCAGCAGAAGGTGGTGAAGGAAAGCGGGAAGAAAGGACTAAGCATAAATTATAAGAAAACAGAATGCATGGTCATCAGTAAAAAGATGAGCACTAAATGCGATTTACAGGTCGGGGCAAAATCAAGCAGGTGCGGAAGTTTAAATACCTGGGAAGTGTTTTGACAGAGTTCGACACTGAGATCTGTAGACCTATTGGGATGGCTAAGGACGCATTCCAAAAGCCGGAAAGAGTATTCCAAGACAGGAGGATCTCTTTGCTAACAAAGAAAAGAGTATTGAACTGCTACGTGATATCTGTCCTCCTTTATGGCGGCGAAAGTTGGACGGTCTCCTCAGAGATGAAGAAGAGACTCGAGGCGACGGAGATGTGGTTCTACAGAAGGATGCTGAGGATATCATGAACCGAGAGTGTGAGCAACGTTGAGGTCTTGGAGAGGGTGCAAACATGGAGGAGGCTTATAGTTAACATCAAGAAGAGGCAGTTGAAGTTTCTAGGACACGTAATGAGAAAGAAGAGCCTGGAGAATTTGAAACTCACAGGTCGAAGGGAGGGAAAAAGGGACAAGGGAAAGCAACGCATGGCATACCTGGCGGGCTTAAGCAAGTGAATGACAGAACATGGTATGGGGGAGGTGGCAGAAAGAAGAAACTTATTGAGAGCCACAAGGGATAGGGGGAAGTGGAGAGCCATGATCGCCTACGCCCTGAAAGCACACGACACATATAAAGAAAGAAAGACAAAAATGAAAAGTGAAGACTGTGAAGCTCCAGTTCAGATATGGTGGCAATGCTCCATTTTTTTTTTTTTAAAGATCTGACTATTGTAAAGATAAAGTATGGAAGAAAGAGTCTGATACTTCCTGGAGAGGTAGATGGAACCGACCATTTTTTTGAGTCTCTTTGACAATGGGTTGAATATGAGGCGTGCGGTAAAGTTGCGTCCCAGTAAACGTCCAAAGCATGGAATTTTATTGAAGTAACCCTCCCCCCAAAAAAATGGAACTGTCCTGTAACGGTAACTGTCTGACATGTGACAATATATAGCATAATGAGTTCCATATTTTGTCATATGGAATGACGTATGCTAATATTTATAAGTTTCTGAAAAAAATGCATCTGTCATCGTCGACTAGAATGAAAATTAGGTTAGGTCAGTGTCAGACGCAAGGAGTACCGTATATACTCGCGTATCATGCGACACTTGAAGAGCTCATTTTGAAGCTAATTTTAAGGGGGTTGCATCACACACGAGATATAAAATTAGCGTATGTACTGTTGACCCAGGCTACGCCGCTAACCAAACTATATATCCATTTACGGGAGTCAAATTATCTTCAAAATTAAGTCTTCAAATATCGCATGATACGCGAGTATATACAGCAGATAGATAGATAATGAATAAACGTATATATATATATATATATATATATATATATATATATATATATATATATATATATATATATAGATATATATATATAGATAGATAGATAGATAGATAATGGATAGACTGAGATAGATAGATAGATAGATAGATAGATAGATAGATAGATAGATAGATACTGTATATACTCGCGTATCATGCGACTTTTGAGCGACTTAATTTTTAAGCTAATTTTAAGGGGGTCGCGTCATACGCGAGTATATACGGTAAGTCATTTAGCATGTTTTATAAAGGAGAAAAGCAAACATGAAAAAACGGCTAAACTATTGATGTTATCTCAAAGTAGGGGCCACGGAAGGAAAACACGGAACACGGGTTAGATATTAAACAGAAAAGTTACACAGAATAGTGTAAGAGTAAGCAAAGCTTACTATCCAGTGGTGTCCGATATTGGTATCGTACGCGGCTGCCCATTACTGGTGCTACATCCATGATACTACCATTCACATGATAATATAGTACTGGGAGAGTTCATGATGTAGGAAAGTATCGGTCTCACCCCCCCGCTTCCAAGAGTTTTCCTCTTTTCTTTTTTTTTCTCTTTTTTTTCTTGAAGGAAAAAAAAAGTAAAACTGTTAATATCTCTTCCTCTTGGGATTCACGTCGAGTTATTGAGTAAAGTTTCTCTTTCTCCCCGAGCGTCGTATTTCCGGAGAGACTTGGGGCCTGTCAAGATCGAAATGTTCGAATATTACGTCGATCGGATCTTCGCAGATATTTTGTGGTGATTCCTCAGATTCCTTCAAACGGCATTTCCTGAGCTGGTTCATATGGCGTTTGTGGGTATTTTTCGGTCTCTGGACAATATAGACCAGTTCGCCAATTCTCTGTTTGATGTTGCCTACTTCCCAGAATGTTATGTTGTTTGTGTAAGCCTTAAAAAGGACTTTGTCGCCAGGATTACGGCATATCAACCTCAATGGGTTATTTAATGCTGAAAATTTTTTTTATTGTTGGTAATATTTTGTTTTATCAAAATCTGTTTCTGGTAATATCTTTCCTTCAAAATTGCATTGCTGGTAATAATTTGTTTAAAAAAGTATTGCTGGTAATAGTTAACTATTTGCCCATAGCTGGGACCCTAACAGGTGCTACCACCCCGGGTCAGGGTGGACCTGGGAACACCAGCAATTAAGAAGTGGTTCCACGCTCCTCAAAACCACCTGATCAGAGGGCTTGCTGTTGGACGTAGTTTAACGTCTTACCCAGGACGCGGATGCAGTTTATCGTCATACCCAGGACGGTTTTATATTCGTCTCCATTTGATTCCCAAATTCTCGCTTGACGAGGAAACGTGACCAGACACCCTAATTCAACTTAATTTCGAAAATTATATTAGGGGTCTCGGCTCTCGCTTTTGAAACATGAGAACTCATGTAGCGAAGGAATCATATTTTAAAAAAATATTATAATATAAGCTCTACTTCTGTATGGAGCACTGTCTTTTTAAAAATAAAAGCAACAATACTAAGGAACTCCGGATTATTTACCTAACGTGTTCTTTCCTATTTTTCTGCATACCTGCACACACACACACACACACACACACACACACACACACACACACACACACACACACATATATATATATATATATATATTATCCCAGGATCATTTTGCATCTTATTGAAGATGATCTTCTTCCTCTTTAATCTTCTAAAATTCTGTCCTGGAGCAACAATTTGCCTTACAGGTTTCATGTACGATTTCATTTTCAAGTCTTTTTTCACTGCTCCTTATACTGTCATAGGTGAAGCTCTCCTCTCACGTGCCAAACGTCTTATTGATTGAGTTGGATCTTTTCTAATTGATCTCTTTAGCTCTAAGTTGAAATGATGGACCCTCTTCATGTTGTGACCTCCTGATCCCGTTTTCCTCTCTAATGTTCCCTCTTTTTTTAAAAACTTATTCACCATTTACTTGATGGTTCGTGAATGGACTTTGAAGACGGAAGCTAGAGTATGAATGTTGGTACCATTACTGATTCGGGAATAGACTTTGAAGACGGAAGCCAGAGTATGAATGTTGGTACCATTACTGAAGGCCTGAATGATTTTTATCTTACCATTGCTCATCTGAGAAGACAGCGGGCCTAACACAAAACGATTTTAACCTGTTCTCTTTCTAGCTGAATAACAAAGATTCTTACAACAAATGGTGTCAAGATGGCTAGACTGAGAACCTGGAAAAAAAATTCGATTAGTTTAGTGGGCTTTTTTTTTTAGATATTAAACATTTTGTGGGATGGACAATTATGCTGTTACACGATTTGGACAATTTTTCTATTACACCCGGTATATCGTGTGACGAATGTAATCATGTCGGCTTTTCGAATGATGCCCCATTAGCTACAAACGACGTCAAAGAAACACCACTGTCTGCCTTTATACCATCTTGATTTCACTTGTATCCTCAGTAAAAAAGTGTGTAGATCAGCCAGTGAACTAATCCAGTATTATAAATATCAGCTTATAGAAAGCCAAGCTGGTGCAGGAAAACTGTCGTGTAATATAACTGGGGTGACATACATATCCCTTACAGGTTTAAGTAATCAGATGAGGCATCATCAGCGACAAGACATTCGAACGTAAGTATTTTCTCAGCGTGGATATAGAGACGTCCGCAGCCATCGCATGGTAGGATAGGAGAATTCATGGGATGGAGAGCTCTGTCTTTTCTTTGGGGTCTCTTCATGGCTTCTGTTTTACCTCTGGTGTTTTCGAACGATGCTTTTTTTTGTGGATTGCTCTTCTCCAATTGGTTCTTTCTGCAACTTCCATCTCTCAATTGACTGGAACTATTTCTGTCTACGGCAAGAGGTTTTTGAGTTGATCCTTGAATCGACGACGTAGGGCTCGACGTGGTCTCTTCCCAGATGCGAGCACCGAGAAGAGGATTTGTTTGGGTAGACGTATATCTGGCATTCGAGCAAGGTGTCCGGCCTATTAAAATCAATAGCATGATAGTTGCAACGATCTCCATCTTTGATATATATATATATATATATATATATATATATATATATATATATATATATATATATATATATATATCCATGTTTAATTAAAAACGACAGACAAGGTACTACGGTTAAGCTTTTCATTCAATTTTTCTTGTGTTCGAACAAGAGCTTTCATTTCTGGACAGAGTGTGTAAAAACTGTCCAAATGTTTTATAGTTCCGAGCGCTTTCGGCTATACCCTTAGCCATTATCAAGGATGATTCGATTTTTCAGTTTAATTGAATGTATGTTTTAGTGTGTTATAGAGATGCTTTTGATTTCCGAATACGGTTAGCACATTGTGGCCTTGTTCGTAGTTAATACTGTTAAGAGTTGGCTTTTTCTTCCTTTATCTCCCGACATCCTTTATATATATATATATATATATATATATATATATATATATATATATATATATATATATATAAAGAATTAAAAAAAATTCTTACTCAATGTATTGATAATGGTTAAAATAATAAACAAAAGTGCTCGAATATATCAAACATTCGGTTAATTTTACACACTTTCTGTACAGAAAAGACAAAAACTGATACGAATACAAGAAAAATTAAATAAAATGCTTAAATGCAGTACTTAGTCAGTCGTCTTTAATGAAACTTGTATAAAAGAGAGATTGCTGATCAAATACACAATTATATATATATATATATATATATATATATATATATATATATATATATATATATATATATGCTTTACATAAAGTAGATCGATGACAGAGCATTTTTAAGCATTTTCTGCCACAAGTAAACGGGTACCGCGTGATGGAAAAGCGACAACAATGCAAACCATATCTAATACATCTAAGTAAATGACTGCCGAAGGTAGTATGCCGGAAAAAGGGCTCAATACCTATAGCTATATTTATCATAATAATACGGCGTACACGCGATCGACTAAAACTACCAATTTTCCCATTTTAACACATACAGTCTTAATGTGATCGGCACTATCTTGCTAGGTGATATGGGAATTGATACCCCTTTGACGATGTTACAATGGCGGTAATTGCAGAATACATATAACATATTCACCAACTGAAATGTCTATCTATCTATCTATCTATCTATCTATCTATCTATCTATCTATCTATCTATCTATCTATCTATATATATATATATATATATATATATATATATATATATATATGATGAAAATGTGGAAAAGACAAAGCAAAATCCGAATATGTGAGTTTACTGTTTTTATTTTGTTTTTGTTTTTGTTATTCTGTCGACGTCAGACGTTTCGGTCAAATAGACCTTCTTCGGGACATGGAATAACAAAAACAAAAACAAAATAAAAACAGTAAACTCACATATTCGGATTTTGCTTTGTCTTTTCCACATTTTCATCATACCTTCGGATCTACATCCACACATTTGCTTACATATATATATATATATATATATATATATATATATATATATATATATATATATAAAGGGTGTTTCAATAACCTGGACCGGTTTTATAAGTGAATTAATTTTAAGCGTCTAATGATTTTCCTTTTCTTTCAGATTTAACAACTTAAGTCTTTGGCAATTTCAACCATGGAAAGATTAACAAACAACGTGTTAAAGTTATCGAAGCCTATTACAAAAATGGCTTTATTGAATGAGAATTTCCCAGATTGCATCATCTCTCGAAACAGCGAAGTTAATTAGCCATTACGGTCGTGCGACTAGACGCCTTTAGATTTCTTTTTTTTTTTGGGTCATCTCAAATGTAAGGTCTATGCCAACAAGCCAACAACAATTCAACAGCTGAAGGATGAGATAATAAGGCATATTGGTGAGATCGACGAACAACTATTCAGAGACGTCATCAAAAATTTTGAACATTCGAGTGGAGGTGTGCCACTAAAGCCTTGGCAGACATTTGAGCGATATTATTTTTCACACCTAATTGCCATGACATAATCCAATAGAGAAATAAATAAATTTTCACCAATAACACTGATTTATTTACTGCTAACTTTAATCCGTCCTAATGAAATACCCTTTATATATATATATATATACACACCCTTGATATATATATATATATATATATATATATATATATATATATATATATATATATATATATATATATATAATTATTTAAAAAAATATGATTCCATAGCTGCATAAGAGTTGTCATGTTTCAAAAACAGGAGCTAAAAACTTCAATTTAATTATAAAAATTAAATTGAATTAAAGTATCAAGCTCTGTTTCATCTTCATCTGAGCTTGATACTTTAATTCAATATAATTCTTATAATTAAATTGAAGTCTTTATTTCTATTTTTGAAACATGATAACTCTTATGTAGCGATGCTATCATATAAAAAAGTAATTATGATTTAGGTTTTACTTATGTATTGAGCACTGTTTTTCAAAATTTCTTTCCTATTTTTATATATATTTGCGCGCGCACACACGCACACACCCACACACACCCACGCACATATATATATTGATGCAATAGTATTTCTATACACACATCTCTGTCTGTAAAATGAACAGACTCTCTTTGTTAAGCGAACTATGACAGATATTATCATAATGTTGCACAATAACCAAAATGAAAAAGAAAAAAAAACATTTCAGGAAAATGCAATCATTTAATGTTGGAAAATGTGATGAATTCCGGATACTGGGATTGTTTGCTAGTCACTGTGGCCACGTGCTCTTTTCGGATGAATCAGAAAAGAAAAAAACTTGTCATTACAAGCTTTTTCAAGTCATACGATCAGATTCCGTTTAATTGCTAATACCGATCCAACATTTCATATGTTACAAATCTCGGTAATAAAATAAATTAACAGAATAAAGAAGAAATTAATTAAATGAATTCATAATGCATCGTTCCTCACCAGAATTACATTAATTACAAAAATATGATATGAAAGCCAACCTTTAAAAAGATCCATTTTGCATTCGGGCAACTAACCAAAGAATTTCTGTCTATTCCCTTCTCCACCAGGCTATCTGTCTGTCCCTTCAAAGACATCGAGGTTGTCCTAGAGTAGCTTAGATGTGGCACAAAGCCGAAAGTATGAGGCGCCCAGTGAGGAGAGAAATCACTGTTCAGTCGTAATTGATCTAGTGTGGCAAGCTTGCTAACTATTACATTACGTCGAAGTATCTTCTGATTTACTAAGTTTAGTTTAGATGTAGCACAAGACTGAGAGTTTGGGGCACTCATTGAGGATCGAACTCACTATTCAGTCGTAATTGATCTAGTGAGACAAACTGGTTAACAATTACACAACGTCGAAGTGCCCGTCTGATTTATTAAGCGTGGCTTAGATGTGGTACAAAGACGAAAGTATGGGACACCCAGTGAGGGTCGAACTCACTATTCAGTTGTAAGTGAACTAGCGAGATAAGCTTGCTAACCGCTACGCCAAGTCGAAGTGTTCATCTCTTCATAGATATGCATTAAACTGAACTTAGTCTGATACATGCTCAAGTGGGCCATCAGTATAGGCTCAAATTATTAACCTAAGAAATCACCTTTCTATCTATCTATCTATCTATCTATCTATCTATCTATCTATCTATCTATCTATGCGTACGTGTGTGAATAATATGCTCATAGCTCATATCAAAAGTTACTTAACTGATAGTGTTAGTCCGTGAGTGTACTTGACGTTGCTGAAAAGCTCTTGGTCTGATCCACTTCGTAAAATCTGACGAAATTATCAAAATTCGAATATACCTACTCTGTGTTTATTTCTATGAAAATTTTCAGATGAGGCCGATTCTTTAGTTCCACCAGTTCAGACCTTTACATCACGCTATGCCACATCCACGCACTTCCTTCCTATCCCAAATAGAAAGAAATTCCAAGTAGAAAGTTTTGCTCAGACAGCTTTTCCCCAAGAACTTCTGCTTATCGAACAGACTCCTCCATAGATACTTCCTTGAATACTATAATCTTAACGTGTTCAAGTCAAAAGTTAATCTTTTATCTACCCTAATAATCTTCGCTTTCTGCCAACTCCCCTTTCATTCATATGATACATCTCATTCATCATAAACATTTTAACAATAATAATTCATAAAATTACATAATACATTCAATTAGTAATAAAATACAAATCAGTAATTAACTGTATCAAGGACTTTTACGTGACGGCAATGCAGCTGATCAGAGTTTTATGCCCACCCCATCTCCTCAGAGAAA
Organism: Acanthosepion esculentum; assembly: GCA_964036315.1. Taxonomy (NCBI): domain Eukaryota; kingdom Metazoa; phylum Mollusca; class Cephalopoda; order Sepiida; family Sepiidae; genus Acanthosepion; species Acanthosepion esculentum. The sequence continues at coordinate 50,366,899 of OZ038491.1, read as the reverse complement.
TTATGCCTGATAGAAGAAATATAATTGTATTTTTGAAATTAGCGGGAAAAATTACATAAAATACAACACATAAGATTTCTGATGAAAACAGAGTGTTGACCAGTGATATGTGGCCTAGAAATTTCAACTGTTTCTTCCTGATGTTAAGAATAAGTGTTCTTTTTGTTGCCATTTTCTCTAAAACTTCGTCGCTGGTCACATGTTCGATTCATGGTATTCTCAGCATCCTTCTGTAGTACCATATTTCTATTGCTTTGTCTTTTCTTAATCTGTAATGAGATTGACCGGCATTCACTGCCATATAGGAGGACTGATATTACGTAACAGTTTAATACCAGCTTAAAATCACATTGCATATAAAGGAATAATAATAATAATATGATGAAGAAGGAGGAGAAGAAAAAGAAGAAGAAGAAGAAGAAGAAATAAAAATAAGACGAATAGTAATAAAAATAATAAAACGAATAATAATAAAGAATAATAATTTTAGAAATAAAATAACAGAAATAATAATAATAATAATAATAATAATAATAATAATAATAATAATAATAATAATAATAATAATAATAATAATAACAAAAAATTGTTCTGACAAGTACAGCCCACACTTTACCAAGGGCTTTATCCATGTATTTTTTTTTTTGGCTGTAGGAAGTGTCATGTTGCCATTTCTAACCTTAGGTCCCTGGGCGGGACCCGGAAAGAAATGTGTAAACGCCAGAAATCAAAGGAAATAATAATAATAATAATAATAATAATAATAATAATAAGAAGAAGAAGAAGAAGAAGAAGAAGAAGAAAATAGTAATAATAATAATAGACATTCAACGGATCTAGATTTTGCCACAAAGATTAGCGAACTGGAACAGGAAGATCTATATAAATACCTAGGTGCCATCGAAAGATGTAGAATGGAGTATGCTCAAATGAAGGCAAAAGTAAGAATAGAATACTACAGACGTGTGCGTCTGGTGTTGAGTACCGAGTTGAATTCATAAAATACAATATCAGCAATAAACACTTCGGCTGTCCGCGTGGTGCAATACAGTTCCAACATTCTTAATTGGACCATAGCTGACATTAAGCGAATGGATGTCAAAACGAGAAAGCTTCTCACCTGCCACTGCATGCATCATCTTAATTCTGATGTTGATCGTCTGTATCTGTCCAAATCTGAAGGCGGTAGAGCATTATTTCAACAAGAACTGTCTTACAAAACCACAACAATCGGTCTTCAACGATACCTGGAAACTACAGAAGATTATGATCTGTGTCAATGAACATGAAAGAAATAAGAAACTTTATTCAGTAATAAAGAAAGCCAACAAATCCAAAAGGGAATTTTAAGTGAGTAAAGAAGTGCAAATAAACCATAATACAACTACTGCAGCGGAAAAGAATACTAAAAAAAAGAAAGAAGCAAAACAATACACAAAATAATCATAAACATAAAAATATCTTAAAATAATTGTCGGGCTTTGTCCATTTCATAATGTGTGACGTCATCTGTTTACATTTGGATACGCATCGAGCAGATATGAATATAGGTGAGAAAATCATGGAAAATTGTAGTTTAAAAACAGTAAAATCGACCTTGCTAACCGATACGCCCCTCTGTGGCGAAATCAGTAAAAGCACGTCAGGCTATATGACGGTGCCGTATAGGATACAAGTTCGATTCCTGTCAGAGGACGCATATTTTCTATGACAATTTCTGGGACATTCAGGCCGGTAAATGTTGTTAATACTGTTTATTATAAACAGAGCATTTACTTAAATATTTGTATCTATAAAAAAGAATGTATAAACATAAAAATGTCTTTACATATACCAAATGCAAAAACGATGACAAAATCAGCCTCTTCATGGTCAATACTTTGCTCGTCCCAAACAATCTGATGTAGACAAACACGAAGATTTTATGTTTGCTGTACAGGACCTGTGCTTGCTAATTAGAAATTGTGTTCACCCGAAATGCAGATTCTGTGATAACTATCCAGAAACAATTGACCATCTTGTACCAGGTTGCACGGTGTTAGCACCCACTGAATATAAAACTAGGTATGATAGAGTGGACCAATATCTGCACTGGAAAATATGCAACTTTTACGGGAAGGAAACTACAAGAAACTGGTATGAACATTACCCGAATCCGGTTACAGGGACAGGACCTGTAACAATTTTATAGGACTTTACAATACACACAAACAGAACAATCAAAGCTCATCACCCGGACATCATGATCAGAGACCACAAAACCAAGATGTGTTTTCCTATTGACATGGCATTGTAATGTATGTTTGAAGATCTTTAAAAAATATCAGAATGCAAGTATCTTGAAGTGGAAATTTAAAAAAAATGTGTCACATAAGGACATCAGTAATTCCAGTTGTAGTTGGATCCCTCGGATTGATTGGAAAATGTTCCGATGCTAGTTCATGTCTTAAAGAAATACAAAAATTTGTACTCACAAGTACAGTTCACACATTACAAAGAGTTTTATGTATGCAAAACGTGTATGATCTTTTTTCTTTTTTACGAAAATGATCGGTGATAATGATGATGCTATTTCTGACCTTAGGTCGCTGATTGGGACCCGGAAGGAAATGTGTCTTCAATAGAAATAAATTGAAGGAAGGTTTTATTCTTGCTGCACAGGACCAAGGCTTGCTAACTAGAAATTAACAAGCACACAAGCTGAAAAATCGTGTTGACATCAAATGCAGATTCTGTGATAAATATCCAGAAACAACTGACCATCTTGTCGCAGGGTGTTAGCACCCATTGAATATAAAACTCGGCATAATAGATTGGGCCAATATCTGTACTGGAAAATATGCAACTTTTACGGGAGGGAAACTGCAAAAAACTGGTATGAACATTACCCGAATTCGTTTACAGAGACAGGACCTGGAACAATTTTATAGGACTTTACAGAACACACAGACAGAACAATCAAAGCTAATCGCCCGGACAGCGTGATCAAAGACCACAAAATCCAATAGACTCATTGAAGAGTGGCCTGACCCACTTCGCAAAATCTGACTAAATTACCAAAATTCAAATATAGCAACTCTATCTCTATTTCCATGCAAATGTTCTTTACTTCCTTAGGCCCCATAAGAGAATTGTCATTTAATTGATAGCATTTTTCTTACTATATGGGATGTTCCTAATAAGGCGAACTTCTGGGCATCTTGTATGTTGATGTTAACTGGGATACTCATTTAGTAAAATTGCCCATCCCTTTTCTCACGAGGTCCAGAGTTCCGATTATTATTGGTACAGTCTCAGTCTTCGTTCCCCACATCCTGTTAATCTTGATCTCCAGGTTATTGCATTTGGACAATTTCTCGATAATTTTCATGTAGGTGTTTCGCTTAGATGGTACTGCTATGTCAATAAGCATACACTTCCTGAATTTCTTGTATTTTATGATAATATCAGGTCTGTTGACTTTTACTTGCCTGTTAGTTTGAATTGGCATGTCTCAAAGGATATTTACATCATTATTTTGGATACCTGTGTCTGGTTGGTGCTCACACCATCTCGCTGTGGTTTCGATTTTGTGCTTCTTGGACATCTTCCGGTGCACACAAGCCGCTACCTTGTTATGCCTGTGGGTATATTTTTGCTAGTTCCGGACATCCTGAGATAATATGATCGATAATTTCAGCATATTTTCCGCAGATCCTGCATTTCAGTTTAGTTCCAACCTTGATTATGTGACAGTGATAGTATCTGGTTGCGAGACTTTGGTCCTGATCTGCAATAATGAGGCTTTCTGTTTCAGCTTTCAACACAGTGCTCTCCAGCCACTGATGTGTCTTCAGTGGGTACACATCTGCTTCTTTCGTTCTTTTTAAGTAGTTTCCATGTAACGCCCAGTCCTCACAGTTTTTTGTAATTTCATTTGACCAAGTTGTTTTGCTTTCTGTTTTACTCGTCTGACATCCTGAGATAATATGATCGATAATTTCAGCATATTTTCCGCAGATCCTGCATTTCAGTTTAGTTCCAACCTTGATTATGTGACAGTGATAGTATCTGGTTGCGAGACTTTGGTCCTGATCTGCAATAATGAGGCTTTCTGTTTCAGCTTTCAACACAGTGCTCTCCAGCCACTGATGTGTCTTCAGTGGGTACACATCTGCTTCTTTCGTTCTTTTTAAGTAGTTTCCATGTAACGCCCAGTCCTCACAGTTTTTTGTAATTTCATTTGACCAAGTTGTTTTGCTTTCTGTTTTACTCGTCTGGCGTAGATGGTATTCGTTTCTTATTTTGTTGGTAGAGTTTCAGGTTTCTGTTTCTTAAAGAGTACAGCTTCCTTGTTGATGGAGTGGATTTGGTGTTTTACTATTTATAGAAGAGGGTCATTGGTTTTTTTGAGGTGTGCTTACAATCCGATTGTTATAGTTTTTAGTGTTAAATCAAGTTGTATTAGACGTCGGCCTCCTACAACTTTTGCTACGTACAGCCTATCAACATCTGATTTTGGGTGGTGCATCCTCATTTGGGTAAGCATTTTTCTGGTCTTGGTGTCCAATCTTTTAATGTCATTCAACTTCCATTTAGTAATTCTGAAGAAGCTGTATCTTACTAGGGGTATAGCTAAAGTGTTGACAGTCTTCATTCTATTGGTCCCATTAAGTTTGCTTTCTAGTATCAGACGCACTCTCCTATAATAATCTTTTCAAGTATTTTTCTTCATAATTGAATGTTGTATTCCATCTCCTTCATCAATTCCTAAGTATTTTTATGTATCATCTTGGTCTCGTTCCTTTGGCACATTTATTGATTCCCAACTCCATCCTAATGTCTGAAGGTTTTTACAACGGTGCGTAGGTTTTTTCTGCTGGTTGTCATCCTTGGCAAACATTTCAAGACCATCAATATAGAATAGGTGATTCAATTTGCTATTCTGTGACTTGTATCTGTAGCTATTGCTGTTCAGTAGGCAGCTGAGTGGCGCTAATGCAAGGCAGAAGAATAGCGGTGACATCGAATCTCCTTGGAAGATCCCGCTTTTGATGCTGATTGTTCTCGATGTTAATGACCCGTTTGTATGGTTTAAGTTTAGTGCAGTCTTCCAGTTTCCATGCTCTCCGTTATGAATGTGACTGTTGTGGAACATAATCTGTATATTTTTACGCTCTTCTCTATCCAGGAGTGTGGTACACTGTCGAACGCCTTTCTGTAGTCGATCCATGCTGTCGATAAGCTTCTTTTCTTTGTTTTCACCTCTTCCAATATTGTTTTATTGATAATTGGTTGGTCCTTGCATAGGCAACTTTTACACCCCTTCTGTTCTGCAGGGAATAAATTGTTTTTCTCAAGGAAGTTGTATGTCCTCTCGGTTATGATAGAAGTGAGGATCCTGTACCTTGTTGGTAGGCAGATAATGGGTCTATAGTTCTTGGGTTATGTGTCTCTTCTGTTTTGGAGAGTAGGTATGTTACTCGCCGTATGAACCATTTGGGGCATTTTTCTGGGTTTATGATTATATCATTGTATGCCCGTGCTAGTTCTTGGTGGGTGCTAGATAAGGTTTTATCCAAAAATTGGCTATTCAGTATAATCCTGGTGCTTTCCAGTTTTTGGTTTTGCACATGGCAGCGGTTGTTTCAGTAATATTGATATCCGACCATTTTTGGCACTCTATATGTGTGTGTTGTTCCTGTTGTCGCTTGATCCATGTAGCTCTTTCACTGTGCACTTTGCAGTTTTCTCACATCTTACACCAGAACTCCACGGCTTCCTGGATATTAAGTGAGTCATTTATCTCTATTTTATTTTTTCTCAGTTCTCGATATGTCTTCTTGGCATCTTCATTAAAGATCTTTTTTTTGCCAGAAGAATCTGTTTCTTTTTTCATAACATCTGATTCTCTGCGCCTTCACTTGAATTTGTTGTTTCAGCTTCTCTTTAACCTTTGATACGCCAGTCATTTCAGTTGTCTCCTTTTTTTTCTTTCATTTTGGAGCCCTTGTCTACTTCACTTACAACTGACAATTGTCCTCGTAGTTTATTGATTTCGGTTCCTATTTTTTCCTTCCAGATTGTCATTTTTCTTTATCGTTTACGTTGTGTTTTTACTTTTTCACCTATTGTTTCTGCGATCATTGCCGAGGCCGCGTATATAAGATGATTAATGTCTGCCAGCTTCATCATATTTCTATTTCGTCCCTTATTTTTCTAATTGCTTGGTTAGCGAGGTTGGTGGTTTCCTTTACTTGACGTTTCTTTCTTACTTTTGGAATTGTTAGCCTTTCCTAGAAAAACATTGCGTTTACATCGGCATCTACGCTGAGGACACCACTATTTACTCCTGCCTCAAACGCAAATCTACTGAGGCGGAAAAAGCTAACCTGGCAGCCCAAATCGAAAAGGACCTCCAATGAGTTGTGATCTGGGGTGAGAAATGGATGGTTAACTTTAACGCGTCTAAAACAAAACTGCTCTCCATCAACCACCACAAGGTTCCATCCCTGCATCCCATTAGAATGTCTGATGACCATCTTCTCGAGAGCCCCTCCCTGCGGCTGCTCGGTCTCACGCTGTCTGCTGATCTGAGATGGAACAAATACATCGAGTCAGTTGCATCAGCCACCGCAAAGAAAGTTGGTTCTCTGTGCCGAGCCAGGAAATTTTTCTCCACTGAATCGATCCTTCAAGTCTATAAATCGACCATTCGGCTATGCATGGAGTATTACTGCCATATATGGTCTGGAGCCCCTGCTGTTTGCCTCGGGGTTCTTGATAAGATCCAGAGACGGATAGGCAATGGGATTGGCCCTGATCTGTCATCTCGTCTGCAGTCGCTCTCTCACAGACGCGATGTTGCCTCGCTCTGCCTTTTTTACAAATACTTCCACGGTAATTGCTCTGAGGAGTTGCGTTCGCTTGTCCCCAGGCCTCGTGAATTTAAACGCCCCACCAGGCTGGCATCCCGCTCCCACCCCTACACCGTGGAAACTGTTAGATGTAGACGTCTCTTCTACTCCAATAGCTTCATGTCTCGCACATCCCGCTATGGAACTCCCTTCCCTACTACTGTTTCCCTGACAAATACAATCTCCAACGGTTTAAGTGTAGCGTCAATCGACATCTCCAATTGCCTTGATCGACCCACTGTCTTCCCTTCCGCTTCCCTTCTCCACATCCTTTCTTTTCTCATTCTTATCTGCTCTCGCTCCGGATCTTTTGTGGCCCGCTTGCCTTGATCGACCCACTGTCTTTCTCTTCTTCCTCATCCCCTCCATTGCCACTCTTATCTGCTCTTCCTCCAACCCTCCTTTAACCCCTTGCGCGATAGTGGCCTCTGGCCTTGCTTGGGGCGATATGATTAAAAAAAAAAAAAAAAAAAAAAACATTCTTCTATTTATATCGGATGTTTTTTGCTAGCTCCGTTTCTCTCTCATATTCGTCATTATCTTCCTCTATTTGCTTGTGTACCGCAGAGGGATTGTTATAACTGGTTTCTATTTGTCCTCTCCATGTGTCTCCTCTGGGTTATTGGCATTTGGCCTCTCAATGTTAACGTTTTATCTATTTTTGATGTTTTCTCGGATGCTTTCGAGTTCTATGTCAGGTATTCTTTCTTTCTGATGATGTCACGACTGATATTGACTAGTTTGTTGGAATCGATGTTTAGTCTGTTTGAGAGGTGTTTTTCTCGCCAGATATTATAGGCGGCTTTGGTCGTTGTTGTCATTGTCGGATTTATCGTAGCGGTGTAAAATGCTATTATTACTCTTCCCTAGAACATTTATTTATTGTTCTTTTTGTGGGATTTTCTTTTAATGAATAATGAGGACCAATGAGGACTGTCCTCGGCGTGGTTTGCCTCTACTTCTCGTTGGGTAGAGTTTGTTCCAGTTGTAGACTTTTCGATCCTAATCTGGTTCCTCACTGGAGATCGCGGTCCTTGTTGACCCGCGTGATGATGCGGTTTAGCAATATTTTTCATTGTGCCAGCATTATAGTCAGTTCGTATACCCATATGTGGGGGCTGGTTCGTGGGCGCAGAGCATATCCATAGCATGGTGAGCCATCACGTTCAGGGGGTCATGTCTCCTCCTGCTATTTGTTTTCTTTTTTTTTTACTATTATTAACAACAACGGTAAAATCTTCATTTATAAGCGTTTAGACCCAAGGAGATACGACGTGCTTCACCAGGCTTCGACATAACTTCAATTTTCAACGGAATTTTCTTTGAATTTTTCTCTTTTTCTCTCTTATGCTTATTATTATTATTATTATTATTCGTCTCATATTTATTTCTTCTTCTTATTTTATTATTTTCCGTAAATTAGTGAAGGTACTGAGTTTGTCCATGTAAGGCTTGTGATTTAATGGGAGTTAGAAAAACAAATCATGAAATGTAGTGATTTTCCAAGCGTAGCTTAGATGTGGCACAAGGCCGAAAGTAGGGGGCACTCAGTGAGAATCGAACTCACTACTCAGTGGTAATTGTTCTAGCGAGATAAGCTTGCTAACTATTGCACCGCCTCGAGGTGCCCCAAATCATGAAATGTAGCCATAAAAACACACCACTCCCTGCCTTAGGTCTTCCCGCAGACTTGGTAGGTAGCTTGACCAGAGCAGAAATCAAAATATAATAATAATAATAATAATAAGACGAATAATAATAATGATAATAAAACGAAGACTAATAATATGAATAAGAAGACGAATGCTACTATTACTCCAACTACTACCAATAATAATAATAATAATAAGAAGAAGAAGAAGAAGAAGAAGAAGAAGAAGAAGAAGAAGAAGAAGAAGAAGAAGAAGAAGAAGAAGAAGAAGAAGAAGAAGAAGAAGTTAAATATTTTTTACTAACGGTTTGCTAATTTATCAAGAAATCAGAAAAATATATGTTTTTTCTTCGAAAACTTAACACGTGCTGCTGAAAATCCAATTAAAAGGAAACTACCACTTGATCCCTTTTTTTTTTACAAGTTTTAGAACACTTATCTTGGAATACGTATCCTTGTATTAAGGTTCAATTAATCAACACCATACCACTTAGCATGATTTGATCCCTTTAGCCCTGTTTCACAAGGATGTCACTTTTAATTGAAAAGAAATGTCCGCTTCCCGTCACGCCATTCACTTAAGTCAAACACTTCACTATTTGTTTAATACACCGGTGCATTGTTATGGCATTTTTGCCTCTGACTGTTCAGACACGTTTTCGGAAAAATAGAAAATTACTATTTACGGGACAAAAGAATTAGTCACATCTTTTAAGGTAGAACTCATAGAACATGTGAAATCATGGTTCTCCAAGACTTCCACTCTTTTTCCCCCTGTTCTGCCATCCATATCCATCCTCATTGGGTAAGTTACCCGCTATTTCAGCTTGCTTCTCCTGCTTTCAAGATATCGAATATTTTCGCGGGCCCTCTTTCCTCACTATTTCTCCTAATAATTTCAAGTGTCGCTTTCTGATTTTAACTGTGAGTTCCTTTCAATCCCCATTATCTTTACAACTGCCTCGTTTCTTACAATTTCAGCGTTTGTCTGTAGAGCCAACATTTTGTCGCTTCGAGTCTCTTCATCAGTAAGGACCGCTTTGGAAGGAGCACGAGCAATTGTTTGTAAAATAGCAAATAAACCATCATATGTTTTTGCAGGTTATCCTAAATGAAATTAATAAATATATAAAGTACATCCGGTAGCAAGACCTTTGACCGGGAGGTTTTGGGGAGCATGGAGCCAACTCTTAATTTGCTGTTGTTCCCAGATTCACTGTGACCCGGGGTGATAGCACCTGTACGGTAACAGCTATGGGCAAATAGTGAACCCCCAAAACTGGTGTCAAAATACTATGAAAGTGTAGAAATACATTTTGATAGTGAAGGTGCCAGCAATACATTGTCATAGTAAAAAAAAATATACGTAATACGTTTTTGTAAAAAAAGTAAATAAAATATTACCAGCAATACATTTTTGGAAAATGATTACCAGCAATACATTTTTCTAAAAGAGAAATTGTCAGCAATACATTTTTCTAAAAGAGAAATTGCCAGCAACACATTTTTCTAAAAGAGAAATTGTCAGCAATACATTTTTCTAAAAGAGAAATTGCCAGCAACACATTTTTTCTAAAAAAGAAATTACCGTCAATACATTTTTCTAAAAGAGAAATTTTCAGCAATTCATTTTTCTAAGAGAGAAATTGCCAGCAATACATTTTTCTAAACAAGAAATTACCAGCAATACATTTTTCTAAAAGAGAAATTGTCAGCAATACATTTTTCTAAAAGAGAAATTACCAGCAATACATTTTTCTAAAAGAGAAATTGTCAGCAATACATTTTTCTAAAAGAGAAATTGTCAGCAATACATTTTTCTAAAAAGGAAATTACCAGCAATACATTTTTCTAAAAGAGAAATTGTCAGCAATACATTTATCTAAAAAAGAAATTACCAGCAATACATTTTTCTAAAAGAGAAATTACCAGCAATACATTTTTCTAAAAGAGAAATTACCAGCAATACATTTTTCTAAAAGAGAAATTGTCAGCAATACATTTTTCTAAAAGAGAAATTGTCAGCAATACATTTTTCTAAAAAAGAAATTACCAGCAATACATTTTTCTAAAAGAGAAATTGTCAGCAATACATTTTTCTAAAAAAGAAATTACCAGCAATACATTTTTCTAAAAAAGAAATTACCAGCAATACATTTTTCTAAAAGAGAAATTGTCAGCAATACATTTTTCTAAAAAAGAAATTACCAGCAATACAGTTTTCTAAAAAAGAAATTGCCAGCAACACATTTTTCTAAAAGAGAAATTGTCAGCAATACATTTTTCTAAAAGAGAAATTGTCAGTAATACATTTTTCTAAAAAAGAAATTACCAGCAATACATTTTTCTAAAAAAGAAATTACCAGCAATACATTTTTTCTAAAAAAGAAATTTTCAGTAATACATTTTTCTAAAAGAGAAATTGTCAGCAATACATTTTTCTAAAAGAGAAATTGTCAGCAATACATTTTTCTAAAAGAGAAATTGCCAGCAACACATTTTTAAAAAAAGAAATTACTAATGCTGTCAAGAAAATTAAATTTCGGAATTAAATGATGCATAAGGTGTTAATATGCCGTTAAACAAACAAACCAATATTTTTTTTACTAGGTAGGTGCCTGTCTTTGATTTTTTCTTCTTCTGTTTGTTTTCTGTTTATTTTTTGGTTTTGCGTTATTTAGTCTTTCTTTTTACTTTCTTTGGCCACTTGGCAGGTTCTGTTTCGGTTTTACCAATACTTAATCCTGACTTGTCATCTCGAATTCAGTCACTTTCTCACAGACGTGATATGGCTTCCCACTATCTTTTCTACAAATATTTTCATGGCAACTGTTCTGACGAGCCTTTTCCCCTGGTGCTCCGACTGCATGAATTTAAGCGTTAAGCGATCGGCATCTAGGCCCCTTTTATTATTGAAATAAAAGCTTTCTTGCTTCCCTGATAACAACAATCTTCAAAAATTTAAATTCAATGTCAACCGCCATCTTTCTGTTGACTTGAACCCCGTTCATATTTTATCCTTTCCTCAACCCCCCTCCCTGTACTCATTCTTTTCCCTCACTTTCACGCTCTGTAACCCCCTGCGAACTAATGGTATTGTCGCATTGCTTGAATTGAAATGATCCAAAAAATGCATACAAATTATGCAGAACGCAGGGGCTTACAGGAATTGAAAGTGAAAATAAAAGGAAAGACAGAAGAGGCTATCTTGAGGAAAGGACAAAAATGAAGGAACAGGGTTCAAGAAGATAGAAAATGGTGATTGACTTTGCCTTTTTTAAGATTGTAGCTATCAGAGAAGCAAGAAATCAGGAGGAAGTTCCACATGTGGGAAGTGCGTGAAAAAACTTAGCTTAGAAGTGGCGGTTAGATCTAGCTATTTCAATAGTAAAACAGTGACACCTAGTTTCCAATCTAGTAGCACGTTTAAATTCACGTAGTCTTATAGATATTTCTGCATTGTGGGTGTCACTATTTTTTGTGTACATTTCCCCATTAAAGTTTAACAATCTTGAAATATTTAAAAATATTCTGTTATACACTGTTTTGTGGAAAAGAACATCACTAACCCAGCGACAGAATATAGTAGCATGTCTCCCCTTTTTACTATTAGCCAGTTGTTCGAGTGTTGGCTGCGTCTTAGGTGTAAATATCTGTGCTGTTAGATTATTTCAATAAAGGAATGATGAGACAGACGTGAAGGAGTGACTGTTATTCATTCATAAAGTGTTATCAGCTGAAATCGACCTCTAAATACAGGAGAGGTTAACTTTTATGAATGAACTGAAAACGGGCGTCTGTGGTTGGAGCAAAAATATAGTGAATATACAATGTGAAAAATTTATAGAAACGTTGATTTTTTTTAGAAATGCCAAGAATGTTGAATCTGCTTCCTGATTGATATATAAGTATCAAGAAATATTTTCGTTTTTTGACCTTTCGAGTATTTTCGATTGTCGGCAGCTTTTGTGTTTCGACGCTTATGTAATTAATATAATATGGTAACTTTCGATGATGTCCTGAAAGTTTTCCAGTGTTGTTGGTCTGCCTTGTGTAGAGATTTTCATAATCTCAGTAGTTAGGATTTTTGCCACAAACATTCGTATTCTTCTGGCAGATCTCAGAAACTGTGGAGTTGGATTCTGAATTTGCAGAAGTATGCTTCTGTCATTAACCTAAACGTGCACCCAAAATTAGTATTTTACTTCCAGGAATTTCCAAATTATTACAAATAGGAGTAGATAGGTTTCCTTATCGACCGGTTCACACGCTCTCATCAATCTTTTGAACAGGAGTAGATGTTCACTCCTTGTTTCCTGATTAGAATTGTGTTTCCGGTTCCCTTTAAAGTCTACTTCAGCTCTATATTCCTAACGTCTCCGCCTGAACTCTGAAATTTTATTCACTAATTAAGTCATGACCTCTTATCTTTTCTGCTATCTTGTCCTTTCCTGCGCTAATACAACTCCCCACAGTAACCATCTACCCAGCGCGGACCTTGGCCCTTGTATTATGTAAACATTAGTAAAGAAAGTAAAAAACGAAAAATTTTTTTTAAGAAACACAAATGTCTGTGGAAACCCCCACACCGTAAAAGTAAAAGATAAAAACTTTATTCATTTGCTTCGTTTTACGTTAATTCTTTCTTTATACAAGCAGGATTCTTAACGCCATGAGCGCGAATACGCCCACAGATGGTCACTCATGGGCCTCATTTCATTGGAATTAAAGAAACATTTTAACATGAACTTTGTATGGATTTTCCTTTAGATTGTACACACACATACACACACACGCGCACACGCACACACACACACACACACACACACACAATCACTCACACACACTCACTAACACACACACACACACACACACACACAGACATACCTATCTAGGTGAGCCAATCAGTTAAATGCTATACGTGATACACAGTTGAGCGATCATGTCTCTTTCGATTTATGATTGACTAGGAAGAAGATTTTCTCGCAGTAGGTTGCCATTTCTTTCTGCGGTAGACTGGTTGTCAACCAAGGCTATAGAACTCTGTCCTGCTATTCAACCCATTGCAAGGGGGTGGGGTAAAGATGGATTCTTGCCATTCCCAAGGTTATTTGTGCTTAAGTGAATGCAAAGAACTCGACTGGAATTCGAACTCGGCTCTCCGATTTTTCTTTCCACTACGCACATCCTAGGTATTAACAAGCTTGACATATTTTTTAAAACATTTCTATTATACACCGTTTTGTGGAAAAGAACATCACTAACCCAGCGGCAGAATATAGTACCATGCCTCCCCTTCTTACTACTAGCCAGTTGTTCGATTGTTGGCTGCGTGCTACTCGTAAATATTCGTGTTGTTAGATTATTTCAATAAAGGGATGTTGAGACAGACGTGAAGGAGTGACTTTAATTCATTCATAATTTAATAAAAGTATTTACAGATCGCAACAGCTGTTAGGGAGATGCGATTAAATATACAGAGAAACCTCGATTCTCGAACGTTTCCATGTCGAACAAATCGGGTTTTAGAACAGAAAATTCGAGATGAAAATGCCTCGGTTATCGAACAAAATTTCGGTTCTCGAAAATTGTCGAACAGAGCCGAACTGAGTTAACCCGAGCGGAATCATTTCTGAGTTAACCGCTGTATTGTATATATTCGTGTGTTGTGCTGTGCTCTTCTTTTCCAATTTTATTGTACTGTGACTTTTTTTCTCTTCATTAGTCCTCAGTCATGGCTCCAAAGAAAGCTAGCAGTGATACTGGTAAAGGGAAAATAAAAGTTAAGAGAAAAACAATTGTTGAAGATATATTGTCACTTCCAACTTAGTTTCATATGGCAAAATCAACGATCTATACTATTCTTATAAATAAAGAGACGATCATATCTTTCCTTCCCTTTTCCAAACAATAACATCTCTTTCCTTCCCTTTCTACTTACGCCATCAACTCTCCTAGATGTAGGTACGTTAAAATTAAAATGTTCGTCTATATTTTATCTGTTTAGTATTGGTTTATTTATTTTTTCTTAGATTTAATGATTTTTATTAGTTTTGTGCATAAACTTGTGCACAAAGTACTTCTGTAAAAGTTTAAATAAGCAATCGTCTTGAGATAAGGAACGGATTAATCCATTTTACAGTGTCTCCTATTGGAAAAATACTTTCGGTTTACGAACATTTCAGGTTACGAACAGGCTTCTGGAACGAATTACATTCGTGAGCCGAGGTTCCACTGTACTTTAATATTTAAAAAAAAATTATTCAGTATTATTATGTATAGGTAATAAGCATTATAACATAGCACAAATAACTATATTGTTGAAAAAGAAATTTTCGACAATATACTCATTTTTACGTATTTATGATTACCTTTTAACTGTTATCAAAAACGACATTCTTGTACATGTAGTTATGGATAATATACATTAATTACTATTTTTTTAAAATTAATAACTATTTGTGCTCAGTTGTTGACATTAATAGCTATCTGCTGACGTGTTAAAATTTTGGAATAATGCAATAATAAAAAATTAAATTTCATCTCTCTGATAGATATCACGATCTATTAATATTCCCAAAGAAGTGTATGTACATAGATTATTCGTTGGTCTTCTTTGCTTTTCAAAGTAGTTTGTTAACTGTGTTTTAATATTGTATAAAATTGCAATTTAATATTGTATAAAATTGCAATTTAATATTGTATAACATTGCGTATGTTCATTACATAGTGTCGTTATATTTGCTAAGAGAACTGCGTTTTCTTTTGTAGAAGCTGGTGAACGGGAATTTGATCGCGATTGCACTATAAAGGCCTAAGGAGTTCTTTTGCCGCACTGGGTTACTACAGTGTTTCATTATAAGAAGAGTTGTAGCTTACGGCTGACACACATATCTGATCAATATTGATAGGGTCACCATGGAAAAGGGGTGGGATGTTGGAAGATCCGAAACCTCTAATGATCCACGGATAAAAGCATGATGTGCACTAGAGAATACGTGAGATGTATTTCACGAAATTTCAGGTATTTCTTTTATACTTTAGGCGATGTATCGTTTTTTTCTTGTAGTCTTTAACTTCTGTAAAAGTGTTTGACTGAACACTCTGCACTCCTTTTGTTCAATTTATCTTTTCATATCTTACGCATTCACTGAGAGTTTGCGTGATTCTTCAAAATTTAGTTTTAGTCAAAACCTAAGGAGCTGAGGATGACTGCCCAAAAGTTTTGATAACTGTTTGATATTAATCAGTCTAGTAAAAACTTTCTGATTTTACGACTTGCATTTTGAAACCTCATAATCAACAACTGCTCGTCGATCTCTGCGTTTTATATTAAGAGAAAAGTTACCAGCCTTAAAGCGCTTAAACCAAATTTAGACAGCACGTTTTGCAATAGTTAGACTCTCAATACATTTAACAGACATTATAACTACTAAAACGAAAGGTACAGATGAATATTATTGATATGGATAGGATGTAAACAGTGCAGCAAAATTAGGCTCTTATTTGATGAAACAATAATTTATTAATAATGTGCGTGTGCCTTGTTTCTTGTCAAGATATAGTTTGTAAAGCTTCAGTAAATTATACTTTTTATAAGGCTGTGCTATAATGCTTTCACTGATCACCGGAATGAGATGTCAAAACTACAACTATGAACTTAAACTTAATCTTCAGACTAGTTTCCTCAAAAAAACGTAACGATCTGGTAAAGGATATTTTCTGTTGTTATTTATGTGAAAATCCAACTTTCAAATTGAGTGCAATACCACGGTTCCAGAATCAACCTGACCTATTGATTATATATATATATATATATATATATATATATATATATATATATATATATATATATATATATGTATGTATGTATATATACAGGGTGTCCATAAAGTTCGTGTGCACTTTAAAAAATTTTTAACTTTATTTGTATTTGCGATAGAAATAATTTGTAAACAGGATTAGAAAGAAGTAAATCTATATTTTTTTAAGGTTTTATTGAAATTTTATTTAAGTTTCCACATGTCCTCCATCATTAGCAATACAAAGGGTAATACGATTTTGCAGTTCACGGAAAACATTTGCCAACTGATTTACAGTAATGCCTGAAATCACATTAGTTATTTTAGCTCTACTTAAAACTAGATACATTAAACTTTATAACATTTTTTACAGATTATTTCTATCGCAAATACAAATAAAGTTATACATTTTTTTAAAGTGAACACAACCTTTATGTACACCCTGTATATATATATATATATATATATATATATATATATATATATATATATGGATTGAATGTGACAGTCAAGTAAACAGATATGTATCAACATACAATAGATAGATAGATAAGTAAACAGATATGTATCAACATACAATAGATAGATAGGGAGATAGATAAGTAAACAGATATTTATTGACATACAATAGATAGATAAGTAAACAGATATGTTTGAACTTACAATAGATAGATGAGATTAATGAAAGTGGGAATTTTGCGTTATGCATATGGCCAGTTGTCAGTTTTTGAGCTTAGGTCAAATGTCAGTATCACGAATTCTGATTTTCCCGACAAACAACTTGTAAAGCAAGCGCTACACAGTTTCATTAATAATATTATTACATACAGTTTGCAGCAATTTTGTAGGTTTAATAAAATCGAAATAGAGTAAAGAACGAAAAATGTCTTTTTATTTTCGAAATTTGACTGTCACATTCAATCCATATATATATATATATATATATATATATATATATATATATATATATATATATATATATATATATATATATATCAATAGGGCAGGTCGATTCTGGAACCGTGGTATTGCACTCAATTTGAAAGTTGGAATTTTACAGAATAAATAACGACACAAAATTTCTTTACCAGATCGTTACGTTTTTTTTTGGAAACGAGTTTAAAGATTAAGTTTAGATTCAAAATTGTAGCGTTGGATTTTCATTCCGGTGATCAGAGAAAGTTTTATAAAAAGTATAATCTACTGAAACTTTACAAATTGTGCATAGACAAGATGCAAGACACACAGAAATTTATTTGTTGTGGCCTGTTTAGGGGTCAGAAAGAAAGACACAGAAGACGAAGTTAGGTTGAACAAGTATATTGAAGATATATACAAATCAAGAGTGTTAGTAATAAGTAGATAGCAGTGTACGTCTGAACGGTAGGTTAACACTAAATCTACTTCCCCTGTTAACCGCCTCTCGCAGTTAGTATTTATGAGAGGAAGAAGAGTTAATTCTAATGTAGGAGGGTTTACCACAACATTATTAATGAATCATTGTGCTATCAAATGAGACCCTAATTTACTTCAAAGGGACTTTATACTGAACAATTTAGCTATATTTTGATGTAATATGTTATACTGTGCAGTAGTTGTAGTGCGATTTTCAATAAATAATGCAAATTTTAAACATTTTGAATTATAATTTGTGCCCAGCAGTATTATTGAGTTATATACACTTTTCATCTACATCTTGTTTTTATTCTGATCTAACAAATGATTTAACAATTCATATTCATTGAGTAGTGTCTTTTGTAATCTTTTACAATTTTTTGCACAGATTTTATTTATCGAATACTAGAAAAAATTGCCCAGCAGTATTATGGTGTTATATACACTTTTCATCTACATTTTGTTTTAATTCTGATCTAACAAATGATTTAACAATTCATATTCATTGAGTAGTGTCTTTTGTAATCTTTTACAATGTTTTGCACAGATTTTATTTATCAAATACTGGAAAAAATTGCATATTTTGTTTGGGGTGATTCATAATTAGAATTCTGGTTTGAATATATTTTCCATTCAATGTATTTAATACAAAATATATTAACTTTATTTGGATTTCTTATTGAAATAGTCAAATTGTGAAATCAGTTTGTAATAAAAATCCTGCGGAAATTAGGCATTTCTGTACTTTTTTTCAGACGATCTTTAAAAGTAAATGATCAAAAATTGGTAAAAGCTGTGAATCTAATTTTTGGTGTCAGTACTTGTCACATCAAAGCCCAGCTTTCACACTGAGCGCAGTGTTGATTTTCTAAAACAAGTGAAAAATCAACCTGCCCTAATGCATCAAGCGTCCACATTCTTTCTTTCTTTCTTTCTTTCTTTCTTTCTTTTGCATGTTCATATCTATCGATATATCAGTCTGTCTAATCCTACCGACATCTCACTCTCTCTTTCTTTCTCTCTTTTTTTTTGTATGTTCATATCTATCGATATATCCGTCTGTCTAATCCTACCGATATCGCACTCTCTTTCTTTCTTTCTTTCTTTCTTTCTTTCTTTTGTATGTTGATATCTATCGATATATCAGTTTGTCTAATTCTACCGACATCGTTCGTTCTTTCTTTTTTTCTTTCTTTCTTTCTTTCTTTTGTATGTTCATATCTATCGATATATCAGTTTGTCTAATCCTACCGACATCGTACTTACTTACTTTCTTTCTTTCTTTCTTTCTTTCTTTCTTTCTTTCTTTCTTTCTTTCTTTCTTTCTTTATTTATTTATTTCTTTATTTCTTTCTTTCTTTCTTTCTTTCATTCTTTCTCGGTCTGTTCACCTCAGTTCTTGTGCATTCAAAGCTATGAATTGTTCACATCTATTCTGCAATGTTCATATCTATAGCTGTTTTAACACTTGAAATATTTTGATAAGTAAATTGAATATCAAATTTTCATACACTTGACCAGAATTTTATTTATAAGTAACGTGAATATCTTTGGTTGACATCACCATGACCAAAAAGCGTATTATCTGTATAGCATATGTTGGCGCTGATAAAGGAAAAAGGTTTTTCATAAAACCAATTGCTTTTTCTGCTATGACTCAGAGAACCGAGAAATTTTATTTCTCAAGTTTATGCGATACGACACTGGAAATTTCTCAGCAAAAACCACTTCCCCAAATCAATATTTTAATGACAATACATGTAAAAATGATTTTAGGAAGTAGATCGAACAGGTAACTTTTAAGCACCCCCTCGTAGGTTAAAGCTTACAACGTAACGTATTGATTAACATTTTTCAGATAATTGTTGCTTTTCTATCATGATTTTGAACATTGAATAATCTCTGACCCAGTCTGCTGAATAAGAAAAATGTGAAGGGCAATATTAATCATAAAAAATTAGCCACGGGCGGGAAGAGTAGACTTTTAGAGTAAATTACCGTTTGTTGGTGGGTTCTTTTTGTTTAGCGACATATAAACCTCTATGCGTTATTTGACTCCTTCTCCAGCGTAGACGTGTATATACGTTTTAATCGAAATAGCCTTTGCAGACACGGACGGATAAACACCTCCAAAAAATAACGTTAAAGAAGAACTACAGACGTGTTTATACGTCGATCTTGATTCTTTTTATGCCCTTTGAGCTTGAAACAAGCCCAATTGTCAACTCATACGTCTGCTAGAGGTGTTAGCCACCGCTCGGCTACTTCAAGGTACCTCAGTTACTTAGTTGCTGTATTAAAAACATATAAAAATTTCGTTTGATAATGAAACGTTT
This sequence comes from Acanthosepion esculentum, assembly GCA_964036315.1. Taxonomy (NCBI): domain Eukaryota; kingdom Metazoa; phylum Mollusca; class Cephalopoda; order Sepiida; family Sepiidae; genus Acanthosepion; species Acanthosepion esculentum. The sequence continues at coordinate 50,346,819 of OZ038491.1, read as the reverse complement.
TTCCCCAAATAATTGGTGGGCACGGGGTTAATGTCGAAATCTAAAAAATTTGTGCGCAGTTTTTTTTATTTATGCAGGTTATTTAAAGTCAGAAAATATTTTACATAATAAGAATTTGGGGGAGGATAATAATGGTTTTAGTGATACAACTCATACTAATTTACCCATAGCTGGGGAAGAAGAGGTGGATTCCTAACTTTCTCAAAGGTATTTGTGAGTAAGTGAATATAACGAACCCAACTGGAATTGGAACTCAGCTCTTTAACAATTCAGAGCCATTATCCATTGCACCACCCTCACATCTAAGTTAACAACACTTCGTATTCCCAAGCGGTCATCCATCTAGGTATTAACCGGGCTCGATGTTGCTTAACTTTGGTGATCGTACGGGGACCGGGTAAATTACCGAGTATGAGTGAGACAGAAATAGACATAAAGAGAGGGGGATGGCGTGAAAATTCCTTCATTTTCTTGTTTTTGTTGCAGAGAGTTAAAGGTTATAATTAGGTACAAAAACAATTAATTATTGACTGAATAAAGTCGTGCTTCCACAAAATGTAATTTTTGGGCGCGATCATTTGCCGAATTGGACTATTTTGCAAACACCTCGCGGGCCACACTGGGTAGCGTCGTGGGTCACATGCAGCCCACTTGCCGTATTTTGTGCAAGCCGCATCTAGCCGTTGTAGAAGCGTAATTTGCTTATATATAAAACCTCTCCCACCTTTTACATTTAATATTGCTAGCCACATCCGCGTCTTACGAACATATATATTAATAATAATTTTAAAATAATTCAGCAGACACTGTTATTTTATTTAGGGAAAATGTATTTGCAGCAATTGCTCTATTCAGTTTTCATCGTTCGATAATGTGTGTTTGAAAAACGCAGCTTTTATCACAGTCACCATCGATTCTTGGCTTTTTCACGGTTCGGGGATGTTAAAAGATTGTTGTGGAGTAGCTGAACACCCCCACAACATGGACTGGTCTAAGACTATTTAAACAGCATTCACTCTTACTTAGAGAGAGCAGTTAACGATTACAGTTAACTCTGCGTGTCGACTCTCTGTCTCCGGGCCGAGAGGACCCCAATTGAGGCTATGCAGTGTATAAGAGGTCTGCGGGCAATTTTTGCGCGAGCCTATGAGCACGGAACACTTCATGTAAAAGAAACTAGCCTCGTGCCACATCCCGCCGTGTAGGGAGGTCTCTGGTAAATAGGGGGCTCGAGGGGGCTCGAGGGGGCTTGGGTAATTTTCCACTGTATTGCCGGTAATCCCACTCTAAACTTCTACCTTGTGTCACTTTCGGTAGCGACGTGGGCGCACTGAATAATCGCTTCTCGGACTTTTGACTGGGATCAAAGTGTAGTATCTGCCCTTGTGTTTTTGTCTGTGGACAGAACGCAACTGAAAATATTATTGAGAGGTGCCCGGGCTTGGGAAACAGCTGCCTGCAGCATTACCTCCCCTTATTGCACTAAAGAGGGAGAGGTATCGGTAGTACTATCGACGTTAACGCAACAGCCGTTTGGGCTATTTTTGGACCGGGCCCGGGTGCACGCGTTCCTTAAACCTGAATTTTTGTCACATCCTGCCAGCGTGGGACGGCGGGAAAATGCAATCGCTTCCCGGCCTAAGATCAAAGTGTGGTATCTGTTCTTATCAGCTTAATCTGATTTTCTCTCTCCACTTCCATCTTCCCTTCATTTTGTCATTTTCTCACTGAAACCAAGTAGTATCTTTTCCTCTCTTTCTACGGGATCAAAGCGGAGCAATTTCTTTATTTATTAGGTATTGGCACGGCATAACTGTAGTGCAAACTAATGAAGGGAGAGACAAGGACAGTTATAATAGTAAAATAGAGTTAGGCTAGATACGAATAGTTGTAATCTACGGTGTTTGCGCAATTTAACATCTGTTATTCATCGTTTCCCTTCAGGATGTAGCAATCATAGCTCTTCACAATTTTCTCTTCTTCTACCGCTGATATTAATTTATAAAATCTTGTTAAGTAGGTTATTCGCCGTTTCCTTCAGTATGCCCTGTAAGTGTCACATTCTCAAAGCCTACTTTCCTCATAATCTATCACGGAAATTTCAACGGTCTTTTATTTTCCTTAAAACTACCTCGTTGCTTACATGTTTCCTCCATTGTATTCTCAGTGTCCTTCTGTAGTGCTAAGTCTCCTCTTCATTTTTAAATAAATTTTCATGCAATTAACTGCCATATAGAAGGATTGATATTAGCAATTTCACATTGTTTCCTTTGAATCTAACGAATAGATGTTTTACCAGGATTTATTAATTGTGGACAATGTATGATACGGAGATGACACCGTGTTGATGATAGACACAAAAATTAAACTGTAGGAAGTTCTATATATGGTAGCAAAGCAAAGACGAATGAAAATAATATCAATTGTAAGACAGAAATCGACAGTCCAAGATGCGAGTCACAAATTGGAAACTTCATAATTGTTATGGGTCCTTACCTATAACTACAGAATGAACTCTTCCTAACACTATGTATACTACGCCTCTAAAGAGAGAGAGAGAGAGAGAGAGAGAGAGAGAGAGAGAGACGAATCGAGCCGAGCCGATAGTAGTTCACTCCAAACCAGACTGACAGTCATACTAACACCTTCCACATCTTGTATTATTATTATTCTGTGTAATATATCTTCGTTATTTCTACTCTTGTGTTCGTGTTGTTCTTCCTTGGTCCTAACCTGGACCAGAACAGTTATAATTAAGCAACCACATAAGTTTAACTATCTAGGAACTGTTTTAACAGACGACGGAAAATGCAACATAGAAATCCAAAGGGGCATTGGAATAATGAAAGATGCCTTCTAAAATCTAAACACTGTATTAAGAAACACGAAAATTTCGTTATAAACAAAGAAAAAAGTGCTGAACACCTATGTAATATCAAACTGCCTATATAGCAGTCAGACATGGACAGTTTTCTTGCAGATGAAAAGAAGATTCGGGGCAACAGAAATGTGATTTTACAGAAAGATGCTGAGAATATGTGAGCAACGAGGAAGTTTTAAGGAAAACGGATACAAAAAAAGGGCACAAGGAAAGTGAGTTTGGAGAATTTGACAGTCACAGGACATAGTGAAGGCAAGAGGGAAATAGCGAATAACCTACTCATTGTGCTTGTGTTAATAGACGGTAGAACAGGAATTTGGTGTCATAAAAAAGTGTATAACTAGGAATTTATAATCGTCTTTGTAAAATCTACTTTATACAACATAAAGTGATCGGACATATTCCTCAAAGTGGCTTGACCAAAGAGATAGCTGGTATAATCGAATAACATGTCTCTCCAAGTGACCAACTAAGGACATGTTGCCAAGCGCAGATGAGGATTTGGTCAAGGGACACATGTATAAATGCGACCAGTAAAACATTCGTACGCAATTTCTCTTTCATTGATTTTCAATTACGTCGTACTTCGTAAGGATGGGAGCTGTCAACACACACTGTTGGAAGCGTTCAACAGTTTCATTTTAACTATAAATGCTGATCTAAAGAGCTACGAAGGATAGGAAATAGTGGAGGACTATGATTTCTCTCGTCCTCAAAGGACACAGCATATGGAAAAAGAATACATGGAGAACGTAAATATGCTCATATTGCTTTATCCTGTTGACTCTAATTTCGAATTGGTGATAATTGTTGTGTTACTTCAGCACACTATTAAGCCATTTTTATGAATTTATTCGTGGGTGTAGTGAGTCCATGTATACTAAGTTATCCACTACTGTGGCTTTGCTTACCAAAGTAAGTCAAACTTAGTGTATGACTATAAATGCTGACCTAAAGAGATTTATTGAAAATGACGGAAGTTTACATTGTTTTTCGACACTATCTGAAATGAAGCCAACTGCCATTTGTCCAGATGTTTGTAAGATTTCACACTGACTGGGATAAACTTTTGGGAATTGTACTTCGTGACACCTGAGAAGGAAACGGCCATGACACCCACAAAAATGCTGCAATAAATTTTCCGGAAAGATGATAGGACTTGCATGTGCTTATAAAATCTACTTGTGTATCAGTTTTTTTTTTTTTTTTTTTTTTACAATTAATACTGACTGGGCTAACTTAATGTTTTATTGATTCGTTTTCTACGGCTTATGAGATTATTTTCTACGGCTTTGGAGATTATTTAAAGCTAATAATATTTTTAGATTGTATAAATTTTTGGGGGGTGTGGTTGGGGGTTTGGGGGGAGATAATAATGAGTTAGTGATACAAATCTTAGTAATTAACCCAAAGCTAAACCAAAGAGGTGGAGTGATACGTAATCATAATGTGAGAAACAAAAAAGAAATTATGATGTGGATATAAAGTGGAGGATCAATTTTATATTACACTCAGTATATAAACTGATCCCTCACTTTGTGGCTGCACTGATTTCTATACATTTATATTTCAGAGAAGGTAAATAAATCTAAAAGACATGGTTATGTCGATAATCAATATTTCATTGATTTTTTTTCTTCGGCTTATCAACCCTTTGAAGGTTATTTAAAGCCAGATAATATTTTTAGATTGTAAAGAGTTTTTTGGGGAGATTAACAATAGGTGGGGGAGAAGAGGCAGATTCATACATTTCCCAAGCGTATTTGCGAGTCAGTGAATATAGCTGATGTACCTTCGTAATTACCATTAGACTCATCCAACTCTCCGAATCCTCTGCCTCGTCCTCAGATTTATACCCAAACACACTGAAATGTTCGTATTTGATCTTTCGGAGCGAATGCCAAGCAGCACAGCATACCATTTCCAAATTTCTGGTAGAGTGAATTGCGTCATGGTGCTCTTTTTCTCGCAGACAGGACCCAGCTGACCCTACTATATCGTACAGCTGATAAAATCCAAAACAAACAACGCGCGTGCACGAAATTAAAAATATAAAATGGCGACAATTTGCTCATCGTGCCCTGTATATATTGCGATGGGACAGCTAGGGAGAAGTGAATTCATGCATTTCTTATGTGTATTAGAGCTAAAATGAACGTAAACCGCTTGGGCCTAAATTCGAACTCTGTTCGCCGTTTACATTTACTGTACTGACATTTTGTCATAACAGACAGCGATGCAACAGCCAAGGAAAATTGGATTCATGCCTTTTTTAAGTGTATTAGAAATTAAATAAATATAAGTAGTCTCAACAGAAGTTCGTACACGGTGTGCTAATTCTGTTTTGGGGCTTACCATTTGGAGGAATGGGAGAAAGCACAGGAAGATCTGGATTCATGCCTTTCTTAAGGGCATTAGAACTAAATGAGTATAAACAACATGGGGCAAAATTCGAAATTGGATTGTTGATTTTGTTTTCTGTGCTGCTAAACATAACGTTCCTCTGCACTTCTGTTTTATATTATGTGGTATATCATTTCTAATAAAATAGAATTTTAATAAAATAATATTTGTTGTAAGAAGACAGGCATTTAAACTTGTCTTTGTAAAATCTACTTTATGTACACACAAAATGATTTGACATATTCAGCAAAGTGGCTTGGCCAAAGAGATAGATGGCATGTTTAAAGGACACGTCTCTCCAACTGACCAACTAAGGACATGTCGCCAGGTGCTGATGAGCATTTGGTCAAATGTATAAATGCTACCAGTAAAACATGTTTTTTTTAATTACGTAGTGCTTTGTAAGGATGGGAGCTGCTAGTCACACTGATGGAATTGTTCAAACAATTTGAAATGAAGAACACTTGTTCCTTATTCATTTTGTTTTTTTTTCCTACATTATAGCCATAATATGCCAGAATAAAACGAGATCTATTAAGCAGAGAAAAGCGAGATTTTACTAGAAGTGGTATTGTTGGTTGGTTATTTTTGTTTAACAGCATATCAACACCTCTATGGATTATGTAGTGCCGAAATCTAAATACTTTGTACGTAAATTTATGGCGTCAATTATATGTATTTTGTACATAATTTTATATTTTCAGGGCAGACTTATGTTTTTGGAGCTGATGAATGTTTTACTAGTAATTTTACTATAAAAATGTATTTTTATACTTTAGTGCTGTATTGTCATTTTGCTATAAAATGTATTACAACAGATCATTTTTTTCAATAAATATACTGCTCTCGTTTTTAACATAATGCATTTGTGTACTTCGTGAACCTCCAAACAAAAATCAAAACACTATTTTTCTATAGCCGGGACCCTAACCGGTGCTACCACATGGGGTTTGGGTGGATCTGGGAACAACAACAATTAAGAGGTGGTTCTACGCTCCCCAAAGTTACAATCTCTCAATCAAATGCATTGCTGTCGGATATAGTTTATCGCCATACCCAGACCAAGTGTTGATATTGTCTATACATTCATATTGCACTACTTATAAAATAGTATTAAAATGTTATATTTATAATATCATAAACTTCAAACGAAATACCGATTTCAAACTGGATTAAGTGTACTAAACTGCTATGTAATATCACTCCTTCTGTATGGCAGTGAATGTTGGATAATCTCGTAGACGAAGAAGAGACTTGAAGCAACAGAGATGTGGTTCTACAGAAAAATGCCGTGAATATCATGGACTGAACATGTGAACAACGATGAAGTTTCAAAGAAGATGGCAACAAAAATGACACTTATACTTAGAATCAGAAAATAGTTTAAATTATAATGTCATAATATAGTGTATAATTGAAATAGAGAAAGAGGGCTTGGAGAATTTGATACTTACGTGTTGAAAGCAAGAAAGGTAATGAAACATCGAGTAATCTACCTAACGACTTTGTGTAAATGAGTGGCAGAACAGCATGGGAGAAGAAAAAAACGGAAACAATGCTAAGAGCTACAAAGGATAAGAAGTTGTGGCGAGCCATGATCGTTTACGTCTTGAAAGAATACAACATACAGAAGAAGAAGAAGTAGTAGTAGTAGAAGAAGAAGATGAAGAAGAAGATTTTGGTTTGGTTAGGTTTGTTTTGTTTTGTAGTATATTAACCTCAATGGGTTATTTAATGCTGACAAGATTTTTATTTCTGGTAATATTTCCTTTTTTCAAATATTTATTGCTGATACTAATTTTTTTTTAAGTATTTCTGGTATTAAAATCTATTTTTACACTTTCATAGTGTTTTGAGTCAGGTTGTGGGGTCAGCTATTTGCCCATAGCTGGGACTCTAACATATGCTACCACCACGGGTCAGGGTGGACCTGGGAACACCAGCAATTAAGAGGTGATTTCACGCTCCTCAAAACCTTCAGATCAGACGCATTGCTGTTGGATGTCGTTTATCGTCTTACCCAGGACGCGGATGTAGTTTATCGTCATACCCAGGAAGAAGAAGTAGAAGAAGAAGAAGAAGCAGAAGAAGAAGAAGAAAAAGAAGAAGAAAAAGAAGAAGAAGAAGAAGAAGAAGAGGACTTTGTGATATTTGGAAAGGAAACGGCCATGACTAAAAACTTCAGTCAACAAATTTTACTGAAGTTGGAAGTGTCGGGATTTGTTTGGACCGAGTGGTTACAATATCTGGAAATTGCACTTCCTGACATTTGACACGGGAAGTTCTTCAAGAAACTCTTCTAAATATCCCACAGGAACGTTTTAATGGGTGGGAGAAGAAATTCTGGCGGTTGCTTTGAGGTAAGTACAATCAGTTTTGCAATTTTTAAGGTCCCCTAAGGATATTGGTGATGGTTACTTTCCGGTTGGTCTGAGACGGAAAGTCATATGTTGATGCAAATGAGAGGAAGTACTTGAATTTAAAAAAGAGAAAAGAAAGAACTCAGTCGTAGAAATTTAGAATATTTAAACAATTTCTTTTGTGAAAAAAAAAACCCCACACAAAATACATTTTAGTTTTTTATTTTGACAAACATTTTAATCTTCTTTCAGAGAATTGTTCAGATAGCAAACACAAGAATGTTCTAGTAAAGCGGAAAAAAAGAAAAAAAGAGCGTTAGAAAGGTTTACCAATATAAATTTTATCTTGTAGGCAAGATTCATTAGTTCAATATACAAGATGTACACTCTAAGTTTTTGAGTTTTATTGATATTATACAGAGTATCCACAAAGTCTATTTACAATTTAAAAAAATATTACAAAAGCAAATGAACAGACAAATATATAGACATTGTTATAAGATGAGGAGTTGTTATTGAATTTCTTTTGCCTAATTTAATAAACATCTATATCGACACCATTAGTTGCACAAAGCACATCAAGATGAAACTCCATTTCTTGTCATGTTCGCTGGAGCATGACCGCATCAATGGTGGCCGTGGCATTAGGGATCTTTTGCTTTAGATCAGTGATGTCCACTATTTTTGTTCGATAGACGATATCTTTAAAATAACCCCATAGAAAGAATCCAGGGGAGTGATATCTAGTGAACGAGGTGGCCAGGAAATTGGGTTAGCCCTTCCAATCCATCTGTCTGGAAATGTTAGGGGTTCATTTAACATTACCTCTTTCATCAACAGGATACCTGAAATGCACTAATGCGATGTGATAAAAACTTTGATAAGTACTGAGTACATAGAACAAATCTGATTAAGATATCTCATCAGTCACCAAATACATGAACCAACGCAGGCCGGTTAGGTTTAAATGATCAAGTTCTCATTATCAGACAGGTTAAGTTTAAGTATCGAAGTTCTCCACTGGGAATAGTCCCATATCACACTAGCCTGCTTCGGTTATTTGGTGACAGCAACTGTCACCATTGGTCCGAGCTGTGTATACTTGGACTTTGTGGCGACAACTGGGCAGTACTAGACACGGTCAACTGAACAGAACTGGACACGGTCAGCGGAAAGAGAACAATCAACGCCCGTAGAGCTCAGTTCAGAAATTCCCTGAAGGTTACCTGGATTAACACCTGATGAAGGCCGAAAGGTGATAACAACAAGAGGGCTAAGGACAATAGTACGTATGTAAATAATATAAATAATGCTAACTTTCCTACCGCCATAAGGTTGCCGATCTATGCCTTTTCTATAAATACTTTCATGGTAATTGTTCGAATAAGCTCTTCTGTCTGGTACACATTGGTGATTCGATTTTAAATTGTTTATTATTCCCCCTCCCCTACAGACAAGAATTGTAATATGGGGACTAGTTAGGACTTCATCGATATTCTGAGGTATTATGGTAGATGTAGTAAGAATGGTAAGTAAGAATGTGTTGTTTTGGTGTCGGGAATATTGTGGTATGTTTGGGTCATTGATTGTGACTAGCTAAGTTTAATTATAAGACAGAAAAAGACCATCATTTTTTCCTAATTACCCCTTTTTGGCCTTGTGCCACATTTGTGTAAAATCATTACAAAATAAATATCGCTCTTCGCTATGGTACCTAGAGTTTGTTTTTTTAATTTAAGCGCAGTACTAGACTGGTGTCAAGATCTCATAAATTTACAGTTGAGTTGGCTAGGTGTAGCCGTAAGTTCTATGCTAACACTTTCTTCTCTCGCACTTCTCGCTTGTGGAACTCACTTCTGGATCCATGCTTTCCAGCCAACTTTAATCTGCAAAAATTTAAATGCAAATCTAAATCGCTATCTATTGTCCAGCTGATTACTCTTTTCTCTTTCTGCTCATCATTAATGTTTCTGTTCCTAATTATTCTACACCCTGTAACCCCTTGTGTTTTCGTGGCATTACTGCCACACTTGGGGTAATTCCAATTGAAACAAAATAACTCCCTATCGCTGAAACTAAAATATTTTTTAGTTTTCATCATGCCATAAAGAAGAGCTTTGTTAGTATTGATGGACTCACGTGAAAGGAATCCGGAAATATGAACCGTGAGCAAGGGGCAGATAAATAATAATGGCTTTAGTACACTCAACGGATGTTACTTTAATTGAATTTACAAGGTCTGAACGTCTGACTTTATCTTATGTATCAATGGACACTTTCATCACAGATGAAGTCTATATTACGAGTCTCGCTGGACAATTTATTCATAGATGAAGAAGATTAACGACAACAGCAACAAGAAATACACCAGAAATCAAAAGAAAGAAAATAATAACAATGATAATGATAAACAAATTAGAAACTGGAGCACAACTAACCGGGGATATTTGTGGAGGATAAAACAAGAAAACAAACGTTAATTATTGATCTATTCGAGACTATTTAGATCATTAAAGGACAGAACAAAAGGAAGAAGGGAATTTAATCAACTGTGAACCATTGAAGTTTAAACTCGCCAGGCTTTGGAAGTTGAAGAAGGTCGCAATCATACCAGCTGCCATTGGTCCACAGAATCGAGACATGGATAAAGAAAACTGGCATTGATTGGTTAGTGGAACTGTATCAGAATGGAAGCCTTTTAGGAACAGTAAGAATATTTCGAAAAGTGATGAACACTTCAAGTCAGAGGAAAAATTGCAGGATACGTAAAGCTGTTGGTTGCGACCATGAATTAATTCCAGATATTAAAATCGTATCTGAGAAATAATAATAATAATAATAATAATAATAATAATAATGATAATAATGTTGAGGGGTCCTCCCCTTTTTACACTAATGGACTCACCCAGAGTATACATATACTACTGCTAGAGAATACCCAGCTAAGCTACGACACGAGACACGTCGATATCAAGGACTATATATATATATATATATATATATATATATATATATATTGCTACTAACCCGCATTCCTGGAACTACTAACCTGTATTACCAGTTTGTATTATTACGTTAATACATTTATTTTCCTATATTCATTCTTGGCGTTTGTTATTATTGGTACCGGATTTCATCTCGGAATCCACAACAAATAATAATAATAATATTATTATTATTGCCGACTGTAAGGTATCTTTAAAGATCTTTAAAAAACAGACTAGGTCGACGATTATTTGTACTGGAAAATCTGTAACTTTACGGAAAGGGAACTGCAAGAAATTGGTATGAACAGTATTCAGACCTGGTTACAGAGATAGGACCTGTAACAATTTTATAGGACTTTACAATACACACGGAAAGAACAGTCAAAGCTAATCGCTCAGACATCGTGATTAGTGAAACGAAAAGACAAAATGAGCCCTTGTTGACATGGTAGTCTCTGCAGACTAATGCATTTTTGAAGGTCTGTAAAAAAACTATGAAAATACAAGGATCTTGAAATCGAAATCTCGAAAATGTGGCACATGATGACATCAACAATTCAAGTTGTAGATGGAGCCCTCGGATTGATTGGAAAAGATCCCAATAGACTCATTGAAGGGACTCCTGGTAGCCCATGCCTTAAAGAAATGCAAAATAAACTTACAAGTACAGCTCACACCTTACGATTGGCTTTATATAAATAAAATGTGTGATTTTTATTTTTTTCTTTGATTTTAAATGCCTATTGGAAAATGTTCTGACCTTAGGCTTCAAGTTGGGATCCGAAAAGAAATGAGTATACACCAGAAAGTTAAGGAAATAAAATAATAATAATAATAATAATCATAGTGCAAATCAGAGAAATGTATCGGGCGCCAGCTCAAGTTGTACTTTTTGTGATTGGCGTTCTCAAGACTATTTCCGGGAATGTTTGGCTCGCAAGACGTCTTCGGGATACGTAACATCATTGCGCGTGCGCCGTGGTTGTGTTGCTTTGAACAACGCATGCGCTGAGGAAAGTGCTGTGTCTCTAAGCTGCGGATAGTGCAGCTTCGATATGACTATTATGACTCGTCCGAAACTTCTCAGTCTGAGTGGATAACCTATAATAATAATAATAATAATAAAAGTAAATGCCAGCTTATAGATATGGCCGTCCTGTCTGATAAAATATTTTAACGAATAAATCTTCTTTATATTCAGTGTCCTTCCAAGACGTAAGCTATGATGGCTCTCCACATCTTCCTGTCCCTTGCAGTTCTTAATAAATTTTGTCTTTTAGTTACTTCTCCTAAACCCTATTCCATCACCCGTTTACGCTCTCTATGAAGAATGTAAATAGTGTAAATAGTAGGAAACAGAGTACAGTAGGAAACCATAGGTATTTACTAAACTTATTTAGTCTGGCACAAGGACTCTGTAGTGAGATATCCATTGAAGTCCGAATTAGATACATTCTTGCGATTTGGTGGGCATTCATATAGGTATTTATTAAATTTAGTCTAATTTGGTACAATCAGGGACATCGAATGGAGATCGAGGCACGAAGTAGGAGATCCTGTGGAGTAATGGATAGCGGCTCGGATTGAAGAATCGGAGAGCCGAGTTCGAATTCCAGTCGAATCCATTACATTCACTTACGTGCTAATACGTATGAATCCTCTTCTTATCAATGGGTAAATAGCAGAGCAGACCTTGGATTGCAACTGGTCTACCAGAGAAAGAAATGGCAACCTACTACGGGGGAAAAACTGCCTCGTCAGTCATATATCGAAAGATACATGATCGCCTAAGCGTGTATCACATAACTAACTGAATGAAGATCGAAATCATTATAATTCGAAGTAAGTCCGTGAGACAAGTTGTCTATTAGCCCCCAGATTACGGTTGACGCACTTGATGGAGTCGTATATATTTTAATCGCTAGGAATGTTTCTTAAGTCCATACTTTCCCTAGTGGAACTTGTAGGAAATTTAACTCAGGTCAATAATTGAAACTGTTCCGCAAATTTCATTTCCTGATGTCCCACCCATTTGACTAATTCACTCCTACATTCTTTTCTTTTCTTTCCTATTATTTCCAGATAAGTTGACGCAAATCCCATTTGCTACGAGCGGGAAGCTTCTCTAAATTATCAGGAGCCATGTTCAGGCCATCCACCGTGTGTTCCTCTACTTGAACGTTGACCACCGGCTAGTGGCCACATCCTGACGTAAGAAAGGCGTCGAGTCATATTTTTTTTTGTCTCCTCAGACTCATTTCCTATTTTCTCAGGAAGAACAGGATGGGAATAAATGGACATTATTTTGTGAGACTTGGATTATCTCTGTTGATGCTTGTCAGTCTCTTTAGACGCAGAGATTAATAAAACGTTTATAAGAGTGAAATGCATTCAATAGAAGTATACACTTTATAACACAATTTATAACAAAATGAAAATAATGGCAAGAATAGAAATTATTGAAAATGACAATAAAAATAAATATACTGGGACTTCGATTTATCGAAATTCATCTTAAAGCTATTTTTAAAAGCTTCTCGGTTTTCCTATTTTAAATTTTTAATGAATCTTAATTCTTCAGTTAATGACTGAATAAACCCATTAGCGAGTTCTACGACAATAAAATATCCGTAGAAATAAATTAAATATTTGATTGGTTTGGTTTGTTTTACAGCATATCAATTATAATGGGTTATTTAATGCCGACGAGATTTTTATTGCTGGTAATATTTTTTTTCAAAAATGTATTACTGGTAATATTTTTTTTCAAAAATGTATTGCTGGTAATATTTTTTTTCTTTAAAAATGTATTTCTGGTAATATTTTTTTCAAAAATGTATTACTGGTAGTATTTTTTCTTCTTCAAAAATGTATTACTGGTAATATTTTTTTCTTCAAAAATGCATTGCTGGTAATATTTTTTTCCTTCAAAAATGTATTGCTGGTAATATTTTTTTCTTCAAAAAATTATTACTGGTATTAAAACCTATTTTCACACTTTCTTAGTGTTTTGCCTCCAGTGTGGTGGTTAACTATTTGCCCATAGTTGGGACTCTAACAAGTGCTACCTCCCTGGGTCAGGATGGACGTAGGAACAGCAGCAATTAAGAGGTAGTTTTACGCTCCTCAAAACCTCCTGATCAGAGGCCTTGCTGCTGTATGTAGTTTATCGTCTTACTCAGGACGTTTAAAAACTTGAGCTTAACAACTTTAAAATATTGCAATAACATTCATGAATATGAATGTTGGTCGTTATTTTAAGCAGTACGGAGGTACAAAAGAAAAGATTTGAAAATTGACAACTTTTTTTTTCATTTCACTGAAACAGGCGTTAAACACTTCTATCTCCCCTCCTTTCTTTCATTTTCTTAGTGAAACCAAGTAGCTGTTCTAATATGTTTTTGTCTCCTCACGCAATCAATACGGCATAGTCCATTATTTATTAGGTATTGGCGGGGCGTAACGGTCGTGCGAATTAGCGAAGGGAGGGACGAGCTCAAATATAATAGGATGTTGCCTGGCGGTTCGTTTCTCTATGTAGCTGCCTGCTAGGGTGGCTAGCTAATCCATAGCAGGCAAAATTGTGTTTCTTCACCACTGACATGGCTAACAGGTAACTATTAAATAATAGTTTTAGACTATTATATTTTTAGTGTATTTTGGCTCAGACCTTCTGAGGCTGACTTTTGTCAAATGGTAGACAAAATAGGAATGTCGATTTTGATTAGCTGAGCCGATCGTGGGAATGTTAAAGAGATAGAAAGTTATTTCTTGGAGTTAAGTTTTACACGTCATACACAGGAGACGTGGTTATTCCGTGTCTCAGGCAACTTGCTTCCCAGTGGTGGTGGGGGTGATGGAGCGACCCCCACTGGCTAGTTAAATATGTACACGTGGACGTCTTTAATAAAGTAGTAAGTCAAAGTCCCTTTTGTTGAAGTTCTCATTTTAACTCCGAACTGAAAACCAACTAGCGATCACACGACCGGGAGAAGACGGCAGAAAGAGAAGTCAACTTTATTATGATCGCCTCAAGACCGTCAACTAAGCGACCTCCAGAAGAGAAGGGAATACACAACACAACTATGTGGAACTAGTCATACTTGGAGTTTCTGGAAGAAAAACGCATAAAATAGCCTGATTAGTAGTTGAGCAAGGCCAGTACGGTAACACCCTTAGTGATCCTGTTTAGAAATGAAAGCGGAAACCATGGAGCTATATGCATATCATTCAATAGACACTCAGTTGTAAATGGAAAGTCAGGCAAAGATATTCCAGATGAGTCAAGAGCAGAATTAGAAGTCGTTAACACGTCAAATTGAGTGAAAAGAGGAGGGATAGAAGATTCACTCTTATTTGACGCATTATTACAGAGTCGCCATTAGTCACGGGAACCAAACTTGGTCAGAGGCTATACGGTGCCTCATTCTATCAGTAAAACAATGACTTAGCCTCTTTGCGGACACGGTTACAATTATTACGAGCAGTCACAAATAAGCATGTGTTGTGATCGGAATTATCACGCTAGTGATTCTTATGAGCTATAGCGGCTGAACAGGCCGGTGTGAACCAAGAAGATTTTAGTTCCACTTGATACTTGCGAGAAGGTACGAAAGCATCAATGACGGCTTTAACTCAAGAAGAACCCTCTGTGTCACAATTCTCAATACGAAATTTTGTTTTTTGTTTTTAATGTCCCAGTTATGTTTAGAAAGTATTGTGCTGTTCGTGTTTTTACTATTTGCAAGGTTACGTTTTGTGTGCGTAGTTTCATTGTTATCAGGGTCCTTCAGTTACTCCTATGCATATTTTTTCATTATCTGCTGATTTTTATAAAGGCTTGGTATATTACGTTATTCTGCAAGCAATTGCCGTTTAAGGAACATTCGTTCTTTGCCACATTTTTTATACTATATAGCCTCTAGAATAAAGGTCCAAGTCGATGAACTAAATTGTTAGTCATTCATATACCATTGTCAACAAAAGAGTCCTGGTCCATTTTATATAAACAGAGGAATCCGTTTATTATAATCACAGATAATGTTATCAAATGATTTTGTTATCAAAATCAAAATGTCCCTAACAAGTTCTTCTTCTTCTTTTATTTTTCAAACTCTTCTTCTTCTTCTTCTTCTTCTTCTTCTTCTTCTTCTTCTTCTTCTTCTTCTTCTTCGCGTCGTATTCTTTCAGACTATTCTTATACGTATCATATTTCTTCAAATTCTTTTTCTTCTTCTTTTACTTTTTCTTCGTGTCGTATTCTTTCAAACTCTTCATCTTCTTCGTGTAGAATCTTTCACACTCTTCTTCTTCTTCGTGTAGAATCTTTCACACTCTTCTTCTTCTTCGTGTCGTATTCTTTCAAACTCCTTTTCTTCTTCTTCACGTCATATTCTTCTTCGTGACGTATTCTTTCGAAATCTTTTTTTTCTTCTTCGTGTTGTATTCTTTCAAATTCTTCTTTTTCATTCAGTCGTATTCATTCAAACATTTCTTCTTCGTGTTGTATTCTTTCAAACTCTTCTTCTTCGTGTCGTATTCTTTCAAACTCTTCTGCTTCGTGTTGTATTCTTTCAAACTCTTTTTCTTCGTGTCGTATTCTTACGAACCCTTCTTCAACTTCTTTTTCTTCGAGTCGTATTCTTTAAAACTTTTCTTCTTAGTGTCGTATTCTTTCAAACTTCTTTGTGTCGTATTTTTAATACTCTTCTTCTTCGAGTCGTATTCTTTCAAACTCTTTTTCTTCGTGTCGTATTCTTACGAACCCTTCTTCAACTTCTTTTTCTTCGAGTAGTATTCTTTGAAACTTTTCTTCTTCGTGTCGTATTCTTTAAAACTTTTCTTCTTCGTATCGTATCCTTTCAAACCTTTCTTCTTCGTGTCGTATTCTTTCAAACTCCTCTTCTTCGTGTCGTATTCTTTCAAACTCTTCTGCTTCGTGTTGTATTCTTTCGAACTCTTTTTCTTCGTGTCGTATTCTTTCGAACCCTTCTTCTACTTCTTTTTCTTCGAGTCGTATTCTTTAAAACTTTTCTTCTTAGTGTTGTATTCTTTCAAACTTCTTTGTGTCGTATTTTTAATACTCGTCTTCTTCGAGTCGTATTCTTTCAAATACTTCTTCTTCTTCTTCTTCTTCTAGTCGTATTCTTTCAAACTTTTCTTCTTCGTGTCGTATTCTTTCAAAAATCTTTTTGTCGTATTTTTAATACTCTTCTTCTTCGATTCGTATTCTTTCAAACTTTCAAACTCTTTTTCTTCTTTGTGTTATATTCTTTCAAATTCTTCTTCTACTTCTTCGTGTCATATATTTTCAAATTCTTCTTCTTATGATATTCTTCCATTATTCTTTCTTGTTGTGAATTCCGGGATGAAATTCGGTATCAAATAATAACAAACGCCAAGAATGAATATAGGGAAATAAATGTATTAACGTAATAATACAATCTGGTAATACAGGTTAGTAGTTCCAGGAATGCGGATTCGTAGGAATATATATATATAGTCATTGGTATCGACGTATCGCTGTATGACTTCTTACTGAGTGTACGTGCTTCGTTACTGTCACTCTAGCACCGTCTCTGTGTGTAACTCATCTACCGACCGACTCTACTCTCTCTATTACTACTACTACTCTCTGGGTATTTACTGGCAGTAGTATATGTATACCCTGGGTGAGTCCATTTGTGTGAAAAGTGGAGGACCCCTCAACACCCCCTCCTTAAATCCCTTTTGGAGGGAGTTAGTATTTTTTTCTCTTATGGTCGATAATCAGAGGTTCGGTAAATTTTCTCTTCCTGTTTGACCTTCTAATTTCTGTGTCTTCCTGCGGTCTTTGAATCTCATTTTGTATTTGGTCAATATGTCTTCTGTGGGTAGACTTTTCGCCTTGTACTGTGTAAATCACATTTCCTAGTCTGTTAATTATTGTACCAGGTTCGAATGATCTCTTGAGTATTATAGGTGTATGCCGGTTTTTGTTCTTGTTCGGCAATAACTTATCACATACAGAACGTATTCTGCTGGTTGATCATTTTCTTTTAATTCAATTCTAGCGGTAAACTTGTTACCTCATCCCAAACCGCTCGCGAATACTTCGGGACATTGATTATGTAATTCTTCCTTTAATTTAGTCACTTCTGATGGTTCACACTTTATCTTCTTACAGAACGAGGTGATAAGTATATCCCATACGTTGAACTTTTGCATCCTGTCCGTGCCCACCAGATTTTCTGTATCTTTCATTACGAATATCCTGAGTTTTTTTTCTGTGAAATTTCACATTTAAGATCACTTCTTCGAATTTTATACGCTTCTCTGTAACTGACTTAGCAATTTTCTGCGTATGTATCATGGTCGGTCTATTAAGCTTTCTCCATGTCTGTAGGTTAATTATCGTTAGATCCGAAACTGTGTCTAGTTGTAATTTTATCTTCTTATTTAAAATTTCATTTTCCACATATTTTCTTATGTTAATATTGTCTTCGTCGTGCATTCTAGTAGCTCTTATCTTACTAGTAAATTTTCTGTTCCTACATTGCGATGTCTTGTGACCCATTTTTCCACACGCTAGACATTTTTTATATTTAAAACGACAATACTTATTCTAGTGTAGTCCTCCACATCGATGAAATGCAGATGGTGGGAGGCTTATATTTGCTTACATTTTTGTCATTATTTGCCCTATACGTTGTATTTTTTCCATTATTATAGAATTTTTGTTTTCTTTCCGGGGAGGGTGAAAATCTTTTTTCATTATTATAGAATTTTTGTTTTCTTTCCGGGGAGGGTGAAAAACGTAAACTTTTGTTTAACTTACGTAAATGTGCTACCCCTGACTCCTCGATATCCTTCGAGTCATTCTTTATACTCAGGCATTTTTGGCAGTCTTCTGATAATTTTGTAGTGTTAATCCAGGCTCATTTTGCAGTTTTGAAAGCATTCTTTTGCGCATTTCACTATCCTTAGCTGAGACTAACCCTTGTACAAAAATAAGACACTTGAAATTGTCCGGAGTTAATTCTGCCAACTTGAAGTCGACGCAATGTTTGTTCACGATTGCGGCGAACGTGGAGTAGTCCTCCTTTTCGTCCTTTACGAGGTTAAGACATTTCCACCTTTTGTGAAATAGTAACGTCTTTGGACTGAAAAGCTCTGTAAGGCATGTAACTGCTTCGTCAAACGTTAACTCATTTGTCTTCTTTGGCAAAATGTAATCCACAAATTTTGTGTATTCTTCTGTTCCTAATTTTCTGAGTAACAGACGTAGCTTCTTTGCTTCTGTCCAGTTTTGACAATCGATGTTGTAGATGTCTTCATGACGTCGGAATAGTCCCCGGAATTTTTATCCTCTTCAAGAGAGTAATTGAAAGTTTCTATCGTATTCCACACTGCGTCTTAGGAAAAAGTCGCCTCTTTTTCGATATTTTGTTGTTTGTTACCCGCTACCTTTAATATTAGTTCCTGGAATTGCATTTGTCTTTCTTCATTTTCCTTCTGCGTTTGTAGTAATTGTTTTTGCCACTTCTCTTTCATTCTGTCTTGGAATTGTAATTGCTGTTCATTTTTTCTTTCTTGGGGTTGTAATTCCTGTTCATTTTGGTATTTTACAAGTTTTACTAAAATACTAATAAAATCCTCCATGATAAGAGTCTTACGAAAAACTCGATTTTCCGTATTTTAAATCTTTGTCGCCAAGTTGTTGTGCAAAAAACGGCAATTTTTTTCTTTTGAGTCCCCGAGAAGTGCAAATTCTTGTTGCCCAAGCTGTTGTGGTGAGAAGAAAGAAATTTTTTTCTTTCCGTGTAGGTCCCAATTTCTCGTCACCAAGTTTTTGTGGTCGGCAAGGGAGAATTTTTCTTTCGTGTGAGTTCGAATTCCCAGTTGCCAAGTTGATGTGGACAACGAGGGAGAATTTTGTTTTGTTTTTCCTTCCTTCCCGTGAGAGTTCGAATTCCTCGTCGCCAAGTTGTTGTCGACGAGGGAGAATTTTTCTTTGTTCTTTTTTCCTTCCCGTGTGAGTTCGATATACTCGTCGCCAAGTTGTTGTGGATTCAGGGATGAAATCCAGTATCAAATAATAACAAACGCCAAGAATGAATATAGGGAAATAAATGTATTAACGTAATAATACAAACTGGTTATACAGGTTAGTAGTTCCAGGAATGCGGGTTAGTAGGAAAATATATATGTAGTCTTTGGTATCGACGTATCGCTGTATGACTTCTTACTGAGTCTACATGCTTCGTTACTGTTACTCTAGGACCGTCTCTATGTGTAACTCATCTACCGACCGACTCTACTCTCTCTATTACTACTACTACTCTCTGGGTATTTACTGGCAGTAGTATATGTATACCCTGGGTGAGTCCATTTGTGTGAAAAGGGGAGGACCCCTCAACATTTCTCGTGCCGTATTCTTCCAAACTCTTCTTCTTCGCTTTCTAGTCTTATCTTTGAAACTGTTCTCATTCTTCCTGTTCTTTCGAGTCGTACTTTTTGAAATTCTTCTTCTTCATGGTGTATTCTTCCAAATTCTTCTTTTTGACGTATTCTTTCAAACTCTTCTTTTTCCTTTCCATTTCGTATTTTTTCAAAGACTTCTTCTTCGTGTCGTATTCTTTCAAATTCTTCTTCTTTTTCTTCGTGTAGTATTCTTTCAAAAGTTTTCTTCTTTGTGTCGTATTCTTTCAAACTGTCTCTTCTTCTTCTTCTTCTTCTTCTTCTTCTTCTTCTTCTTCTTCTTCTTCTTCTTCTTCTTCTTCTTCGAGTCTTATTATTTCAAATTCTTTTTCTTTTTCCTCGTGTCATATTCTTTCTTACTTTTCTCTTTCTTCGTATCGTATTCTTTCAAACTTTTCTTCGTGTCGTATTCTTTCAAACTCGTCTTCTACTTCATGTAGATTCTTTCACAGTCCTCTTCTTAGTATCGTATTTTTTCAAAAACTCCTTCTTCCTCGAGTCGTATTCTTTCAGATTCTTCTTCATTTTGCCGTTCTTTCAAACTCTTCTTCGTGTAGATTCTTTCACACTCTTCGTCTTCGTGTCGTATTCTTTCAAATTCTTCTTCTTCTTCTTCTTCTTCTTCTTCTTCGTGTCGTATTCTTTCAAATCAAACTCGTCTTTTTCGTCTCATATTCTTTCACTCGTCTTTTTCGTCTCGTATTCCTACACACTGTTCTTCTTCTTCGATTATTATTCTTTCAAACTGTTCTTCTTCGAGTTGAATCATTTCAAACTCTTCTTTTTCTTCTTCTACTTCTTCTTCTTTTTCTTCTTCGTGTTGCATTCTTTCAAATTCAAATTCTCAGAAATGTTTGTCATTTTTGGTATCTCGCCCAATTCCTGCTGTGTCAACCATTTATTCGTTAGGTAGGTTATGCGCTGCTTTACTGCTGCGAGACCAGGCACCTCTCAATAATATTTTCAATTGCCCTCTGTCCGCAGATAGAAGCACAACTAGTGGATGGAATGTAGTTTATCCACCCGAGGGGAAATAATACGATTTGATCCCGGCTAAAAGGCCAAGATGTGAAATGGCGACAAAGCGAAAAAGCGTAATTTTTTAGATGCACAGTATCAATCGACAGAAACTGAGTAAGTCAATCGCCAAAAATCCAGTTACCCTAAATAAAATAACATCGTCTGCTGAATTATTTTAAAATTATTATTAAGAGAATTGGCGAGTACAATAATAATGAAAATAGTTAAAATTCAACGCTCCAAATGTTTTGGGAACTTTTAATTAATGATCAATCGTGTTTCATCTTCAGCCGAAACATGAAGTGATCCTGATTCTGAGGATTCTAACTGTAGCCAGTAACTTTTCCATTGCCTATCCGCAGGGGATGCAGTTGGTTTAATATAGGTCCCGCCTACAAAGCCATCTGGGCTAAGGAGAAAGATAATCAAAATTCAAAACAATTGAGTGGTTTCTCGTTGTCCCCATGCACTAAACAAATGCTTACCGAAAGACACAAAGTAATATTTTAGGTATTCGCACTGATATTAAATCTGTGACAATATAATTAAAATCGATCTTTGTTGACAAAGATGTAGTAAAAACGAAAAATGATTAATGCTATCTAACGAGAATCACAAAAGTTAATTTTTTTGGCCAATCTATTACATAACGAGACATGAAGGTAGAGTGACGGTTATCGGCGTGGAAAGTGGAATCAGCGAACGGAGTTCAGATTCTAGTCTAGTATATTACGTTTCACTTTTACACTAATGCACTTGGGAAAAGCAAGAATCTGTCTCTTCTTGCCACCACTATCTATGGGTTAAATAGCAAGGTTGACTTGGGTGGAAACTAATCAAAGAGAAGTACAACTCTGGATCCCAAACCGTGTAGAAACCAATCCGCTATATTTTCCAAGACTTCTTGGAAACTCACATATAAGAAAGAAAAAGAACCTAAAGAATCCTAATCGCAGGTAATTAAAAAAAAGAAGAGAAAACAAAAGATTACATGATGTCGATCAAGAATTTCTGTTTATAACGCGGTATTTGAGCTGAACTCCGAGGAAATATCATTCCTCTTATATGGCAGGGAATGTTAAAGAATTTTCCTCACAGATGAAGCGAAAATTTTGAGACAACAGAGACTTGGCTCTACAGAAGGATGCTGAGAATACCATGGACGGACCATATGCACAAAGGTGAAGTTTTAAGGAAAATGGAAACAAAAAGTAAAATTGTATTTAAAATCAGAAAGGGAGAGTTATGATTTCTTGGTTACATAATAAGGAAAGACGGCGTGGATAATTTGACACACACAGGATAGATAAACGCAAGAGGAATGGAAGGTAACAATGAGCAACCTACCTAACGAGCCTGTATAAATGGATGGCTGAATATGGACTAGGATGGATAGTAAGGGGACAGACAATACTTACAGCTTCAAGGGATAGGAAGTTGTGGAGAACTATGATAATCCACACCATGAAGTGACGGCATAAGAAGGGTTGTTCAAGAAAGAAGAGGGTCATTAACGAATTGATGATTTTCGTATGAGTTTATTTTTTTTTGTTCAATGTTTAACCGCGTTAAGAAATAACCCTAATTTTTATTGTATGGCGTGAAAGATAAAATAAATTTAAAAGTTGGGAGAAATTCGCGATACGTTTTTTATCATTTCGCCCCACGCAAAGCGATAACTCCACTAGAACACAAGGAGTGACAGGGAATGTGAAGACGTGGGAAAAAAAACAAAAGAGGAACAGGGTTCAATAAGACAAGATGGCGATTGACACTGCATTTACATCGACGATCGTAGTTATAATGGAAGGAAGAAATCGGAAGGGAGTTGTACAGGTGGGAAGTGAGAGAAAAGAAACTGTTAGAGTAGAAATGGTGGTTACATCTAACTAGTTAAACATAAAACAGTGAGACCTAACCGCCAAACAAGTAGCATGCTTAAATTCATGTTGTCGGGGCACCAGGGAAAAAGCTTATGAGTAAAATTGTGGTGAAAATATTTGTAGAAAAGACAGAGGAAAATCATGTAACGTTGGTGAGAAAGTGACTGAAGTCGAGGTGCCTGGTCATGATCGATTACATTACAGAAATTTTTTTGAATTTTGTCAAGAAACTTGAGATTTAGTACAGCAGAAACATCAGACCTTAGTTTTTGCACGGCAATGGATGCGTACACAACAGATTAAAGAAAGGTATTGTTCTCTTCCATGACAACACAATATGGAAAGAAACATACAAGAAACAAAATTGGAACTCTTTTAGTCTTTTCTAACCCACCCACTAAGTACACCTAACTCGGCACTAAACAATTGTTACCTTTTTCGATCGCAAAAGAACGCTTTAATGGAGAAAACTTCTATAATGAATACTAAATTCAAGCGTTCATTGAAAACCTTCTCAGATCAAACCATGCGGGGTTTTTAAATCATTTCACCCCAGGTAAGGCAATAAAGCCACTAGGATGCAAGTGGTTACTGAGTGTTAGAGAATATGAGAAAAATATACTATTAAGGAGAGAGGACAATAAAAGAATAACAATTCAGACAGAAGATAACGATTGACATTACATTTAAATTTTTGAAAATCAAAGTTGACTGGAAAGCAAGATGCCGGAAGAGAGATCCACAAGCGAGAAGTGGGAAAAAAGAAACTGTTGGCACAGAACTTCCGGTTACATCTTGCAAATACAACTGGAATATGATGAGACCATGCTGCCAATCTAGTACTGCGCTTAAACTCATAAAGTCTATGTACCTAAAACAAAATTCATCAGAACAATTGCCATGAAACTATTTATAGAAAAGGCACAAGGGAACTACGTTACAGTGGTGGGAAAGGGACTGATGCCGAGATGCCAGGTCAGGACCAATAACATTGCAGATTCTTGTTTGGATTTTATCAAGAATTTCTAAATATATAGCAACAGCGCCAGGCCATATGTGGCAGTAATATTCAAAGCAATGACAAATGGTAGACTTATAAGTATGTTAGATAGATTTTGTCAAGAAAAATTGTCGAACACGACATAGTGAACGAACTTTTTTAGCTGCAGACTTAGCAATTTTACTCAAAAGTATCAAAGAGCTGCCTGATAACTGGCAACAAGTCATTCCAAATAACAGTGAGTATATCATTTTGATATAATTGTATTTTATTTTTTTAAGAATAAAATTTATTAACAAAAAACGGATATTATTTATGCCTCAACACAACAGATGAATATCTACTGGGTATTTGGAAAGTACATTTTTATTAATGGACATGTTACAATATAGAATACTGGAGGGGAATATAAATTAAAATTAGAAACAATGATGGAAGTGAGGCTCGTTAGCATTAATAAAGGTTTTGATCTTTCTTATTTTGTTTTTAACACCGCTATCTGTTGCCTGCTTGAAGAGATGGGAAGACTTTTAATTTTTGCCTGACGGCCTGATGAGCAGTTCCAAGACCGATATCTTGCTGAAGCGCTAACTTTCGAAAATATTTTCTTGGATTCTGCTGCACACTGCCAACAATATCCAAAGGTTTTTCCTTCGATAGCTTTTCCCGCCTTCCACAACGTTTTGCATCGTCCACTGATCCTGTTTCCTGAAACACGAAACTCATAAGCTCGCATGCGTAATATTACATTTTATTCAACCTCGGATTTCAATAATTGCTGTCTTCCAGTTGCTGTGTGGCTTTGGGTACACTTCTCCGAAAGTCGATTCCGCATTTTCGAAAAGTTATAAGAAACTCTCCTCTTCTTTCCTCTCGTGTGTGCATATATATCTGTCTTTCATACGTTTTTTTCCAACGCGTGCACATTTTAGGCAGCTGGTGTTTACAAATCGGAGACAACAACTGACATCAACTGAAGCGCAGATCTGCACCTGGTGGTTAGGAGGGAAGTTTTTAGGTCAACTCGCTGATGTACCTGGCATCTCCAAAGTGCCTTTTGGAACATCTAGAGTGAGTCAGATACTACAGGCGAGAGGGTACTGAACGTAAGCGAAAGGAAACTACCTCGAAGCCAATAAAAAATCTGTACTAAGATTGTTTTTGTGATGTAATGGATGTCGACGAGTGAAGTAGAATCGGTGAGTCGAGTTCAAATTTCGAGCTAGTCTGGTTCATTCACTTTCACGCAAACCAGTATTTTGTATGGGAAGACTTTTAATTTTTGTCTGATGGTCTTATGAGCAGTTCCAAGACCAATATCTTGCTGAAGCGCTAAATGATTTTCTTGGATTCTGCTGCACACTGCCAAAGGTTTTTCCTTCGATAGCTTTTCCCGCCTTCCACAACGTTTTGCATCGTCCACTGATCCTGTTTTTTTTAGATATATCAACATGGTTACGAACTGTATTGCGATGTGGAACAAATGGAT
This sequence comes from Acanthosepion esculentum, assembly GCA_964036315.1. Taxonomy (NCBI): domain Eukaryota; kingdom Metazoa; phylum Mollusca; class Cephalopoda; order Sepiida; family Sepiidae; genus Acanthosepion; species Acanthosepion esculentum. The sequence continues at coordinate 50,321,337 of OZ038491.1, read as the reverse complement.
CTGAAAATTTATCAGCAAAACGCTGATAAACGTTGTTGATATCCATGTGGCATATATATACCACATGGATATCAACAACGCTCCGTGAAGCAAGAAATGGTGAAATCGTGATACACCAAATTTGTGTATCTACCACCTTCTCGAAATACGTGTTCGACATGAAATACACGTTCTTCAGTTGTTAAGACCATTTTGGGATGAAATCTGAAATATAAAAATATGATTAGAAAACTGCACATAACTTTCCGGACACCATGTATAAATCAAAATCTGCATCTTAAAATTCAGAACATTAGAAAGAGTCTAAATTTGTAGTTTGTATTGTCTAAATTTATAATCCATATAGGGCTATAAGTATTAGCATCCGCAGAATCGCCAGCCACCCCCGCAATTTCATCAAATTTAATTTTAAGAGTCGGATTGAAAGATCCAGGAATACTTTTTAGATTAAAAGTTTTTCAAGAGGACAATATATATTTTTGTGTTTATTTTTCAAAGAAAAATTGGGTTAGGCAGTAACACTAACCGGATTGACGTCATTCTAAACACTTATTTATGTAGAAGAATAATAAAAAAGGAAATATTTAAGTGATATATTTTAAGGCATCTTTGTATTCCTCTTTTCACACAACTTCCTTACTCCCCACTCAACCCCATATTTAAAGTCCGCACCTTCATCACAAACTTAAAATAAACAATAAAAAAAACGTGCCTGGACAGATGAAAACTGTTATCACGCAATCCAGCCTCTTTAGTAAGAAGTAGATGTCTGCTATTTAATTTTAGCGGAAAAAGGTGCGAAAGGTCGAATTCTAGGTCAGGGTTTCGATGAAAATGTCTGCAGAAATCAATCGTTCGAGTCAAAGTTTGTTACAGCGTTCATTATTTATCACATGCCACAAATAAATCAAATATACCAAAATTCTATGCATCCTAACCCTAATACCGCAACAGTCTATCATGCCAGGAATTAGAGAAGATTTAAGAGATGAAGAATTTTATTTTCAGTGAGATGGTGTACTACAATTATCATCGTGATGTACGATGGTACCTGAATTAAATCTTGCCAAACAGATTTATCTGAAGATAAGGTTCTGTCGAATGTCCCCCTTGTTCAGCGGACCTCACCCACATAGGCTTTTTCTTGTGTGGATGTTTAAATGATAAATTCTACGCTACAAAGCCAGTAACAATCACAGAAATGAAAGTTTCTCAGAGTCTGAATGCAGCCAAATTCTTGTCGAAATGTTGATTGCTGCTTGTGATTCTAGAGAAATGTCTGGATCATAACGGACATCAATTTGAAAAGATGCGATGACAAAATCTTAAAAGCATGCATTTATATGTCTGTCATCATATGCATTATTTAAATTAGATATAATTGGTTCTATCATAGTTGCTTGAATTATTTCTTGAGACAGATTTAAAAATATGTATGCGTTTTTAGATAAGCTGTTTTTACGAATTTATGTTATTAAATCATTAACTGCAGATGATAAACATTTTTAGGGAAATATAGTTTTTAATATTTTTAAAATTGCGAAATATCTTTACATCTTTACATTCTTTCAAACTACAGATTATATAGCCAGGATGTCTCAATACGATTTTACAATGTATAGGTCAAGGTAACTTGCTTTCATTGCAGATATACACGTTAGTATTATTTAGTTTTGAACAAAGAAAGTTAATCCTGAAATGCTACTGGAACTACGGAAATGCAGTCGAAGTTCAAAGGCTTCATCGAAGAGATATTCATTCAGATCCACCCAGGCGGCTTACAATCTTCCGAAGATATGTTTGATCGTACTGTTGACGATGTGCGCAAGAACCGTTCCATAAGACTATGGATATCAACATCGCTTTGTGAAGCAAGAAATGGTGAAATATTTCTTTCACAGAAGTCTAAGAAACCTATAGAAATGTTGATTGCTTCTTGTGATTCAACTGCGTCACGTTGTCAGCCATGTTTGGATCATGATTTGCATCAATTTGAAAAGATGCGATGACAAAATCTTAAAAGCATGCATTTACAATATGCCTGTCTTCTTATACTTATTTAAATTAGATATATTTGGTTCTTGTTGATTGAATTATCTCTTGAGAAAGATTTAAAATGTGTATACATTTTTGAGACATCCTGTAGTTGTATTGTTAAGGCTTTTGATATTCACAAACATAAAAATGGTCCAACCGAAAGGAGTATAGGTTCTGAATATCTCTACAACGATTGAATATATACTCTTAAATCCAGAGTAGAAGAGTAGGTAGAATGTGCAGATGGTGTAACGTTTAGTGACCCGGAAAGTGAAATCGGTAAATAGAGTTCGAAATCTTGCTGAATTCATTATATTCACTTTCGCAGAGTAAAGTATGCTTCCTCGCGACAACATCTCTAGGAGAAGGAAACCTTAAAACTACCTTGAAACGCAACTGGATCTCTCAAACTATCTTATCCTACAGCAGGGTTTCTCAAACAGGGTGGGGGTAAATTCCCGCCCCAGTGAAGGGTTTCCTAGAGAGAGGGATTTTTTAAACTTTTTCACAAGTTTCTCATTGAGTGCAATCTTCATAAGAATAATATAGATTTAATTACTCTGACCTTTTTATTGAAAATTTGCTTATTGAATTACAATGCCTTGGCATTCTAATGACATTTTTGCTTATTGAAGTACGCCTCACTCTAATTATTTAATAATTAGTTATCAATTAAAACAAATTACTGTATATGTAGTCACGTTTAAAAATCAGTCAACATTTTTTACTGATGTTATATTTGTAAAAGTCCTCTATAAAATAATCCATGTAAATATATATGTACTAATAGGGAAAAATGTAGATGTACTAATAGGGAAAAGAATGAAGATATTCAATAATATATTAATATTTTTTGGAATGTACCTTTCGAGTTGGACAATCTTCGAGGGGAAAGATGCCATTCTGACTTATTGTGAAAAGTGTGTATTGAGTAAAACAGATTAAGAACTACTGGTCTGCTAATAAGATTCTCTCTAATTTCGGTTAATCTTTCCTGGATGCGCGATGAAAAGTCAAAGAAATGAGGAGGGAACGTTTTAATTCAAACCAGCCTGGTTAGAGGTGTGCTCAGTCATCCAATCTTATTCAGGACAAACCACTGCTGCTGAGGCTTCAGCACATGTAGTGCTCCAACGACCCTAATGGGTTACGGAACGTGTTTTCCTTTCAAAGAAAAGGAAAATATTTATTGAAGATTTTAATTCATACGAAAGCATCTTTAAAAGAGATAATCGCACGACTAATATACTCGCTGATAAAAAAAATAGATTGGATTTCATTTTTAAAATTGCTAGGTCAATCGATAGTTAATATTAATATAGCTTAAAAAAAATCCAAGAGGGACTTTTTGTTTGAATATATATATATATATATATATATATATATATATATATATATATATATATATATATATACAGAAAACTGCTGAACTGACCGAGGGAAACGAAACTAGCATGAATCCATCCAGCTCTTATCTCAAATGACAACTTAAAAGAGACTGTTTGACCAACACAAGGAATGTTAATAAACTCATGTTAAAAAGATAAAAAAACAAATAAAAAAACAAATGAAAACTACTGACAAAAGTTCATTTTGTCCATCAAGACATTCATTTCTGTAGTTTACTGCTACCAGAAACATTTTTTTCTCCCGATGATGGTCATGTTGGCCGAAACTAGTCGAGGAATCTAAATGAAATAATAATAATAAAAACATAAGAATATTAATCTACAACCCAGTATGTCTAGAGATTTTAATTAATTTTTATAAAAATTTTTTATCGTTGAATATATATATATATATATATATATATATATATATATATATATATATATATATATATATATTATATAATATAAATATAAGTGATTATACTCGTCTGGAAAAACCTTAGGTGTTTTGGCTTGTAAATTAACAAACCAATACCCAAAGAAAAATAAGGGATAAAAAAAGAAAGAACTAAGAACATGTAATTCAGGCGAAAAGCTCAGAGTACAAAGAAAAAACCTCTAACCCGAGTAAAGCAAAAGTAACTAAGTAAAGTGCTCAATACACTAAGTAGACCAAATCTAACTATGAACCTAAAGAGCCAGGCAAACCTACCTAGGTTTCACCTACGCGGATCGTTTGCCTCGCTCTTTAGGTTCATAGTTATATATATATATATATATATATATATATATATATATATATATATATATATATATATATATATATATATATATATATTTCAACGATGACATCGCATGGGCTAAATATGGAAAAGAACAAAGATTTTCAATAATATAATAATATTATTTGGAAAGCACTTTTTGACATTTTAGAAATGGTGGGAAATGACATTCTGACATATGTGGGAAAAAGGTGCATTGGACAAAAAAGGTTGACAGCCATTGGCCTAGTCACATCTCTGTTGCTATGGCGACAGTACATATGTTACGTGACACGAAACAAGACGAGAACAATAAGTTGAAATAAAAGTGTAGTTTGGAAACATCATTAAACATTAAAAAAATAAATAAAAAATAAATTTGTTTTCGAAGAAAACGGGAGAGAAAGAAGGCAGGTTGGATAAAAGTGAAAAATTAAATAAACGTCTGGGAGTTTGAATAGTAGTGGGAATGTTGGTGAAAAAGAAAATCAAAATTTAAATAAAAAGGACCTTGCTAGCTATTCCGGAAGTTAGAGGACATTTTTATCAACTGTAGACTCTAGCAAACTAAAGAACTGATCGTAAAAAACGGAGAGCAAAACAGACATTTGACAATATTTTGTTCCCAACTATTTAAATATTTGTGAAGTGTTTTAATAGATGACGGGAAATACAACACCGAATTTTGTGATAAAGAAAGTTGTCTTCCAAAAGCCAAGGAAAATTTCGATAGAAACAAATAAGAGCACTGAACTGTAATGTAGTATTAGTCCTTCTATATGGCAGTGAATGCTGGAAGGCTTCTCACAGGTTAAGAAAAGACATAAGATAACAGAAATTTGGTTCTACAGAAGGATGCTGAGAATATCATGGATCGAACGTGTGAGCAGTGACGAAGTATTAGAGAAAATGGTAACGAAAAGGACATCAGGTAATACAGTTGGAATTTCTAGGGCACATAATGAGAAAAGAGATTGGAAAATTTGATACTCACAGAAGATATTGAAGGTAAAACGGGCAGAGGAAAACAACGCATAACCCATCTAGCGAATTTGAATAACTAGATGGCAAAACGTAAGTAAGAGTTGGAATTTCTAGGGTACATAATGAGGAAAGAGGTCTTGGAAAATTTGACACGCCCATGATGGATTGAGGGCAAGAGGAACAGAGGAAAACAGTGATTAACTTACCTAACAATCTTTTGCGAATTCATAGCGAATCAGGGTTTAGGAGCAAAAAGATACAATTTACAAAGAGCGCAATTTACAAAGAGCGTATTTTTAAATTTACTAAAAATTTTTCCAATTGAACTTTTGAAACTTTAATACTTTGTTTGATTGTTAATATTTTCACGGTTGAAACTGCCAAAGACTTAAGTTTTTAAATCTGAAAGAAAAAGAAAAAAATCATTAGACGCTTGAACTTAATTCACATTTAAAATCGTTCCACGTTATTGGAACACCCTTTACAAGTAGGAGAATCGACTATATAGTTTTAGAAACTGATGTTCTGCTTTTCATATGATTCTAGAATACTATTTAGGCTGAAAAGTTTTGAGTACGCTGATCGCGTTTTCTCCGATATTACGTTTTAAAACATCATAATCAACATGACATTATGCCAAGGGACAAAGCGACCACACTTAAAGCGCTTCGGTCAATTTTGGACATTACGGTTTTCGGCTGTTTCATTTCCTTCCATTTCCCAAATTCTGAGGAAATCTTCAGCCGCTTTGAAGCAGTTTAAATCAAGTAATACCGACGATATTATACATACATACTGTGTCGTGCTAGACAATTTTCACGATAGCATCTATCTTACACATTTATGGCTATCATCTGTCCACGTATTGAAGCTATAACATCTGGTCTTCTGTGCTTTCGGATAACCAGTCACTCTTTTCGAGAGACAGGATTCTGAAAAAGCTTTTGTTGATGTAGATATAATAGAGAAATGAAAAGACCAATGGTTCTTTGTTACGATCCCACACCTAATTGGTAAATTACAGCATAAAATTTTCAAGAAGAAAAAAAAGAAAAAAAGAAAAGAAAAGTAAAGAAAAAAGAAAAGAAAAGAAAAAGAGAAAAGTAAGAAAAAAGAAAAAGAAAAAAGAAAAAGAAAAAAGAAAAGAAAAAAGAAAAAGAATAAAAAAGAAAAGAAAAAAGAAAAAAAGAAAAAGAAGAAGAGTAATATATTTCTGAAGAAAAAAAATTATTTGGCCTATCACTGTCACATAATCAAGGGTGGAACTTGTGGATTCCGGGATGAATCCGCTATCAATGAATAACAAACACCAGGAATGGATAAGGAAAATAAATGTATTAACGTAATAATACAAACTGGTAATACGGGTTAGTAGATCTAGGAATGCGGGTTAGTAGCAATAATATATATACAGTCTTGGTATTGAAGTATCGCGATATGACTCCTTACTGAGTCTAGGTGCTCGTGGCGGTGACCCTTGTGCTATCCTCCTCTAATACTACTCTCCCGGTATTCCCTGGCGGTAGTATATGTATACCTTGGGTGAGTCCATTTGTGTAAAAAGGGGAGACCCCTCAATAGAACTAAACCCGAAATTAAGGAACTGCGGTAAATATGATGAAACTATCGACCATATTACCTCAGGATGTCCGGAACTGGAAAAAAATGAATATACCCACAGACATAAAAAGGTAACGACATATGTACACTGGAAGATATGCAAGAAGCACAAAATCGAAAACACTGAGAGATGGTATCAACCAGATATAGTTACCCAAAATAACGATGTAACTATCTTCTGTAACATGCCAATTGAAACTGACAGGGAAATAAAAGTCAACAGACCTGATATTATCATAAAAGACAAGAAATTCAGGAAGTGTATGCTTATTGACATAGTAGTGTCATCTGAGAGAAAGACCCCGCCCCATAAAAATTATCGAGAAATTGTCCAAATACAAGGACCTAGAGATCGAGATTAATAGGTTGTAGGGAATGAAGACTGAGACTGTAGCAATAGCAATTGGAGCACTGGGCCGCGTGAGAAAAGGAATGGATAATTTTACTAACAGTATCCCAGGTAACATCAACATACAAGTTGCCCAGAAGAACTCCATACAAGGAACATCTTATATACTAAGAAAAGTGCTATCAGTTAAGTGACAATTCTCCTAAATTCTCCTACATCCACATATTTGCTTATATATATATATATCTATATATATATATATATATATATATATATATATATATATGTATATATATATATATATATATATAGCAGGACAGTCTAGGTTCTATAGCCTTGGATAGCAATTGGTCTAGGAGAAGGACAACTCTGAATTCAAAACCTGCGGAGGGTTGTTTGGGGACCTTGTTGCACGGTGTTCACCAGGTCACTGTATTCGGCGTTTCAAAAAGAGTGGTTGGTTTTGCACAAAGCCTTCAACACTATAATCAAATCATATGTGCTTGTGTCTGGGCTGCCGATTCCTAGGAACTGAGTTGCTTCACCCTCATACGTCGAATACGATGGGAGAGTCCACCATATATATAGTTGCCCAGAAGAACTCCCTACAAGGAACATCTTATATACTAAGAAAAGTGCTATCAGTTAAGTGACAATTCTCCTAAATTCTCCCACATCAACATATTTGCTTATATATATATATATATATATATATATATATATATATATATATATATATATTGGGTAATTGAATGACAAACTTGAGAAATACTATGTTACGCGTTTCTTCCCTTCAAACTAATAATGGTTTTAGCGGTGGTGTTTTATATATGACGGGAGAAGAATTACAACAAACATCGGTGAGAATTTTACAGTGAGAAACGGCAAAGATACAGAGTCGGTTAACTTTAGATGTTTAACACCCGATGTATCCAGATACATTACATAAGTTAGCCGACCTCATTCAGCTGTCTGGCATTTTGTTTTCATTTTTATCGCTATTGCTTTTCAAAAATTCACATTGCAATAGCAGAAGTTCTACTAATATATTTTAGCAGTAAATAGTAATAGTAGCAGTGCTACTACAAGGTGCAGATTTTGAAAACAGGAGCAATGAGGAAGAAAACAAAACGTTTTGGAATGTTGAGTGATTTCGGCAAGTTTATACATCTAGATTCATCGGTCGACAAGGAATTAAAAAAAAAAATATATCGAGACATCTCTATATCTTCAGCGTTTCTCTGTGTAAAATTGTAACCGGTGTTTGTTGTTTCCCAATCCGCCATTTACATGGCTGCATCGTTTAAAGCATTATTATCCTGAAGAAGTCCTATCTAGGGAAGAAACGTGTAATGTAGGATTATTCCCATTTTGTTATTCAATTACCTACTATTAGTCTGATAATTAGATTTATATATCATATATATACATATATACATTATCCAAATGTAAAAGAACGAAGAATAAAATTTCAATGTTCAAAACATTAATTTACAACAGGGCTCAATACAAAAGTTGAGCAATAAATATTAAAAAAAATAACGTTATTCGGGGACTCTGGATAACTTTGTATACTTGGATGGGTATCAGTGAACGGAACTGAGTGAGTAGCGGCGCTATATTGAGTCTAGTTTACGGCATCTGCGGCATCGAGTCCTTTGGTACAGTTGGTATGACGTTCGCGTTGCATCGAAGCGATCCGCGTTCGATTCTCGGCAGTGGATGCGCACTGCCGATGAGTCCCAGATAGGACGAAACGGCTGTCCAGTGCTTTCTGTCGAGGATTCTAAGCTTGACGAATTAATATATGTATATATATGCACATTTCATAAAAAAACGACTGACAAGGTACTTTTTTATACAATTGTATAAAAAACTAAATAAAAGCACCTTGTCAGTCGTTTTTAATGAAATGTGCATGAAAGAAGGATTGCTGCCTAAATACACACACACACACACACACACACACATATATATATATATATATATATATATATATATATATATATATATGTTCTCTGGCAAAATGCATTATTAACAGAATTTTCCACTTTGTCTCATTGTGTTCACACACACATACGTACAAATACACATGCACATACACATATATATCCAAATGTAAAAGAACGAAGAACATGCAAACGATTTTATTCAGAATTAAGATTAATAAACCAGTTCTTCACTCTCCGCTGCATATATATTCACAACAAAAATATACAGAATCTGCCAATCTTTATCTTGTTCATAATAATGACCATAATCATCTTCTTCTTCTCTTTTATCATCATCATCATCATCATCATCATCATCATCATCATCATCATCATCAGTTCCCAACTTGGGTATGGTCGTAAGTTCACTGCGCATCTGAGCATCTGACTGGTTTTCTTTAAAAAGAAAACTTTTCACCCTAAGCAAGGCAATAAGGCCACTAATACACAAGAGGTTACTGAGTGTGAGAGAACACAATGAAAAAAAGTTTTCTTCTGTGGCGAGAGAACGATAAAAAGAATAGAGGAATGAAGAAGACGGAAGAGGCATGGCACATGGAACGAGGACATTCTACCCCAGTCGACGAAATAAAGGG